>QJPP01000136.1:0-549304 GCA_003996215.1 Jaltomata sinuosa | reverse complement strand
TAAGTAATGTAATTGCAGTAGTATTCCTCCCTTACAATTAGGATATGATAAGCTCTTCATGTGCTCCTTGACAACTTACTCTCAAAGTTCTAAAAAGGTTTTAGATGCTTAAGAAATACGCATTTGTTTTACCCGCGAGTTTATTACTAACTATATGACCCCCCACCCCCTTATGTTTACTTGTCGACTCAAAAACGTTAGTCAAATATCGACTTTGGTGCATATACGTAAAATTGAATAAACAAAATTGCCACGATATTTCATCCTAATTTTTGGGTTACTATTTTGGAAATCTTTTCAAACTCCCCTGATTTTAGATGAAGTATAAATACAAATCTTATCCTCTCTCTTGTCTTTGTATTTTGGTTTCACTTCCCGTATAACAATGATATGGTATCTTAGAGCCTTTATCAAGAATGAGATCATGTGATTCATATCGATATGTATTCGAATTCGCATATAAACTTGTGTGTTAATATGATCCAGTCTTAAAAAAAGGGAACATCATAGGTGTGTGCATTGCTTTCTGGTAACATCATGTTCGATACCTTCTTCTCCAAATAATATAATAATTATACCTGCATACATCGTCTTGAGTTACATCTAGTTAGTAGGTTCAAATTGGAGTTTATTCTCTTATGTTGTGCATCTGTTTATTCCCTATATTACAAGAAGTTTTGAGTTATTTCTGATTTCAGATTGTATGTATTCTTCGCTACTTATTCAAGCTCAAGTTTCTAATCCTTATTTTTCTTTTTTTCTTTTTTGATACATGTACATTCGGGAGCGCCTTGGGAGTTGAAATACGACTCCATCTCTGTCCAAATCAGAGTTGCGCTGCTACACCATACACTCATCTCTAGCGGGCTACCTATTCTGAAAAAAGAGTCCATTGCCCTCCTTTTTACTTTAGAATTTTACATTCTTGCATATACACATATATACGTTATTATCTTTTGGCTAACGTTTTCCACATATTATTATTTTATATTTGTATTAATACTTGTCTCGTTTATTTTTTGAATCTATGTAAATCTAGGATCGTAGTGGGATATAATCATTTGCACCTCGTCCTTTTAAGGTAGTAAATTAAACATAGTTACTTGACTTGGGAACGCCTAGAATAACACCTTATATTTAGGCTTGTTGCATTTTTTAGGTTGCAAAATTAATTTACTATTAAGGATAAAGTGCTAAAAAGGATCTTTTCATCAAAGTTAAGTGCCTTCCGAGTAGCACCATTTTTTTTAAGGTTTAAATATGGCTCTTTTAACGAGTTAAAAATGCAGATTTTTCGGACAGAAATTGCAGCTTTTCAAGAGATTTTCAAAGGCGAAATGCAGCTCTTTTAAGGACTTAAAACATAGATTGTTTTAATAAAAAAAATGCAGTTTTTTCTTAAGGTAAAAAATGCAGCTTTAAACGAGTTCAAACGTGCAGATTTTTTGGCTAAAAAAACACAGTTTTACAAAGGTTAAAAATGCAGATTTTTCAAAGGTAAATTATAGTTGTCTTAAAGGCTTAAAAGGTGTAGAAGAGCATATTTTTTTAGAGCAAAAAATGTAGTTTTAAACAAGTTAAAAAGTGCAGATTTTTGGTCTCAAAAAATGCAAATTTCAAGGTAGAAATATAACCCCTTTTGAAGAACTCAAAATTGCACATTTTTGTTTAAAAAGTGTAGTTCTTCTTGGTACTTTAAAGTATAGATTTTTGAAGAACAAAATAACTTTCAAAAGGGTCAAAAAATGCATCTTCATAAAAGGCATTAATATTTTCGTTATTGGAATTCTCTTTTATTTGCTTTAAGAAACATTTTTAATAAGATTTAAAAATATCTTTCAAGACTCTATTTTATCAAGTGTAGGCCTATATTTTTAAAAGGAAAGTTTTGCTTAGTAATTTATTTTTTACAATTATATTAGTTAAATTGCATATCCTTTAAATATTTTTGGTCAACTTAATTGATACATAACCTTTAGTTATTATTTTTATCCAACATTTTTTTTAAATTATTTTCTACATGCTTTTGCCTTCGTTACTATTAAAATCATTTACTTGATTTTCTTATATATATATTTTTAAAGGATTTTCGCAAGTTATTTCTTCTTATCACATTTAAGGTGTTATATGTATATTTTCTCAAAAAATAGGAAGTACTATATATAATTTACTTGTTATTTATTTATTTTAAAACTATGCCAAGTTAGTTAATTAGTTGTGGCAAAATTTGGTTAAAATGACTAAGCCTTTTTCCTCATAAGAATTAAGTAGATATATAATTTTTTGAAAAAAACTTTGAAGTGCCAACATCTTTCAAACTTTATTTGAGTTTAAAATTTGATTATTTTAATTTGTTAATTTTAATTAGATTAACCTAAGTTTGGCCAGTTAACCGTATTTTGCGGATTTTAAAGAATGCTTAATACCTTCTCTTTAGAATAGTTAGAATCCTTACTTAGAATTTTAAGTTTAGTAGACCTTTAAAATGAAGTCTTTTTTTTGCTTTAATCACATAGTTAATTATAGGTGTCCTAATTCACCGTAAGACTAATTAGGTGGCGACTTCTTTTAATCAATTTAGAAGTTTCCAATACGATGTACACCGTTTTGACTTCGGTTAAAATGGGGTATAACAACTTGGCGACTTCACTGGGGATTTTAGGTTCTAAACCATAATAAACTTAGGTTAATAATTAAAGCACTTTGTATTTGTTTGTTTTACTTTAATTGCTTGAAGTTTTATTTATTTTATGTGATATAAATTGTTTATTTTCTATTATTTTATCTAAATTGCCTTACGTGTTACCGCTTTATTTAAACTGTCATTCCGTTCATATTTCCTCCACTTTTGGAAACTTGACACTTTCACACACATTGTACACGCAAGTTGTGTCCTTTCACTTCTCCAAAATTCTTTCAAACACCTTATATTTAGAGAGTTGGTGCATGCGTGGGGTGAGCGGATAGTTTTACTACCGAGTGACCATGTACCTTCTCACATAGGAAAATCTCAAGTCCAAGTCTACCCAAATCTTAGAAAATTTAAGATAGAGCTCTACCACCCTTGATTTAGGTCATGCATGCATAAGCCTTAGGTGGTTTGACTCTCGGGCTCATTCCACAAATTTAGAGAAAGCCTTTATGTCAAACGGTTTACGACCCAATGACGACCACTCATATTATGTGCAATGTGATAATGATAAAGTGATCCAAGTGAAAATTTAACTAAATTTGAGTTTGGAAATGCATTTGCTTATGTTGTGTTTTATTATAGGTTGCTAGAATGGAAAACGTGCCAGCTTTTGCTAACACTCAAATGGTTGTCGTTGTGCCTCACAAGCTAAGAAAATGGTGGGAGAACATCAAGATGGAACATGGGTATGAAATTAGGAGATGCTTGGGTTTCTTGACCTCATTGATTTACATCCCTCCAGACAGACACGTGATCAAGGCATTGATCAAGTTTTGGGATCCCGAAAGAGTTGTGTTTAGGTTCAATGATTTTGAGTTGACTCATACAATTGAAGAAATTGGTGGCTTTACTGATTTGAAGTACCAGGGGAGGGGTATGATTCTACCCCACAAGCAGTCCGAAAAGAAATTTCTTAAATATCTCGGGCTCAGAAACAACCTTAAGCTTGCATGTTTGGATCGAGAATGGATTTCTCTGGATTATTTGTTTGAAAGATTTGGTCGCAAGGATTGTCATGAAATTTTCCATAAGGAATTTTCTTGCTCCGCCGAAAAATGGAGAAAGAAACGCCCTATTGCTTTTGCCATTGCTTTGCTAGGTACCCTAGTTTTCCCCTTGGAAAATTGAAAAATTGGCACTTGCATTAGTTCTATAGTCCGAGCACTCTTTCAAGGAATCGATAATTCTGAAGTTACACTGGTTCCGATGATTGTTGCGGAGATGCTAAGGGCGCTATCCAAGTGTTATAGAGGAAGGAGGTTCTTCGAGGGTTGTAATATCCTTCTCCAAATTTGGGCTGTTGAACATTTTTATAGACGTCCTGATAGGATTGATGCACTCTTGAGCAGACCTAACAGGATAGACTCTCATCAACAAAGGATGATACTATTTATATCTCCTGTTGGTACTGAGGATTGGTACGCATATATGAGCACGCTCATTGGCGGTCAAATCCAATGGAGGTATTCATGGTTATTACCTTGATTTGATGTTATTAGGGGGCGTGAGCAATATTACATTGAGCTCATCGGTTTGAAAGGTCTTCAACCATATGCTCCTATTCGAGTTCTTCGACAATTTGGACAGTGTCAAGTCATTCCACTTCGTTCAAACATGGGTAGATCCGAGGTTGATTTTGAGGCGCTCTATGAGATTCCTAGACCAAGAGAGTTGCTTCAACAATGGGGAAATTTGATGATGATTGAGGTTCCTAATGGACAAGCACACTGCACTCCAGAGTATTACGTTTGGTTAGTGGCAAACTATGACGTAAACTCTAGCCCTCAAGGACAAGCGTTTGGGTTCGAGGATTCGACGGAAGCTGAGTGGGCACGTAATCTGTTGTATGAAAATCTCGTTGTCACACCTGAAATGCTGGCACAAGTCATCACTGGATCTTTGGAGAAGTACCTTGGAGGAGCATGAATACTTGATTTAGTAACTAGGATTCCCCTTTGTTATCTTGTATCCCCTTTATATTGTTTTCATTTCATTTAGACTTGATGTAATGGTTAATTTGCACTATTTATATGAAGATGTTTGTTCTTTTATTATCTAACTCCAAACTCAAGTATTGTTATTAATTAAAGCTTGGATCAATTTATCATAATCTCAAATATTTGGCGCTTAGGCCCACCACTGGCATAAAAGACGCCCCGTGTATATTAGAATGCGTTTTAATTATCAATTTTTCCTTTACTATGTGATTTGTTGCGATGTGATATGTATGTATGTTTCAACATTATTTGCGTAATTGCTATTATTATCTTGAAGCAATAATTACTGCTTTATACTGATATTTTCTTTTCTTTTGAAGGTTTTTTATTTTGCTTTAATTATTTCCCCAAAAGGTTGATTTACGTTGACTGTGAACTGGGGGATCACCCATACTTTAAGAGATCCAAAGCACGAGCATCCACCAACATGACTGATTCAAGTGCATCTGACCAGACTGGCTTAGGGCTTATCACCGTTCTTAGAGACGATCCTGAGACTTCGGAGGGGAGGAACGCAACCCTTCATGATGAACACATCGCCCATATGATGCAACAAATGGCTGATATGCAAAGCAAAATTGATCGACTTCAAAACCTAACCAAACTCTCTATTAGCCTGAACACACCACTTCCCGAACATGGAACAAACGCCGCTATTCCACCTCCTTTTACACCTGTTAACAAAACCAACCTAACTGCTACCAATCCACCTCCTAACCCACAACAAGCCAACTCGCAACAAATCAATCCATTACCCTTCACTAATCCGTATGTTCCTCAAGCTCCACTTACCCAAACTACCCCACCTATCCAAACTCCACTTACCCAAACTACCCTACCTATCCAAGCTCCATTTACCCAAACCTCCCCACTTGTCCAAAACTATCAAGCGACCCAACACATACCGGCGGCACACACTACAATTCCTAACACGCAATATGTGCCACAGGTATATGTAGCGGGAGCTCAAACTTTCCCTACCCCAATGCCAACCATGATAGAAGTTGATCCATATGAGGAGATGGAGAGGGAAGCAAGGTCTAAAGTAGATGAGAATGTAGCAAAGGAGATCCGCAGTCTGAAAGAAGCATTCAAAAGCATCCAAGTCCACATGGGATGTGAAGGGCTTGAGTATGAGGATTTATGTGTTCATCCTGATGTTGAGTTTCCTGCAGGGTATAAGGTGCCGAAATTTGATATATTTGATGGAAAAGGAAACCCTAGAGCTTATTTGAGGTCGTACTGTGACAAGCTAGTTGGAGTGGGTAAAGATGAAGCCATTAGGATGAAGCTGTTTATAAGGAGTTTGACAGGAGAAGCCCTTGATTGGTACACAAGTCAAAATCCACAGAAATGGCGAAGTTGGAGTGCTTTGGCGCAAGAATTCATGGACAGGTTCAAGTTTAATACTGAGGTCATCCCAGATAGGTTCTATTTATCAAAGTTAGATAAGAGGTCGACAGAGACTTTTAGAGAGTACGCCATGCGTTGGAGAGCAGAAGCCGCAAAAGTTCAACCTCCGATGGCAGAAAGTGAGATGACTTTTGTCTTTGTACAATCTCAAAAAGATGCAACATATTATGACAAGTTGATAAGTGTGGTGGGAAAGAAGTTTTCTGAAGTTGTAAGGATAGGATAATTTGTTGAAGAAGGTATTAAAACAGGAAGGATCACTAATTTGGCAGCATTACAAGCAACGAGTAAGGCAATTCAGTCGAATTTAATTAGAGGAGCGAACAAGAAGAAGAAAGATGGAGTGTCTTCTGGCATGACCATCCAGGAGCGTAGGCCAGACCAGATGCTAACATATCAAAACCCATTACCCTAACCTCTACCTTATAGCCAATACACCCAAATTCCTCAGCCTTATTACCAACCTCCACCTGCTTCATATCCAGTTTACACCACCCAACCAACATATTGTCCACCTCGAGCACCCGCCTATCAAAATCTACCACAATACCAACCTACCTATCCACCTCAACCCCACTACCAACAACAAATTTGTCCTCCAAATGCACCCAGACCACGCCCAAACTATGAAAGAAGGCCAGTTAAAACTTATACACCCCTAGCCGAACCCTTATCCCAACTATAAGAAAGGTTGAGAGCCGCAGAAGTTCTCCAACCAATCCATGGAAGAATTCCCAACTCCCTCCCTGGATGGTATGACGAGACTAAACATTGTGCCTACCACTCTGGAGTTGCTGGCCATGACACTGAGAATTGCCTTACTCTCAAAGACAAGATTGAAGCGTTGATCAAAGAAGGAGTTATTCAGCTCAAGGGAGCTCCCCCTAATGTGACCAATAATCCTCTGCCAAATCACGGCAATGTCAATGTGAACATGATTACCATTGATGAAGAATGCAATTTGGAAGGGACTATTGTACCAGTCAAAGATGAAGGGAAAGTCGCAACATCAGCCTTCATTGCTCCCATAATCACAGCTGAGGTGCGAGCACCCGTTGAAGTAGAAGTTCTCACTCCCAAGCCCAAGATCACAGCCTTAGTTGCTCAAGCGCCTTCTTTTGACACCAAAGTAGTTCCTTGGGATTATCCGATTAGTGCAAGGGACAAAGGAAAAGGAAAGATGATGGTAGAAACTATTGCTGCTGGCATGAAAAGATCTAGACGTATTTATATTCCTGAAGAAGTTATACGAGGATCACCAAACAACCAAAAGAGGGTTTTGACAGAAGCTGAAGTAGAAGAGTTTTGGAGGAAAATGCCGACTAAGGAGTATTCAGGGGTAGAGCAGCTGAAGAAAACTCCCGCTCAAATCTATTTATTATCTTTGTTATTGAATTCTGCAACTCATAGGAGTGCTTTGGTGAAAGTACTAAATGAAGCTTATGTATCGACTGAGACCACTAGCGAGAATTTTTCAGCTATGGTGGGGCAAGTTTTGGAAGCTAACAAAGTCTCCTTTCATGAAGATGAGTTGCCTCCTGAAGGCTTGGGGCATAATAGATCATTGAACATTACCGTCAAGTGCAGAGATAAGTTTGTTTCTAAAGTTTTGATTGATAATGGATCAGCTATTAACATTTGTCCTTTCACTACCCTTCGGGCCTTGGGAATTAACATTGGAAAAGTTCGTGAAAGTCATGTGAGGGTTAGAGGCTTTGATGGGACCCAAAGAGGAGTCATGGGAGAAATTGACTTGGCGCTACAAATTGGACCTGTGGAGTTCACGGTGGAATTCCAAGTGTTGGACATATCTGCTAGATACAATTTGTTACTGGGAAGGCCATGGATTCTTATGGCTGGTGCAGTTCCTTCTACCCTGCATCAGACTTTGAAATTTGTTTGGGATTATCATGAAGTTGTGATTCATGGAGAGTGCAATAATTCGATCTACCACGAAAACTCAGTTCCTGTTATTGAGCGCATGGAAAAGCTGGATGGATCTGTTTTTCATGTTAGAGAAATTATGTGTACTACTCAAGTTGAAAGGGTAAAATTGCCACGTGTGCTTATAATGGTGGCTTGGGAAATGTTAAAGAATGGTTTTATGCCTGGTCGAGGTCTTGGGTGAACTTAGATGGAATAGTGGAGCCAATTCAACTGCGTGGTCAGAAGGACACTTTTGGTCTTGGATACGTGCCTGCTCTTAATGAAGTCTCATCGGCTATTCTTATAAGAAAAGGTGACATTCTCTTGCATAAGCCTATCCCACTCTTGGATCAGTCATTTTCCAAGGCAATTGTTGCTCAGGTATCAGAGGAAGCTGTTGAAGACGACCTCGTGGAAGGACTCCAAAACCTGTTCATTACTGAGGAAGAAGCTGAATGCAATGTGATTCTGGAGGATTGCACCGAGACCCCAACCATCTGGGATGCTGAACCTGGAGCTGCTTTGAACAATTGGACTTGTACCCCATCCCCGGTTCTCCGGGAGTCTTGGTAGATGATTGTATTAATATTAATGAACGACACGATTCAAAATTGAGGCCTGAATCGTGTTTATAAACATAATATGTTTTGCCTCCCTTTTTGAAAGCTTAAATGCCAAATCCAAACTATGATTTTTCTATTTCTTAAAATATTTTCAACCTTGTCTTCATTAATTAATTTGTCCTTTCTCTTTTTCAGCAAGCAAACTAACAAATTTGCCAATACTCTAAATGTGACATGTAATGAAACAAGTGAACAAATTCCAAATAGATAACAAGACTTTGAAGAATATGAAGAGGATATGCAGCCTGAAGAGTTGACTGAAGAATTGGAACACTTTGAGAATAAGGCAAAGCCAAATCTGGATGAAACTGAGACGATAAACTTGGGAGATTCAGAATTGGTGAGGGAAACAAGAATCGGCGTCCATTTGGCTCCATCCTAAAGGAAAGAATTGATTGATCTTTTGAGACAATACATAGACGTGTTCGCATGGTCATATTATGATATGTCGGGTCTGAGCACAGACATTATTTCACATAGGCTGCCAATTGATCCATCTTGTCCTCCGGTAAAGCAAAAGCCAAGAAAGATCAAGCCTGATTTGAGTTTGAAAGTTAAGGAAAAGTCTCCAAGCAATTTGACGCTAAAGTCATTCGAGTCACAAAATATCCCACTTGGTTAGCCAACATAGTACCGGTGCCAAAGAAAGACGGGAAAATCAGAGTATGTGTGGATTATTGGGATCTCAACAAGGCTATCCCGAAGGATGATTTTCCTCTCCCAAACATTCACATTCTTATCGATAATTGTGCAAAGCACAAGTTACAGTCATTTGTTGATTGCTTCGCAGGCTACCACCAGATCTTGATGGACGAGGAAGACGCTGAGAAAATAGCATTCATCACGCCCTGGGGAATATATTGTTATCGGGTAATGCCTTTTGGACTCAAGAATGCAGGAGCTACATACATGAGAGCTATGACTACCATTTTCCATGACATGATCCATAAAGAGATTGAAGTCTATGTGGATGATGTCATCATCAAGTCACGGAAGAGCTCGGATCACTTGACAGATTTGAAAAAGTTCTTTGACAGATTGAGAAGATACAATCTGAAACTAAATCCTGCTAAATGTGCATTCGGTGTCCCTGCCGGGAAGTTGCTAGGTTTCATTGTGAGTAGGAAAGGCATAGAATTGGATCCTTCAAAAATAAAGGCTATTCAAGACTTGCCTCCTCCTAAAAGTCGGAAGGATGTGATGAGTTTCCTTGGTAGGCTCGATTACATTAGTCGGTTTATTGCACAATCTACTGTGATTTGTTAACCGATATTCAAACTATTGAGGAAAGATGTTGCTACCAAATGGACGGAAGATTGCCAACAAGCTTTTGATAGAATCAAAGAGTATCTGTCCAGTCCGCCTGTCTTGGTGCCCTCGGAACCTGGAAGACCATTGCTGCTATATTTATCTGTATCTGACAATGCATTTGGATGCATATTGGGACAACATGATGAAACCGAAAAGAAGGAGCAGGCTATATACTACTTGAGCAAGAATTTCACTCCCTATGAAGCCCGATATACTTTGTTGGAACGCACTTGTTGTGCCTTAACTTGGGTTGCACAAAAGTTGAGGCATTACTTGTGTGCATATACCACTTTTCTCATCTCAAGAATGGATCCGCTCAAGTACATCTTTCAGAAGCCCATGCCTACCGGAAAACTAGCGAAGTGGCAAATTTTGCTAAGTGAGTTCGACATTGTTTATATTACTCAAAAGGCGGTCAAAGGACAAGTGTTAGCTGATCATCTTGCTGAAAACCCCGTAGATGAAGAGTACAAGCCTCTTAAGACTTACTTCCCAGATGAAGAGGTTTTGTTTATTTGAGAGGACATTTCAGAAGATTATCCAGGATGGAGAATGTTCTTTGATGGGGCTGCAAACTTCAAAGGAGTCGGTGTTGGGGCTGTGCTAGTTTCAGAATCAGGCCAACATTATCCAATCTCGGCAAAGCTCAGGTTTCCATGCACCAACAATATGACAGAATATGAAGCTTGTATTCTAGGACTTAGATTGGCCATTGATATGAACATACAAGAATTGTTGGTTATAGGGGACTCAGATTTAGTGATTCATCAAGTACAAGGTGAATGGAATGTCAAGAATGTGAAGTTACTTCCATATCTGGAGTGCGTGAAAGAGTTGCGAAAAAAGTTCATCAAGATTGAATTCAAACATGTCCCAAGAGCTCAAAACGAGTTCGCAGATGCATTGGCAACCCTGTCTTCTATGATTCAACATCCAGATAAGAACCACATAGATCCTATCAAGGTGAATGTACAAGCTCAACCAGCCTATTGTTTCCATGTAGATGAAGAACCAGATGGAGAACCTTGGTACTATGACATTAAGAGATATCTCAAGAAGGGAGATTATTCGGAAGGCATAACCAGTATTCAGAAGAAGACACTTCGGAGATTGGTAAACCACTTTTTACTAAATGGAGAAATCCTTTATAGGAGGACCCCAGATTTAGGATTGTTAAGGTGTGTTGACGCTCAAGAGGCAATCAAGTTGGTTGAAAAAATACACGGCGGCACATGTGGGCCACACATGAATGGTTTTGTTCTGGCAAAGAAGATTTTACGAGCTGGCTATTTTTGGATGACCATGGAAACAGACTGCATTCGCTTTGTGCGAAAATGTCATCAATGTCAGATTCATGGTGACTTGATTCGAGTTCCACCAAATGAACTCAATGTGACAAGCTCTCCTTGGCCATTTGCAGCTTGGGGCATGGACGTCATTGGCCCTATTGAGCCTGCCGCGTCAAATGGGCATCGATTCATTTTGGTAGCTATTGATTACTTCACAAAATGGGTAGAAGCATCTTCATACAAGTCTGTGACAAAAAAAAGTGGTGACGGATTTTGTTCGCAATAACATCATCTGTCGATTTGGAATTCCCGAGTCAATTATAACCGATAATGGAGCTAATCTCAATAGTGACTTGATGCGTGAGATATGTGAGAAGTTTAAGATTACCCATCGCAATTCCACTCCCTATCAACCTCAGATGAATGGAGCAGTTGAGGCAGCCAATAAGAACATCAAAAGGATATTACGGAAGATGATTGATAACTACAAGCATTGGCACGAGAATGTGCCATTTGCCCTCCTTGGCTATCGCACCATGATCAGGACTTCAACTGGGGCAACGCCTTATCTTTTGGTCTATGGAACGGAAGCAGTGTTACCGGCAGAAGTGGAGATACCGTCTCTGAGAATTATACAAGAAGCTGAGTTGAGTGATGCCAAATGGGTATATAATCGGTATGAACAGTTGATGTTAATTGATGAAAAGAGAATGAATGCAATTTGTCATGGACAACTTTATCAGAATAGGATGGCCAAGGCTTTCAACAAGAAGGTAAGACCGAGGCAATTTACACCGGGGCAATTGGTTTTGAAGCGCATATTTCCACACCAACACGAAGCTAAAGGAAAATTTGCACCTAATTGGCAAGGGCCTTACATGGTTCACCAAGTACTAAATGGAGGAGCATTGATTCTGGCTGAAATGGATGGTGAAGTTTGGCCGAAAGCCATCAATGCAGATGTCGTTAAGAGATATTATGTCTAGAAGCTTTTTATTTTGTTTTGTTTATGTAATGTCTTTCTATGTAATCAAAACTACGTATGACCTAATTCCCTTGGCGGGACACGTAGGAAACCCACATCGGGTTTGGTCTCTTAAGTAGAAATCTCTAAAATATCCCATTTTTTTGCTTGTAATGGAACTACGTTGTGACCTGATTCCCTCGGTGGGATACGTAGGCGGTCCGCATGGGCCTCGGTCACTTTATTAAAGAAAATCCCAATTCCATTTTTTATATATGTAACGAACTACGTCTGGCCTGATTCCTTTGGATACGTAGGCAACTCGTGGAGGGTTCGGCCCCTTAGTTAAAAACTTTTCAGAAATGTATTTTATAAACTACGCTTGGCCTGATTCTCTTGGTGGGATACGTAGGCAGCCTATATAAGGCTCGGTCTCATCATGATGGAGCATTAGTACTTCTCCTATGTTAGAAACTGGGACAATTTTAAGGGCATCATTGCGAGCAGGAATCAAAGGATATCAAAGAGTATTCGATCAACCCAGTCATCCGACAAAAGAAAAGACATTCGCTTTGGATAAAGGACGTTTGCATTGTTTCACGACATGTCACAATTTAAAATTTGGCAGAATTTCTTTATAATTATATGTATATGCATATTTTATATATCTATTTATTTTTACTTATATTTTATTCTAAAATGATTTTCAATCAAATATTTTATATTATTCATTGGCCAAGATTTACGATAAATGGGGGTTGCAAGTCCAAAAGTGGAAGCAAGAAGTATCAAGACCCAGAGTTTCAAAGTCAACGCAAATCAACCTCTCCCAAAACTTATAATTTTTCTTTGAGTGCAGGTTTTTCAGATTAGCAGAAGTTGAATAGTCGATAGCGATTACATCTTCGCGGGAATTATATCTCGAAAGGTTTGCTTATAATATTTAGGAAATATTATGCCTCTTATGTGGTGGTGATTTTCAAATTCATTACTAAAGCTTTACAAAAGATTTCAAATACATTGATTGCTCTACACAAATAATTTCAAATGCACTGCACAAATGCTTTCAAACGCTTTAAAATGCATTATGCATGGCTTTAATTGTCTTTCAAACGCTTTAAAACGCTCCCTATTCTCTCCTTTCCCTTTCCCATCGTCTCTCTCCTTCTCTCTGCGATGGCAGGGGAAATCTTTGGATTTTTCCACCATTATTGACAAATTTGACCACCAAATACTCACCATTAGAAGCTTGTGTGCTCCATTTCGAGCAAAACGTTCTCTCTCTCCGTCCTTTTTTGGCGTTGATGTAGAGAGGGCTTCCTTTTTGTGCCCTTAATCTTTTCGAATCCCTTGGTATCAGGATGAGGTGCACTATTTTAAGGAAAACTTTGATTCACCCTTTGCAAAACGAGAAAGATTTTGGCCAAGGCAGAGAAAAATCAGAGGCCAAAAATGTGTAAGTTGTCTGCCCTCCCTCAAAAGTTCAAATTCAAAATCTCACTCAAAATCCCGCCCAAAAATCTCCCCATGAACCCTAGCTTCGCTCCTATAAATACCAAGGGTTGGGAATCAGTTTTCAGAGATCCATACACAGCAAGAAACTTCTCTTTTTTCGCAAACATCTAGTCCCTTTATCCTTCTTGTTTTTCTGGATTTCTTGTGCGTATTTAAGTTTGGTTTCGTCAAGTTTCGAGTATAGATCCTTGGTCAAGAATGCTCTAAGTTCGCTGCTCCACACAAGGTCAGCATCCGTCCCCTCCTGCCCTTTTATTTTTATTCCAAGAAATGTATGTATATGAGTGTTCTTGCTTAATTTATATGTAATGCTTTATGTGGTCTGTTTTATCTTCAGTTTTTTCACAAGAAAATAAGCATGTAAATGGATTAGTTAGGACCACAAAAGGAGAGCTATAGTCTGTTAAGGATGAAGTTTGTCAAATTTGTGATTAATTGTGTTGCTTATTCCCTTTTCTGCCTCTAACTCGTTAAAATCTATTCTTGTTTCATATGAGAAGGCTTGCAAAAAATGAGCCATGAACTCGAGTGAGAAGGGGTGAACAACTTATTCAATAAATTTAACTTATTAAAGTTGGCTAAGTAATGTAACTGCGGTAGTATTCCTCCCTTACAATTAGGATATGATAAGCTCTTCATGTGCTCCTTGACAACTTACTCTCAAAGTTCTAAAAAGGTTTTAGATGCTTAAGAAATACGCATTTGTTTTACCCACGAGTTTATTACTAACTATATGACCCCCCACCCCCTTATGTTTACTTGTCGACTCAAAAACATTAGTCAGATATCGACTTTTGTGCAGATACGTAAAATTGAATAAACAAAATTTCCACGATATTCCATCCTAATTTTCGGGTTACTGTTTTGGAAATCTTTTCAAACTCCCCTGATTTTAGATGAAGTATAAATACAAATATTATCCTCTCTCTTGTCTCTGTATTTTGGTTTCACTACCCGTATAACAATGATATGGTATCTTAAAGCCTTTATCAAGAATGAGATCATGTGCTTCATATCGATATGTATTTGAATTCGCATATAAACTTGTGTGTTAATATGATCCAGTTTTAAAAAAAGGAACATCATAGGTGTGTGCATTGCTTTCTGGTAACATCATGTTCGATACCTTCTTCTCCAAAGAATATAATAATTATACCTGCATACATCGTCTTGAGTTACATCTAGTTAGTAGGTTCAAATTGGAGTTTATTCTCTTGTGTTGTGCATCTGTTTATTCCCTATATTACAAGAAGTTTTGAGTTATTTCTGATTTCAGATTGTATGTATTCTTCGCTACTTATTCAAGCTCAAGTTTCTAATCCTTATTTTTCTTTTTTTTCTTTTTTGATACATGTACATTCGGGAGCGCCTTGGGAGTTGAAATACGACTCCATCTCTGTCCAAATCAGAGTTGCGCTGCTACACCATACACTCATCTCTAGCGGGCTACCCATTCTGAAAAAAGAGTCCATTGCCCTCCTTTTTACTTTAGAATTTTACATTCTTGCATATACACATATATACGTTATTATCTTTTGGCTAACGTTTTCCACATGTTATTATTTTATATTTGTATTAATACTTGTCTCGTTTATTTTTTGAATCTATGTAAATCAACTAGGATAGTAGTGGGATATAATCATTTGCACCTCGTCCTTTTAAGGTGGTAAATTAAACATAGTTACTTGACTTGGGAACGCCTAGAATAACACCTTATATTTAGGCTTGTTGCATTTTTTAGGTTGCAAAATTAATTTACTATTAAGGATAAAGTGCTAAAAAGGATCTTTTCATCAAAGTTAAGTGCCTTCCGAGTAGCACCATTTTTTTAAGGTTTAAATATGGCTCTTTTAACGAGTTAAAAATGCAGATTTTTCGGACAGAAATTGCAGCTTTTCAAGAGATTTTCAAAGGCGAAATGCAGCTCTTTTAAGGACTTAAAACATAGATTGTTTTAATAAAAAAAATGCAGTTTTTTCTTAAGGTAAAAAATGCAGCTTTAAACGAGTTCAAACGTGCAGATTTTTTGGCTAAAAAAACACAGTTTTACAAAGGTTAAAAATGCAGATTTTTCAAAGGTAAATTATAGTTGTCTTAAAGGCTTAAAAGGTGTAGAAGAGCATATTTTTTTAGAGCAAAAAATGTAGTTTTAAACAAGTTAAAAAGTGCAGATTTTTTGTCTCAAAAAATGCAAATTTCAAGGTAGAAATATAACCCCTTTTGAAGAACTCAAAATTGCACATTTTTGTTGAAAAAGTGTAGTTCTTCTTGGTACTTTAAAGTATAGATTTTTGAAGAACAAAATAACTTTCAAAAGGGTCAAAAAATGCATCTTCATAAAAGGCATTAATATTTTCGTTATTGGAATTCTCTTTTATTTGCTTTAAGAAACATTTTTAATAAGATTTAAAAATATCTTTCAAGTCTCTATTTTATCAAGTGTAGGCCTATATTTTTAAAAGGAAAGTTTTGCTTAGTAATTTATTTTTTACAATTATATTAGTTAAATTGCATACCCTTTAAATATTTTTGGTCAACTTAATTGATACATAACCTTTAGTTATTATTTTTATCCAATATTTTTTTAATATTATTTTCTACATGCTTTTGCCTTCGTTACTATTAAAATCATTTACTTGATTTTCTTATATATATATTTTTAAAGGATTTTTGCAAGTTATTTCTTCTTATCACATTTAAGGTGTTATATGTATATTTTCTCAAAAAATAGGAAGTACTATAGATAATTTACTTGTTATTTATTTATTTTAAAACTATGCCAAGTTAGTTAATTAGTTGTGGCAAAATTTGGTTAAAATGACTAAGCCTTTTTCCTCATAAGAATTAAGTAGATATATAATTTTTTGAAAAAAACTTTGAAGTGCCAACATCTTTCAAGCTTTATTTGAGTTTAAAATTTGATTATTTTAATTTGTTAATTTTAATTAGATTAACCTAAGTTTGGCCGGTTAACCGTATTTTGCGGATTTTAAAGAATGCTTAATACCTTCTCTTTCGAATAGTTAGAATCCTTACTTAGAATTTTAAGTTTAGTAGACCTTTAAAATGAAGTCTTTTTTTTGCTTTAATCACATAGTTAATTATAGGTGTCCTAATTCACCGTAAGACTAATTAGGTGGCGACTTCTTTTAATCAATTTAGAAGTTTCCAATACGATGTACACCATTTTGACTTCGGTTAAAATGGGGTATAACATGAGGTATTCACAGATCATCGCAGTCTGCAGCACATTTTCACTCAGAAGGATCTGAATCTGAGGCAGAGGAGGTGGATGGAGTTATTGAAGGATTACGATGTGACCATTCAGTACCATCTGGGTAAGGCTAATGTGGTGGCAGACGCATTAAGCCTGAAAACTATTAGCATGGGTAGCTTGGCTTGTTTGGGGGCGTCCAAATGAACATTGGCTAAGGATATTCGAGCTTTGGAGGCCAAGTTCATGCACTCGGGTGTTTCAGATCAAGGTGGGTTGTTGGCCAGCATTGAGGTCAAGGCCACCTTCATAGAGGAAATAAAAGCAAAATAGTTTCAGGATCCAAAACTGAGTAAGTTGCGAGGTAAGGTAATATACGGGGAGTCCAGGGACGTCATAGTTTCAAGGGTGAGCTGCTTGTTTTAATCTACCTTGGGTTATCTTAGAGTTTCAGCCCATTTGTTTCGGACTTAAAACTATTTCATTTTGTCTTTTGGGGTTGCATCCCTGTATTCTAGATATTTGGTATTGATGTTTGGTACAATGACTTTCAGTTCCTATGAGAGATTTTCCACAGGATAATAATTATGTTTAGTTATTGAATTGTTTGATTGTTAGTTTACTTTTCTCTTGCTGGTTTTAGGCTATTAGTCTAGGCAAGGGTTGAACTCTATTGGTTCGCTCATCCAGGGGTTGGGTGGGTGCCACTCACGACGGGTTGGGTCGTGACACCACGCCTAGTACGGGTATAACAAATAGTTGGCTCGGGTACCACGCCTGGTACGGGATACTAACGGTTGGCTCAGGTACCACGCCTGGTACGTGTTTATTTTACTATATAATTGTATTGATATTATTGTATTGCATTGACTGTTATTGGTTTCGTGAGTGGACCAGTCTATTTTATTGAAATGTTTATATCTATTGAGTTGGCCTTGGATTAGGCTGGGTTGTCTGTTTAACACTTAGGTGTTGCTTAGAGGGGATCCCAGGGTAGGTCCAAGTTAGACGAAATGGGATGGTTTATTGGTTATATGAATGTTGCTTACAGTTAGAAAGGGTGGATTTCATACGGGAACAAGCTAGGTAGAGACTTGTAGTCTAGGGGTGCATGTTGACTTGTTATATGTCTTCCGTACTTATGCTTGATTTGTTGTACTGATTATACACTATTTTTATTTGGAACTGGCTGATGATCCTACCAATACACAGTGGTGGTGTATTGATACTGCACTTACTTTTCTTTTTCTGAGTACAGGCAATCTTCCAACGGTTGAGACGCGACCTCATCTCACTACTAAAAAACTGTGAATACCGACCTCCAAAATACCGACCTCCTATGGAAGTCGGTAATTTCCGACCTCCGGAGGTCGGTATTGTTAAAAACAAAATTTTATTTTGTTTTCTTAAGAAAACCGACTTCAAGATGTCGGTTTATTTGGAAAAAAAATGCGGGAAAACCAAATACCGACCTTCGATGGTCAGAAATTTTCTCGAAAAAAATAAAATTAAGAAAAACTGACCTCTTATAGTCGGTATCGAATTAATAAATAAAAAATAATATTTAAATTTATCTCAATTAAATATAAAAATATGAAAAAAAGGAATATTTTATAACTTTTAAATAAATCGTCCTCCGGAGGACAGTTATTTCTAAAATAAAAAACAAAAAAAAAATTAATACCGACTTTCTGAAGTCGGCAATATTAAATTTACATAATTGATTTTATTTACGTTAAATTATTCTCATAGTGACTTCCAGTCAGTATTTTTATTTTTATTTAATTATTTTATTAGGATCGACCTCCAGTGGTCGGTACTTAATTAGATAATTAAGAATATAATTTAATTTTATCTCAATTAAAAATATAAAAAACTGCAGAATAATATTTTCAATTAATTTTAAATAAAGCGTCCTTCGGAAGACGGTTTTATGTAAATTAAAAAATAAAAATAATATTAATACTGACTTTTGGAGGTCGGTATTATTTATTTAACGTAATTAAGTTTTATTTCATTAAAATTAAAGGTAATACCGACCTCCGGAGGTCGGTAGTTTACTTTTATTTAACTATTTTGAATAAAATTGACCTCCGGATGTCGGTATTACCTTTAAAATATTTTTAATAATCACTATTTTCCTATTGTGTATAACACTAAGGTTTTTATTTTACGCTTACAATTAATTCTTTTGAAGTGTAACAACTTTGTATAGTTTTTTTTTTAAAAAAAATAGTATTCGTGGAGTAAACAAAGAAACACCGATAATTCATATTTGGAGTATATATGAAATAACGTTGATATTAGAAGGTAATTATATATTCATAGAGTAATGTAACAAATTCTATCAATGGTCCATCGTCATACCTTGAATTTAAGTCTCGTGTAATTATGATGTAGTGGTAAAAAGCTAATCGATAATTCATCTATGAAATATGCAGATATATAACAAATCAAGTCTTATATATATTAATGATTCTTTGAACCTTAAATATTGTGTACCAAATACACCAAATATTTATATCGTTTAATGATATAGACAATGAAACACCGATATTTCATTGATTTTAGGAGGTATTAATGTAACTAAGCAAAGTTTTATCAATTTTTGTATGTTCAGCCTTGAATCGATATCTCGTGTAGTGATATCGTAGGCAAAATATAATTAATCGATAATATTTTAATTGGAGACTTATATATGAAATATGGTGATATTACAAGATTAACGTTATAGTCGTCGAGTAATGTGTACAACTCAAATTTTATATATTAATGATACGTCCAAACCTTGATTAATATAAGATATATCTCGTATGTATATAGTTATTAATTAAAAAAATACCGATCAATTCAAGTATGAAATACATACATTGATATAGTAAAAGATATAATAATATATACTACTCGTGGAGTTATATATGTATGTCTCGTATAGTGATGTTATATACTCAAAAGGTAATCGAGAATTCACCCGAGTAAGAAATATTGATATTACGAGGTTATACTCGTCGAGCAGTGCAACACTACTATATATATATTAGTGGTCCATCCAACCTTGAATGTATATATATCTCGTGTAATGTTACGTTATAGTTATTATTTAAAGAAATATCGTTTAATCCGAATATAACATACGTTGATATCAGTAGGTAATAAATATATAGTATTCATAGAGTTATATATCTAATAAATTAAATCAAGTTTTATCAATGGTCCATTATCATCTAACTTTGAAAGTACGTCTTTTATAGTGATGTCGTATATTGGGTGCTATGTTGATGCAGGATAGGAATGTGATAGCCTATGCATCCAGGCAGTTGAAGGTGCATGAGAGAAATTACTCGACTCACGATTTAGAGTTGGCAGCGGTGGTTTTTGCTTTGAAAATCTGGAGACACTATCTTTATGGTGTCAAGTGTGAGGTATTCACAAATTATCGCAGTCTGCAGCACGTTTTCACTCATAAAGATCTGAATCTGAGGCAGAGGAGGTGGATGGAGTTATTGAAGGATTATGATTTGACCATTCAGTACCATCTGGGTAAGGCTAATGTAGTGGCAGACGCATTAAGCCTGAAAACTATTAGCATGGGTAGCTTGGCTTGTTTGGGGTCGTCCAAATGAACATTGGCTAAAGAGATTCGAGCTTTGGAGGCCAAGTTCATGCACTCGGATGCTTCAGATCAAGGTGGGTTGTTGGCCAGCATTGAGGTCAAGGCCACCTTCATAGAGGAAATAAAAGCAAAATAGTTTCAGGATCCAAAACTGAGTAAGTTGCGAGTTAAGGTAATATACGCGGAGTCCAGGGACGTCATGTTAGACTCTGGTGGAGTGTTGCATTTCAGGGAGAGGATTTGTGTTCCTCAGGTGTATGATATAATTCAAAAAATCTTGACAGAAGCTAATGGTTTGCGGTACTCAATTCATCTGGGTGTGACCAAAATGTACCGAAACTTGAGGCAGCGTTACTGGAGGCCCGGGATGAAAAGGGACCTAGTAGATTTTGTGTCCAAATATCAGAACTGCCAGAAGGTAAGTTATGAACAACAGAGACCTGCAGGACTACTTCAGAGAATTCCAATTCCAGAGTGGAAGTGGGAAAGGATAGCCATGGATTTCGTGGTGGGTCTTCCCAAGACATTGGGGAAATATGACTCAATTTGGGTCATTGTTGACAGGATGACCAAGTCTGCTCATTTCATTCCCGTCAAGGTAGATTACAATTTGCAGCAATTGGCTAAGATCTACGTGAAAGAGATTGTGAGACTTCATGGGGTACCACTGTCTATCATTTCAGACAGGGGTACGCAGTTTACTTCTAAGTTCTGGGGCAAGTTACATGAAGAGTTGGGTACACAACTCACTTTTAGCACAGCCTTCCATCCCCAGATTGATTGTCAGTCGGATAGGACGATTCAGGTATTGGAGGACATGCTGAAAGCATGTGTGATGGACTTCGAGGGTCATTGGGACCAATTTCTACTGTTGTGCGAATTCTCGTACAACAATAGCTACCACTCCAGTATTGACATGGCACCATTCAAGGCCCTGTATGGGAGGAACTGCAGATCAACGGTTGGGTGGTTTGAGGAAGGTGATGTGAAGCCTCTGGGCGTAGACTTAGTGAAGGAAGCATAAGAAAAGGTAAGGGTATACAGACCAAGTTGTTGGCTGCTCAAAGCAGGCAGAAGGAGTATGCAGATCGTAAGGTCTGAGACATGGACTTTCAGGTTGGTGAACAAGTATTGCTAAAGGTATCGCCAATGAAAGGGGTTATGCGGTTTGGTAAGAAGGGAAAGCTTAGCCCTCGGTTCATTGGTCCATTTGAAGTGCTTGAAATTGTGGGGCCAGTGGCGTACAAGTTAGTACTGTCACCTAGTTTGTCGGGCATCCATCCGGTATTCCATGTATCCATGCTCAAGCGACACCATGGGGATAGGGAGTACATCATCAAGTGGGATGAGGTACTTTTTTATAAGGATTATCGTTATGGGGAGGAACCGATTTTGATTCTTGCTCGGGATATCCGAACGTTTAGGAAAAAGGTGATTGATATGGTGAAGGTTCAGTGGAAACATCGTCTGGTTGAGAAAGCCACTTGGGAAACCGAGAAGGACATGCGGGATAAGTACCCTCAATTGTTTGAGGATTCAGGTACTACATTTTCTTCCTTTTATTTCCATAATTTTGGGTTTGATCATTTGGGGATGAACGATGGGTAAATATGTATCTATTGTAACGATCGGTTCCTTCGTTATGGGTAGTTCCATCGTGCCAAGTTTTAAAGTTAGAAAACTCCGGGTTTGGGAGTTTGAAATTCTGGGCTAGGCTAGCCTCGGTCGATTTTGGAGCGAGGTAGAGTCTAGGGAAAACTGGGTAAAAATGGATTTAGGTGTCTTGGATTGAGCTAGTTTTCCACATAGTCATGACATAAAGGAGTCCGGGGGACTTTTCGGGATCGCATTTGGGTAAGTAGAACTCCTGAAATCATGTTTGACGTGAAGGGGTTGTTTCAGGACGTCGGGGGAAATAGGTGCGTTGTGAAATGGCAAAAACTGGCAGATTTCCAAACTTTCTGTTTGTGACAAGCGCGGTCACGCGCGATAGCAGCCACCGCTATAGCGGTAGAAATTACCACTATATCAGCGGTCAAAGGGTGGTCAACACACTTAAGACCGCTATAGCGATGGCCCACTTCTATAGCAGGACCGCTATAGCAGAGCAGGGACCACTATAGCAGAGAGGGGACTGCTATAGTGGGCCAACAGGATTTTAATACAGAAACAGCTCCCAATACATTCAATTTTTTACAAGTTCATTTTGGGAGAAGGGCTAGGCGATTCCAGACATTTTTCTTCCTCTTTCCGTCAAATTCTTTCCCAAGGTAAGGTTTTCGTTCCCCAATCTTTGTATTACATTTTCTATGCGGTAGAATTGCTAGGAGGGAATTTGGGGAAGGTTATAATAACCTAGAGATGGTGGAATTCGGGGAAGGGAGGGGACTCCAAGCATGTGTGTTCTTGGGTGTGGATTAAAGTACATTATTATGATCATAGGTTGTTTAATTCCCTGTTTTATCTGTAAAAATGATAGAACTAGGAGAATTAACTGTGGAAAAGCTCGAGAAAGGGGTGGGATGATCATGGGTGGCCTGGGGTTTGGAGATTTAGTATAATCTGGGTAATGTATAGGCCTTGGGTATTAATTATATGTCATGTGTGTTATTTTTAGACCAAGAACGAGAGAGGAATCCGGAACACGGGAAAGCTCGGGTTGAATAGAGCTTGGAACATTTTGAGGTAGGTGATGGCTTATGATTTTCTGTGAATGTGTATATTCATGTACTCACGTCTAAGTGATTGTATGATTTACATTGCTTAGGGAAATTGTGTGGAATGTCTAGGTTCGTGTGTACAGTCTGTGATTGAACGGTTTTACTTATTGGTTTTACAAGTTATGTGTGTTCATATATTGACTGTGGTTGTTGACATTCAGTTGGCTCGGGTACCACACCTGGTACGGGTATAACAAATGGTTGGCACGGGTACCACGGCTGGTACGAGTATAACATTCGGTTGGCACGGGTACCACGCCTGGTACGGGTTTACTTTATTGCATCTTGCATTATTTCATTGACTATTGTATTGCATTAGTTGATATTGGTTCCGTGAGTGGACCGGGTTATTTTACTGAATGTGATACTTGGTATTGGTTCTGTGAGTGGACCGAGTTGTTTTACTTAATGTGATACTTTGTATTGGTTCCGTGAGTGGACCGGGTTGTCTAGTTAAAGGTGCTATTGTTGGTGGTCCTTGAGTGGCCGGGAACTTGTTTAACTATTGTGTTGGTCTTGGTTTAGGCTGGGTTGAATCATTTCTTTTGGTATGTGTCTAGAGGGGATTCCAAGGTGAGTCCGAGCTAGACTGAAGGGTATTGTAAATGGCTCATGTTTGTGGTATAGAACTGTAAGAGATAGATTTCATGCTGGGACAAGGTAAGTAGAGACTTGTAGTCTAGGGCATGTATACTTGTTGCATGTTTTCCATATCTTTACTTGAATATGTTGTACTGTTATATATACTGTTTACTTGAAAACTGGATGATGATCCTCCAGTACACAGTGGTGTTGTACTGATACTGCACTTTTCTTTCTTTTGGTGAGTACAGGAAATCTACCAGCGACTGAGACGCGACCTCGCATCTAGCACCAGCGATTTCTGACTTTCAAGGGTGAGCTGCTTGTTTCGATCTACCTTGGGTTATCTTAGAGTTTCAGTCCATTTGTTTCGGACTTAAAACTATTTCATTTTGTCTTTTGGGGTTGCATCCCCGTATTCTAGATATTTGGTATTGATGTTTGTTACAATGACTTTCAGTTCCTAGGAGAGATTTTCCACAAGATAATAATTATGTTTAGTTATTGAATTGTTTGATTGTTAGTTTACTTTTCGCTTGCTGGTTTTAGGCTATTAGTCTAGGCAAGGATTGAACTCTATTGGTTCAGTCATCTAGGGGTTGGGTGGGTGCCACTCACGATGGGTTGGGTCGTGACACTACGCCTGGTAAGGGTATAACAAATAGTTAGCTCGGGTACCACGCCTGGTACGGGATACTAACGGTTGGCTCAGGTACCACGCCTGGTACGTGTTTATTTTACTATATCATTGCATTGATATTATTGTATTGCATTGACTGTTATTATTTTCGTGAGTGGACCAGGCTATTTTATTGAAATGTTTATATCTACTGAGTTGGCCTTGGATTAGGCTGGGTTGTCTGTTTAACACTTAGGTGTTATTTAGAGGGGATCCCAGGGTGGGTCTGAATTAGACGAAAAGGGATGGTTTATTGGTTATATGATTGTTGCTTACAGTTAGAAAGGGTGGATTTCATACGGCAACAAGCTAGGTAGAGACTTGTAGTCTAGGGGTGCCTGTTGACTTGTTACATGTCTTCCGTACTTATGCTTGATTTGTTGTACTGATTATACACTATTTTTATTTGTAACTGGCTGATGATCCTACCAATACACAGTGGTGGTGTACTGATACTGTACTTACTTTTCTTTTTGTGAGTACAGGCAATCTTCCAGCGGTTGAGACGCGACCTCATCTCACTACTAAAAAAACTGTGAATACCGACCTCCAAAATACCGACCTCCTATTGAAGTCGGTAATTTCCGACATCCGGAGGTCGGTATTGTTAAAAACAAAATTTATTTTGTTTTCTTAAGAAAACCGACTTCAAGATGTCGGTTTATTTGAAAAAAAATGCGGGAAAACCAAATACCGACCTCCGATGGTCAGAAATTTTCCCGGAAAAAATAAAATTAAGAAAAACTGACCTCTTATAGTCGGTATTGAATTAATAAATAAAAAATAATATTTAAATTTATCTCAATTAAATATAAAAATATGAAAAAAAGGAATATTTTTAATAACTTTTAAATAAACCGTCCTCCGGAGGACAGTTATTTCTAAAATAAAAAACAAAAAAAACAAATTAATACTGACTTCCTGAAGTCGGTAATATTAAATTTATATAATTGATTTTATTTACGTTAAATTATTCTCATAGTGACTTCCAGTCAGTATTTTTATTTTTATTTAATTATTTTATTAGGATCGACCTCCAGTGGTCGGTACTTGATTAGATAATTAAAAATATAATTTAATTTTATCTCAATTAAAAATATAAAAAACTACAGAATAATATTTTCAATTAATTTTAAATAAAGCGTCCTTCGAAAGACGGTTTTATGTAAAATAAAAAATAAAAATAATATTAATACTGACTTTTGGAGGTCGGTATTATTTATTTAACGTAATTAAGTTTTATTTCATTAAAATTAAAGGTAATACCGACCTCCGGAGGTCGGTAGTTTACTTTTATTTAACTATTTTGAATAAAATTGACCTCCGGATGTCGGTATTACCTTTAAAATATTTTTAATAATCACTATTTTCCTATTGTGTATAACACTAAGGTTTTTATTTTACGCTTACAATTAATTCTTTTGAAGTGTAACAACTTTGTATATTTTTTTAAAAAAAAAATAGTATTCGTGGAGTAAACAAAGAAACACCGATAATTCATATTTGGAGTATATATGAAATAACGTTGATATTAGAAGGTAATTATATATTCATAGAGTAATGTAACAAATTCTATCAATGGTCCATCGTCATACCTTGAATTTAAGTCTCGTGTAATTATGATGTAGTGGTAAAAAGCTAATCGATAATTCATCTATGAAATATGCAGATATATAACAAATCAAGTCTTATATATATTAATGATTCTTTGAACCTTAAATATTGTGTACCAAATACACCAAATATTTATCTCGATTAATGATATAGACAATGAAACACCGATAATTCATTTATTTTAGGAGGTATTAATGTAACTAAGCAAAGTTTTATCAATTTTTGTACGTTCAGCCTTTAATCGATATCTCGTGTAGTGATATCGTAGGCAAAATATAATTAATCGATAATATTTTAATTGGAGACTTATATATGAAATATGGTGATATTACAAGATTAACGTTATAGTCGTCGAGTAATGTGTACAACTCAAATTTTATATATTAATGATACGTCCAAACCTTGATTAATATAAGATATATCTCGTATGTATATAGTTATTAATTAAAAAAATACCGATCAATTCAAGTATGAAATACATACATTGATATAGTAAAAGATATAATAATATATACTACTCGTGGAGTTATATATGTATGTCTCGTATAGTGATGTTATATACTCAAAAGGTAATCGAGAATTCACCCGAGTAAGAAATATTGATATTACGAGGTTATACTCGTCGAGCAGTGCAACACTACTATATATATATTAGTGGTCCATCCAACCTTGAATGTATATATATCTCGTGTAATGTTACGTTATCGTTATTATTTAAAGAAGCATCGTTTAATCCAAATATAAAATACGTTGATATCAGTAGGTAATAAATATATAGTATTCGTAGAGTTATATATCTAATAAATTAAATCAAGTTTTATCAATGGTCCATTATCGTCTAACTTTGAAAGTACGTCTTTTATAGTGATGTCGTATATTGAGTGCTATGTTGATGCAGGATAGGAATGTGATAGCCTATGCATCTAGGCAGTTGAAGGTGCATGAGAGAAATTACCCGACTCATGATTTAGAGTTGGCAGCGGTGGTTTTTGCTTTGAAAATCTGGAGACACTATCTTTATGGTGTCAAGTGTGAGGTATTCACAGATCATCGAAGTCTGCAGCACATTTTCACTCAGAAGGATCTGAATCTGAGGCAGAGGAGGTGGATGGAGTTATTGAAGGATTATGATGTGACCATTCAATACCATCTGGGTAAGGCTAATGTGGTGGCAGACGAATTAAACCTGAAAACTATTAGCATGGGTAGCTTGGCTTGTTTGGGGGCGTCCAAATGAACATTGGCTAAGGATATTCGAGCTTTGGAGGCCAAGTTCATGCACTCGGGTGTTTCAGATCAAGGTGGGTTGTTGGCCATCATTAAGGTCAAGGCCACCTTCATAGGGGAAATAAAAGCAAAATAGTTTCAGGATTCAAAACTGAGTAAGTTGCGAGTTAAGGTAATATACGCGGAGTCCAGGGACGTCATGTTAGACTCTGGTGGAGTGTTGCATTTCAGGGAGAGGATTTGTGTTCCTCAGGTGGATGATATAATTCAGAAAATCTTGACAGAAGTTAATGGTTTGCGGTACTCAACTCATCTGAGTGTGACCAAAATATACCGAAACTTGAGGCAGCGTTACTGGTGGCCCGGGATGAAAAGGGACATAGTAGATTTTGTGTCCAAATTTCTGGATTACCAGAAGGTAAGGTATGAACATCAGAGACCTGCAGGACTACTTCAGAGAATGCCAATTCTAGAGTGGAAGTGGGAAAGGATAGCCATTGATTTCGTGGTGGGTCTTCCCAAGACATTAGGGAAATATGACTCAATTTGGGTCATTGTTGACAGGCTGACCAAGTCCGCTCATTTCATTCCGATCAAGGTAGATTACAATTTGCAGCAATTGGCTAAGATCTACGTGAAAGAGATTGTGAGACTTCATGGGGTACCACTGTCCATCATTTCAGACATGGGTACGCAGTTTACTTCTAAGTTATGGGGCAAGTTACATGAAGATTTGGGTACACAACTCATTTTTAGCACAGCCTTCCATCCCCAGACTGATGGTCAATCGAATATGATGATTCAGGTATTAGAGGACATGCTGAGAGCATGTGTGATGGACTTCGGGGGTCATTGGGACCAGCTTCTACCATTGTGCGAATTCTCATACAACAATAGCTACCACTCCAGTATTGACATGGCACCATTCGAGGCCCTGTATGGGAGGAACTGCAGATCACCGGTTGGGTGGTTTGAGGAAGGTGACGTGAAACCTCTGGGCGTTGACTTGGTGAAGGAAGCATAGGAAAAGGTAAGGGTATACAGACCAAGTTGTTGGCTGCTCAAAGCAGGCAGAAGGAGTATGCAGATCGTAAGGTCCGGGACATGGACTTTCAGGTTGGTGAACAATTATTGCTAAAGGTATCGCCAATGAAAGGGGTTATGCAGTTTGGTAAGAAGGGCAAGCTTAGCCCTCGGTTCATTGGTCCGTTTGAAGTGCTTGAAATTATGGGGCCAGTGGCGTACAAGTTAGCACTGCCACCTAGTTTGTCGGGCATTCATCCGGTATTCCATGTAACCATGCTCAAGAGACACCATGGGGATGGGGAGTACATCATAAAGTGGGATGAGGTACTTTTTTATAAGGATTATTGTTATGGGGAGGAACCAATTTTGATTCTTGCTCGGGATATCCGAAGGTTGAGGACAAAGGTGATTGATATGGTGAAGGTTCAGTGGAAACATCGTCTAGTTGAGAAATCCACTTGGGAAACCGAGAAGGACATGCGGGATAAGTACCCTCAATTGTTTGTGGATTCAGGTACTACACTTCCTTCCTTCTATTTCCATAATTTTGGGTTTGATCGTTTGGGGACGAACGATGGGTAAATTAGTATCTATTGTAACGACCGGGTCCTACGTTATGGGTAGTTCCATCGTGCCAAGTTTTAGAGTTAGAAAACTCCGGGTTTGGGAGTTTGAAATTCTGGGCTAGGCTAGCTTCGGTCAATTTTGGAGCGAGGTAGAGTCTAGGGAAAACCGGGTAAAAATGTGTTAAGGTGTCTTGGATTGAGCTAGATTTCCATATAGCAAAGACATAAAGGAGTCAGGGGGACTTTTTGGGATCGCATTTGGGTAAGTAGAACTCCCGGAATCACGTTTGACGTGAAGGGGTTATTTCAGGACGTCGGGGGAAACAGGTGCGTTGTGAAATGGCAAAAATTGGAAGATTTCCAAACTTTCTATTCATGACAAGCGCGGTCACGCGTGATAGCGGCCACCGCTATAGCGGTAGAAATTTACGCTATAGCAGCGGTCAAAAGGCGGTCAACCCACTTAAGACCGTTATAGCGACGGCCCACTTCTATAGCAGGACCGCTATAGCAGAGCAGGGACCGCTATATAAGAACGGGGACTTCTATAGTGGGCCAACGGGATTTTAATACAGAAATAGCTCCCAAAATATTCAGTTTTTCACAAGTTCATTTTGGGAGAAGGGCTAGGCAATTCCAGACATTTTTCTTTCTTTTTCCGTCAAATTTCTTCCCTAAGGTAAGGTTTTCATTCCCCAATCTTTGTATTACATTTTTCTATGCGGTAGAATTGCTAGGAGGGAATTTGGGGAAGGTTAGAATAACCTAGAGATGGTGGAATTCGGGGAAAGGAGGGGATTCCAAGCATGTGTGTTCTTGGGTATGGATTAAAGTACATTATTATGATCATAAGTTGTTTAATTCCCTGTTTTGTCCGTAAAAAATTATAGAACTAGGAGAATTAACGGTGGAAAAGCCCGAGAAAGGGGTGGGATGATCATGGGTGGCCTGGGGTTTGGGGATTTAGTATAATTCGGGTAATGTACAGGCCTTGGGTATTAATTATATGTCATGTGTGTTGTTTTTAGACCAAGAACGAGAGAGAAATCCGGAACACGGGAAAGCTCGGGTCGAATAGAGCTTGGAACATTTTGAGGTAGGTGATGGCTTATGATTTTTTGTGAATAAGTATATTCATGTACTCATGTCTAAGTGATTGTATGCATTACATTGCTTAGGGAAATTGTGTGGAATGTCTAGGTTCGTGTGTATAGTATGTGATTGAACGGTTTTACTTATTGGTTTTACAAGTTATGTGTGTTCATATATTGACTGTGGTTGTTGACATTCGGTTGGCTCGGGTACCACGCCTGGTACGGGTATAACAAATGGTTGGCACGGGTACCACGCCTGGTACGGGTATAACATTCGGTTGGCACGGGTACCACGCCTGGTACGGGTTTACTTTATTGCATTTTGCATTATTTCATTGACTATTGTATTGCATTGGTTGATATTGGTTCCGTGAGTGGACCGGGTTATTTTACTGAATGTGATACTTGGTATTGGTTCTGTGAGTGGACCATGTTGTTTTACTTAATGTGATACTTTGTATTGGTTCCGTGAGTGGACCGGGTTGTCTTGTTAAAGGTGCTATTGTTGGTGGTCCTTGAGTGGCCGGGAACTTGTTTAACTGGTGTGTTGGTCTTGGTTTAGGCTGGGTTGAATCATTACTTTTGGTATGTGTCTAGAGGGGATTCCAAAGTGAGTCTGGGCTAGACTGAAGGGTATTGTTAATGTCTCATGTTCATGGTATAGAACTGTAAGAGATGGATTTCATGCAGGGACAAGGTAGGTAGAGAGACTTGTAGTCTAGGGGTTGTATACTTGTTGCATGTTTTCCATATATTTACTTGAATATGTTGTACTATTATATATACTGTTTACTTGAAAACTGGTTGATGATCATCTAGCACACAGTGGTGGTGTACTGATACTGCACTTTTCTTTCTTTTGGTGAGTACAGGAAATCTACCAGCGACTGAGACGTGACCTCGCATCTAGCACCAGCGATTTCTGACTTTCAAGGGTGAGCTGCTTGTTTCGATCTACCTTGGGTTATCTTAGAGTTTCAGTCCATTTGTTTCGAACTTAAAACTATTTCATTTTGTCTTTTGGGGTTGCATCCCCGTATTCTAGATATTTGGTATTGATTTTTGGTACAATGACTTTCAGTTCCTAGGAGAGATTTTCCACAGGATAATAATTATGTTTAGTTATTGAATTGTTTGATTGTTAGTTTATTTTTCGCTTGCTGGTTTTAGGCTATTACTAGGCAAGGGTTGAACTCTATTGGTTCTCTCATCCAGGGGTTGGGTAGGTGTCACTCACGACGGGTTGGGTCGTGACACCACGCCTAGTACGGGTATAACAAATAGTTGGCTCGGGTACCACGCCTGGTACAGGATACTAACGGTTGGCTCAGGTACCATGCCTGGTACGTGTTTATTTTACTGTATCATTGCATTGATATTTTTGTATTGCATTGACTGTTATTGGTTTCGTGAGTGGACCAGGCTATTTTATTGAAATGTTTATATCTATTGAGTTGGCCTTGGATTAGGCTGGGTTGTCTGGTTAACACTTAGGTGTGATTTAGAGGGGATCCCAGGGTGGGTCCGAGTTAGACGAAAAGGGATGGGTTATTGGTTATATGATTGTTGCTTACAGTTAGAAAGGGTGGATTTCATACGGGAATAAGCTAGGTAGAGACTTGTAGTCTAGGGGTGCCTGTTGACTTGTTACATGTCTTCCGTACTTATGCTTGATTTGTTGTACTGATTATACATTATTTTTATTTGGAACTGGCTGATGATCCTACCAATACACAGTGGTGGTGTACTGATACTGCACTTACTTTTCTTTTTGTGAGTACAGGCAATCTTCCAGCGGTTGAGACGCGACCTCATCTCACTACTAAAAAAACTGTGAATACTGACCTCCAAAATACCGACCTCCTATGGAAGTTGGTAATTTCCGACCTCCGGAGGTCGGTATTGTTAAAAACAAAATTTTATTTTGTTTTCTTAAGAAAACCGACTTCAAGATGTCGGTTTATTTGGAAAAAAAATGCGGGAAAACCAAATACCGACCTCCGATGGTCAGAAATTTTCCCGAAAAAAATAAAATTAATAAAACTGACCTCTTATAGTCGGTATCGAATTAATAAATAAAAAATAATATTTAAATTTATCTCAATTAAATATAAAAAAATGAAAAAAAGAAATATTTTTAATAACTTTTAAATAAACCGTCCTCCGAAGGACAGTTATTTCTAAAATAAAAAACAAAAAAATTAATTAATACCGACTTCCTGAAGTCGGTAATATTAAATTTACATAATTGATTTTATTTACGTTAAATTATTCTCATAGTGACTTCCAGTCAGTATTTTTACTTTTATTTAATTATTTTATTAGGATCGACCTCCAGTGGTCGGTACTTGTTTAGATAATTAAGAATATAATTTAATTTTATCTCAATTAAAAATATAAAAAACTACAGAATAATATTTTCAATTAATTTAAATAAAGCGTCCTTCGAAAGACGGTTTTATGTAAAATAAAAATAAAAATAATATTAATACTGACTTTTGGAGGTCGGTATTATTTAGTTAACATAATTAAGTTTTATTTCATTAAAATTAAAGGTAATACCGACCTCCGGAGGTCGATAGTTTACTTTTATTTAATTATTTTGAATAAAATTGACCTCCGGATGTCGGTATTACCTTTAAAATATTTTTAATAATCACTATTTTCCTATTGTGTATAACACTAAGGTTTTTATTTTACGCTTACAATTAATTCTTTTGAAGTCTAACAACTTTGTATAATTTTAAAAAAAAATAGTATTCGTGGAGTAAACAAAGAAACACCGATAATTCATATTTGGAGTATATATGAAATAACGTTGATATTAGAAGGTAATTATATATTCATAGAGTAATGTAACAAATTCTATCAATGGTCCATCGTCATACCTTGAATTTAAGTCTCATATAGTTATGATGTAGTGGTAAAAAGCTAATCGATAATTCATCTATGAAATATGCAGATATATAACAAATCAAGTCTTATATATATTAATGATTCTTTGAACCTTAAATATTGTGTACCAAATACACCAAATATTTATCTCGTTTAATGATATAGACAATGAAACACCGATAATTCATTGATTTTAGGAGGTATTAATGTAACAAAGAAAAATTCTATCAATTTTTGTACGTTCAGCCTTGAATCGATATCTCGTGTAGTGATATCGTAGGCAAAATATAATTAATCGATAATATTTTAATTGGAGACTTAGATATAAAATATGGTGATATTACAAGATTAACGTTATACTCATCGAGTAATGTGTACAACTCAAATTTTCTATATTAATGATACGTCCAAACCTTGATTAATATAAGATATATCTCGTGTGTATATAGTTATTAATTAAAAAAATACCGATCAATTCAAGTATGAAATACATACATTGATATATTAGAGATATAATAATATATACTACTCTTGGAGTTATATATGTATGTCTCGTATAGTGATGTTATATACTCAAAAGGTAATCGAGAATTCACCCGAGTAAGAAATATTGATATTACAAGGTTATACTCGTCGAGCAGTGCAACACTACTATATATATATTAGTGGTTCATCCAACCTTGAATGTATATATATCTCGTGTAATGTTACGTTATAGTTATTAATTAAAAAAATATCATTTAATCCGAATATAAAATACCTTGATATCAATAGGTAATAAATATATACCATTCATAGAGTTATATATCTAATAAATTAAATCAAGTTTTATCAATGATTCATTATCGTCTAACCTTGAAAGTACGTCTTTTATAGTGATGTCGTATATTGAAAAGTTAATCGATAATCAATCCAAGTATGAAATATGTTGATATTATGAGAAATATAAATACCGACCTTCATAGATAACTGATGATTCATTCTTTTACAATAATTTATTGAAAGAATTTAAGTATATTTAAAAAATATAATAATTAAGATTTTTATGAAAATCGACCTCCATAGGTCGGTAAATTATAAAAAAATTATTTGTTTTTACAAAATCGACCTCCCATGGTCGATTTTCATTAAACTTTTTTTTAATAAAAAGATTATTGACAAAATCGACATCAAAAAGTGGGTATATTTAAATTTTATATTTTATTTTCTTAATAATACCGATCATAAATAGTCGGTATATTTAAGTTTTTTTTAAAAAAATAATACCAACCTCAAGAGGTCGGTATTTCTAATGAAATATGCCACACATTCACAGCTAGAGTATTTTCCCCCAAATGGCCCGCTATACACTCTCTCTCTCTCTTCGTATCTCCCTCCCTCTCTCTCTAGTCGTCGCTGTCGTCACTGCCACCATCGCCGACCATCTCGAGCCAAGGCTGGTGGTGAGTGCTCTCAGGGCTCCACTCGCCGGCCATCTCGAGCCATCTCGAGCCTTCGTTCTCATTTCCTTCCTTACGGAGACGAGCTCGATGATGAGCACTAATCTCTAGAGCATTTCAAGACGAAGAAGCACAGGAAGCGGTAAGATCTTGATTGATTTTAGCTTAATTTTTAATTAATTGGAGTAAGAAATACATCTTTTTTTGTGTGGAGTTGATGAGTAGTTATTGATTTTTATATTTGTGTGAATAGGAGTTGCAAATTTCTTCACTTTATTACTGTGAGACAATGGAACTTAAATGCTGAAAATTGATGATTTAATCTCGTTGATAGGCTTCAACTTGAACTTAGTTTTATTGTTGTTGCTTAGGCTTCAATTTTGTCATGACCGTAGTATCCTTCTTCTTTGTCTAATGCCCATTGCCGGCTGATAATGATGAATTTTGTGTGAGTATACTATAGGATGATTTTACGTTTTAATAATGAAATTTTACTATTTTGGAAGGTGATTTTTTTGGTTGGAGTTACTTTGTCAAAGTTTAAGTTGAGTGACTTTATTGATACAAAGACACGATAAATGGCTTTACTACACAATTTTTACCAACACGAGTGACAATTTGAGTAATTTACTCCTTGGCTGGTGAATTTCATGATCGAAATGCTGCCACTTTGAGCTATCCTTTTCTTTTTTTTTTGGATAAAAGAGATTCAGAAATGTCGTTTTTTGAGATATTCTGCCCCCAAAGTACTTCTGATTAGCATCTACTCCTGAATTTGGCTGCTGCTTAAGCTAATATTTCTTGTCTCAATTTATGTGACACTATTTAAAATTGAAGTTAAAGTTTTTGTAAGTTCGATAGGATTAGATTTTTGTAAGTTTGAACTGATGAACTTTCTTTCCCAGGTTTGAGGTACAATTCAATTAAAGGTTTCAACCTCCAATGCCACCGAGCCCACTGCTGCCAACCCCTCCATCTCTAGCCCTAATTAAAAATAGTCGAGGTATTTTTTCTTTCAAAATTTTAATTGTTGTATATAAGACTATATTTTTGATTCAATGTACAACACTTGCATTTTGCTTAGGGTTTGTTTGATTTCTTAGGGATTGTTTGATTTCTTAGAGTTTAATTTGGTGATAATATATTTGTTTAGCATAAGTGTCAACACTAGTTGATCCTATTGATGACAAAATTGATTTTCTTGCAAGATCGATTTGTGTCCACCTAGTGTTGACACTTGGGATTTAATATATGTTTGCTTAGCATAAGTTTCAACACTAGTTGATCCTATTGATGAAAAAATTGATTTTCCTTGCAAAATCGATTTGTGTCCACCTAGTGTTGACACTTGGGATTTAATTTGGTGATAATGTGTTTGTTTAGCATAAGTGTCAACACTAGTTGATCCTATTGATGACAAAATTGATTTTCTTGCAAGATCAATTTGTGTCCACCTAGTGTTGACACTTGGGATTTAATTTGGTGATAATGTGTTTGTTTAGCATAAGTGTCAACACTAGTTGATCCTATTGATGACAAAATTAATTTTTTGCAAGATCGATTTGTGTCCACCTAGTGTTGACACTTGGGGTTTAATTTGGTGATAATGTGTTTGTTTAGCATAAGTGTCAACACTAGTTGATCCTATTGATGACAAAATTGATTTTCTTGCAAGATCGATTTGTGTCCACCTAGTGTTGACACTTGGGATTAATTTTTGGTGATAATGTGTTTGTTTAGCATAAGTGTCAACACTAGTTGATCCTATTGATGACAAAATTGATTTTCCTTGCAAAATCGATTTGTGTCCACCTGGTGTTGACACTTGGGGTTTAATTTGGTGATAATGTATTTGTTTAGCATAAGTGTCAACACTAGTTGATCCTATTGATGACAAAATTGATTTTCCTTGCAAAATCGATTTGTGTCCACCTAGTGTTGACACTTGGGGTTTAATTTGGTGATAATGTGTTTGTTTAGCATAAGTGTCAACACTAGTTGATCCTATTGATGACAAAATTGATTTTCTTGCAAGATCGATTTGTGTCCACCTAGTGTTGACACTTGGGATTAATTTTTGGTGATAATGTGTTTGTTTAGCATAAGTGTCAACACTAGTTGATCCTATTGATGACAAAATTGATTTTTTAATGCATATAAACTGAAATTTTGAACTAGTGACTTAAATTTGTGAAGTGTAGTAAGTTGAAATTGTGAACTAGTGACTTAAAATAAGTAAATTGTAGTTAGTTGTTAGTTGAAATTTTGAACTAGTGACTTAAAATAGTAAAGTGTATTAAGTTAAATTTTTGAACTAGTGACTTAAAATAAGTAAAGTATAGTTAGTTGTTAGTTGAAATTTTGAACTAGTGACTTAAAATTGTGAAGTGTAGTAAGTTAAAATTTTGAACTAGTGACTTTCAATAAGTAAAGTGTAGTTTGTATTAAGTTAAAATTTTGAACTAGTGACTTAAAATAAGTAAAGTGTAGTTAGTTGTTAGTTGAAATTTTGAACTAGTGACTTAAAATAGTGAAGTATATTAAGTTAAAATTTTGAACTAGTGACTTAAAATAAGTAAAGTGTAGTTAGTTATTAGTTGAAATTGTGAACTAGTGACTTAAAATTTTTAAGTGTAGTAAGTTGAAATTTTGAACTAGTGACTTAAAATAAGTAAAGTGTAGTTAGTTGTTAGTTGAAATTTTGAACTAGTGATTTAAAATAGTGAAGTGTATTAAGTTAAAATTTTGAACTAGTGACTTAAAATAAGTAAAGTGTAGTTAGTTGTTAGTTGAAATTTTGAACTAGTGACTTAAAATAAGTAAAGTGTAGTTTCTGTTAAGTTAAAATTTTAAACTAGTGACTTAAAATAAATCAAGTGTAGTCAGTTATTAGTTGAAATTGTGAACTATTGACTTAAAATTGTGAAGTTTAGTAAGTTAAAATTTTGAACTAGTGATTTAAAATTGTGAAGTGTAGTAAGTTAAAAATTGTGAACCAGTGACTTAAAATAAGTAAAGTGTAGTTAGTTGTTAGTTGAAATTTTGAACTAGTGACTTAAAATTGTGAAGTGTATTAAGTTAAAAATTTGAACTAGTGACTTAAAATAATTAAAGTGTAGTTAGTTATTAGTTGAAATTGTGAACTAGTGACTTAAAATAAATCAAGTGTAGTTAGTTATTAGTTGAAATTGTGAACTAGTGACTTAAAATTGTGAGGTTTAGTAAATTGAAATTTTGAACTAGTGACTTAAAATAAGTAAAGTGTAGTTAGTTGTTAGTTGAAATTTTGAACTAGTGACTTAAAATAGTGAAGTGTATTAAGTTAAAATTTTAAACTAGTGACTTAAAATAAGTAAAGTGTAGTTAGTTGTTAGTTGAAATTTTGAACTAGTGACTTAAAATAAATCAAGTGTAGTTAGTTATTAGTTGAAATTGTGAACTAGTGACATAAAATTGTGAAGTTTAGTAAATTAAAATTTTGAAGTGTAGTAAGTTGAAATTGTGAACTAGTGACTTAAAATAAGTAAAGTGTAGTTAGTTGTTAGTTGAAATTTTGAACTAATGACTTAAAATTGTGAAGTGTATTAAGTTAAAATTTTGAACTAGTGACTTAAAATAAGTAAAGTGTAGTTAGTTATTAGTTTAAATTGTGAACTATTGATTTAAAATAAATCAAGTGTAGTTAGTTATTAGTTGAAATTGTGAACTAGTGACTTAAAATTGTGAAGTTTAGTAAGTTAAAATTTTGAACTAGTGACTTAAAATTGTGAAGTGTAGTAAGTTGAAATTGTGAACTAGTGACTTAAAATAAGTAAAGTATAGTTAGTTGTTAGTTGAAATTTTGAACTAGTGACTTAAAATAGTGAAGTGTATTAAGTTAAAATTTTGAACTAGTGACTTAAAATAAGTAAAATGTAGTTAGTTGTTAGTTAAAATTTTGAACTAGTGACTTAAAATTGTGAAGTGTAGTAAGTTAAAATTTTGAACTAGTGACTTTCAATAAGTAATGTGTAGTTTGTATTAAGTTAAAATTTTGAACTAGTGACTTAAAATAAGTAAAGTGTAGTTAGTTGTTAGTTGAAATTTATAACTAGTGACTTAAAATAGTGAAGTGTATTAAGTTAAAATTTTGAACTAGTGACTTAAAATAAGTAAAGTGTAGTTAGTTGTTAGTTGAAATTTTAAACTAGTGACTTAAAATTGTGAAGTGTAGTAAGTTGAAATTTTGAACTAGTGACTTAAAATAAGTAAAGTGTAGTTAGTTGTTAGTTGAAATTTTGAACTAGTAACTTAAAATAGTGAAGTGTGTTAAGTTAAAATTTTGAACTAGTGACTTAAAATAAGTAAAGTGTAGTTAGTTATTAGTTGAAATTGTGAACTAGTGACTTAAAATTGTGAAGTGTAGTAAGTTAAAATTTTGAACTAGTGACTTAAAACTGTGAAGTGTAGTAGGTTGAAATTGGAATTAGTTCAAATGTGGTTTAATTAACCTCTAGTTTAACTTATTATTTGAAATAATGTGATTTAGCTATTGAAATTAGTTCAAATATGGTTTAATTAAGCTCTAGTTTGATTTATTGTTTGTGTAGATGAAACCTGATCGTAGTTGGATGTATAATAGAAATAATCCTGGTCGAGCGGGTATGATTCCGAAATTTACAGAAGGTGTCACTCGTTTTATAAATCATGCAAAGACACTTGAGCCTTTTTTAACTTCAAAATTGATTAGATGTCCTTGTATTAACTGTAGAAACGTGAGATATCAAACATCATAGAATGTTTCTATGCATCTTATGTTCAAGGGTTTTAAACCAGGATATACAGTTTGGACTAGTCATGGTGAAATTGATAGTAACATTAATAGGTTTAGTAACTTTGTTGTTGGTGAAAGCAGTAGATCTCCGGAACATAATTATGTCCAAGATTCTTGAATGCCGGATATGATTCATGATGCTTTTGGGATGCATTCCGATTTTGAATTTGGGGAAAATGTACAAGAACCTCCCAATGAAGAAGCACACAATTTTTATGAACAATTGCGTGATGCTAGTCGTCCTTTCTTTGAGGGGAGTCCGCACTCTCAATTGTCTGTTGCAGTTAGATTGTTAAGTATCAAATCTGATTGGAATGTTGCTCAAGGAGCAATGAATTCTATGATAGACCTTATGAATGAATTAGTTGGCTCCAATATAGAGGTTCCTGATTCTTACTATAAGGCAAAGAGATTGGTTTCTAAGTTAGGACTCTCCTCGACTAGAATTGATTGTTGTGAAAATGGTTGCATGTTATACTTTAAAGAGGATGTCAATCTAGAGTCATGTAAGTTCTGTGGACACCCTCGCTATAAGCGTGGTTCTAGTGGAAAGAAAATTGCTATTAAGGCGATGCATTATTTACCTCTTATACCAAGGTTGAAGAGGTTGTATGCATCAAATAGCTCCGCTCCTCATATGAGATGGCACCGTGAAAATAGAAGACCACCTGGTGTCATGTGTCATCCATCAGACGGAGAGGCCTGGAAGCAATTTGATAGAACTCATCCAGATTTTGCAGCTGAACCAAGGACAAATAATCCATCAACATTAAAGAGAAAAAAAAGAAGACAAAAAAAAAGAAGAATATTGTTCTAATGTGATACAGGAGTTCTACTCAAAAGGTAAAGCAACTTAAGGAACTTCCATAACAATAGGATATATTAATTCTTGTTTGCAATTCATTATTGGCCTATTTTCTGAATATCGAGCGCAAAATAGAGTTCCATCTTTTATGGTGCCAGATATGTGGGCCAAGTTATTGAATTTCTGGAAAACTGATGAAAAATTTCTTAAGAGAAGGGAGATCGGGAAGAAGGCTCGGGCATCGGATAAGGACAACTCTTTGCACACTGGTGGGGCCATTAGCCAGCTTACTAGAAAGAAGAGAATGATATATTTTCCTAATTCAGTTAAATAAAATTATCCTTTTTGATAAGTAGCTTTTGGAAATTAATAATCACCTTATATGCATGTTGTTTGCAGGAAAAAGACTTGGGTAGGCCTGTAACACAGGAAGAGTTATTCAAAGTTTGTCACACAAAGACACCAAAAAATCTCACAGATGAAGAAAGTTGGTGTGAGACACGTGCCCAACAGACACATGTAAGAACTGAATTCAAACTATTCTTTTTATTCTTTTTTTTCTTTTATCTATTATATTCTTATACTAAGAGTTATTCATTTAAATATAGGAGTCGTTTGTGCAAAGAATTCAGGAGTACCGTAGTACTCAACCTTCTGAAAGTCAGGACACACCGCTTACAGATGAAAAAGTAGAACAATTTTGGAGAGAGAGTGCGGGTGAACCAGTAAGAGGTTCAGTCTATGGTTACACACAAAAGGCTTATGCGGAGAAGAAGCCTGGTTTTATTGCCCATCATCTTCAGGCTTCGATAATGTGGATAAAGCGACCGTGTCTGTAATGAAGGAAGAGATATCTATGCTCACTGTCGAGCTTACTGCATCAACCGAAAGGGAGAAGAAAAGAGACGAGAAGATTGCACAGATTGCAGCAGCAAAGGAGATAGAGAACAAGAGGTATGCGGAGCTTCAGTCCCAGTTAAAATCTCTTTTTGAGTCGAGAAAGATTATTCCTCAGTGTGCCAGTGATAAACGTTGATGCCTAGTAGATGAGTCTGATACCGAGGGTGAGGAGGGTGAAGAGGATGAGGATGAGGATGCTAATGATGAGTAGTTGTACCTAACTACTAGACATTTTGGACTTAGTATATATAGTTTGTACACTTTTTAGATTGTTTGATCGTATTTTAAGTTTAATTTGAAGTAGTGAAACATAAATGTAGAAAAATATCGTGTTGACAACTATTTGACCTGGTTTTGGTTGAATATGTGCATTATCAAATATGCAGGTGGGCAATTCAAATTGCAGCAATTTGCTGCCAATTTTATGGTAAAATATTAACAACAAACTGACCTCTTGAGGTCGATTTTTTGGGTAAATTTTCCGGTAAACCGACATCAGGTAGTTGGTTTTTTGAATAAAATTTTCTAGAAAACCGACCTCAGTAAGTCGGAATCGCGTGAAATAAAAAAATAAAATTTAAATAATACCGATCTCAGGATGTCGGAATATCAGAAAAATAATAAATTAAAAATTCAGTAATACCAACTTCCGGAGGTCAAAAAATCAGAAAAATAATAAATTAAAATTAAACAATACCGACTTCATGAAGTCGAAAAATCAAAAAAATAATAAATTAAAATTAAATAATACCGACTACAGGAGGTCGAAAAACCAGAAAAATAGTAAATTAAAAATTAAACAATACCGACCACTGGAGGTCAGTATATTATATTTTTAATAATATTCTTTTTAAAAGTAATCGACCTCTAGATGTCGGAAAGAAAAACAATAAATAAAAATATAATTAAATAAAACCGACCTCAGGAAGTCGGAAGTAAAACAAAATAAAAAAAATATTGAATTCTTAATTTTTGGATTTAAAATTAAAACCGACATCCGAATACCGACCTTACGATGTCGGTACAGAAAATCAACCAAGCTTTTTCCGACTAGGGCTTTTGAGTCGGTTTTTCTGGAAAAACAGACCTCAGGATATCGATTTTTTGAGGTCAGTTTTCTCTGTTTTTTTAGTAGTGTATAACCTCTTGAAGCCTGCACAAAGATCGTCAAGAGCAGTAATCTCTAGGTCTACGACCTTCTACTAAAATCAGATTATCCTTCGGTGGGCACTGTATACTACAAGAAAATGGTATTTTTGTGGCGATAAAAGTCGCCATAGATGGCCTAAAGTCGCTAGAGATGAACTTTAGTGGTGACCCACGAGTCGTTGGCTATACTAAGTGGCTGATACTTATCCACGGCGACAAGCTAAGTCGTCAACAAAGATATGATTTCTGTGGTGACTTATACCACCACAAAAGCTTATTAAAATCGTCACTAAAGCACCAACCAACACACTTTACAAAAGAGGTCGCCACAGAGAAAAACGCTTTGCGGCAACGATTTCCCCCACAGAAAGTCATTAGCAGCGACGTTTCGTCGCTATTAATAATCCTCTGTTCTTGAAATAGACTATCGGTGGCAACATGGGTCGCCACAAAAGACCACTTTTTTTAAAAAAAATTAATATAAAATATATTTTTGTTTCAGCTGAATAATTTTTCAACAATATAATAGTAGCCCTTAATCAATACAAAAACGACAACAAAAACATTTCTTAAAAAGAGTAGTGAAAAAACATTCCACTACTTATAAATACAATGTAAAATATACACAACATCTCATAATACATAGACCATAGTCATTGTATATACACATGATTAAAAAAAAAAGAACCATAAAAATATCTTCAAAATCCTTCTTGGCAGCCAGTTCCCATTTAGAAGACTTTTATTCCTGAAGATGAAAAAAAATATGTAAAGATTCACACTTTAATTGGTATAGGAAGGAAGACCAACTTTCAAACAATCACATATTCTGAACCATTACATGTTCTAACATTTCAACCAAAAATTATAATGATGTAGACAAATAGAGCACAATAAAGAAGAGACTACCACATATGGAATAATAATGTTCTTGAAGCATGATCATGCAAAATCAACTAGACAATGTATATAAGATCCTGCAAAATGACTCAAAAAGGAAAACATATCAAGTCTGTCATGTATATATAATATATATAACAAGAACATTGTCCGACGTAGTCAACGTATGAATTTATAAAATGGGGAATATATTAGCACATAGTTGAAAGTTAAATTACATCTCATGGTTTACATGCAACAATTTAATGTAGAAAATTTATGTAGTGCAATTTCTTTTACAAGCATCCTCATATTTATGTAGTAGAGAAAACCAATTGTAGTATTCTACAAGTCATATTTCAATGAATAAATATTATGCCTCAATCTCAAACAAGTTGAAAAATTATTTTATCTTTCAGTTAATGAACAAAAAATACCCAGTGAAATGACACAAGTGAGATCAGGGGAGAGTAGAGTATATACAGACTTTGCTACTACCTCGTAGAGGTAGAGAGGCTGTAAAAAAATCCCTTCCTATTGAAAAAGATAAATATCATAATAAAATTTTGAATTTAAAAGTCTTACTCTAGAATGAATATTCACCAGGAAAGAACATTTCATGACTTCAACATATGGTAGGTAGAGCTCAAAACATCAGTCAAATGGTTCTCTCTTATTTTGTAGTAAACCTTGAAGATGCCCATAATATTCCTTAAAAGATTACAACCCCCTCCCTGGATAGTGGCTTAGCCTATAGAAATTGCAATCTTATTTGAAAAAAAACTACTCCCTCTTTTTCAATTTATTTGACCTACTTTCCTTTTTAATCCGTTTAAAAAAGAATGATCCTTTCCCTTTTTAGCAACTCTTTAATTTTAACTTTTCACATGGCATGTTAAAGACCACAAGATTAAAGGGCATTTTGGTACATTTGTCATATCTTTCATTTAAGACCACAAAATTCAAAAGTCTTCTTTGTTTTTTTAAACTCTGTGTCAAGTCAAAATAGGTCAATCAATTTGAAGCGGAGGGAGTATAACCTTACACGCGTACTTGGCTTAAATTCAATTTTTAGAACTCCAAGTGTGAGAAAGCAACCACAATCTAAAGGCTACGTGAAAATTCACCCCAATATTTTTAGTTCATACTAAATGCTAATTAGATCACCAATCATTTAAGATGAAATAGAAAAAGCTAATCGTTTACCCCAATCAGAAATGTTTTTTTTTCCAAATGAAATTACAAAATTCGTCAATGTTAAAGGAAAACGTGAGAAATTCAAGCTTAGGAACATCGAAATTCAATTTATATATATAAAGAATACTGTATTTTCTACCGAAAAAACAATGAAGAGTAATTTTTTGCTCATTAAATGTTAAGAATGACTCAACAATTGAATTTTTAAAGCAAAATTTTCAATATTAGTTTGTAATGTTGTTAACTACCTATTAGTGTTATGACCTTTGAAATAAATATCACAATATTTTAGACTATTAGTATTAAATGTCATTATTTTTGTAACACTTTTTTAAAATGTCACAAATTTCTTTTTTTTAATCAATATTTTATTTCAAATGGTACTACATAAATATCGTCAAATCTCTTGTAGTATATTAATACTTCTCAATATGTAAGTACTACTTATTAAAGTAAAATAAATGACTAAATATAAATAAATATCATTACAGCTATTAATAAAAAATAAATAAATTTCCATATGAGAATATAATCAATATCAAGACAAAAGAAGTAGTGGAGACTTATGTAAAGTTGCCACAACTGCTTATCTTTTAGTGGCTGTAGAATCGCCAGAAAATCTGTTCTGTGGCGACTGCTTACTAGTCGCTGCAAATATGTTTTTCAGCCATAATTTAGTTGAAAAATTAGTACATATTAGTGGCGATTAAGAATAGTCGCCACTAACAACGTTCTGTTCCATGGCGATTGCATAGGTCGCCAACAAAGATGTTACCTTTTGTGGGAAGCGAATTTAGGGTGTGTTCGGTATGAAAGAAAACATTTTTCGGAAAATATTTTCCTATTTTCTCATTTTCATTTGGCTTAAAGATTTTGGAAAACATTTTCCTTATAAAAACAAGTTCCTTCAAAATAAGGAAAATGACTTCCTTAATCAAAGTAGGGAAAACAAGTTCAATTTTCATACCACCCCGACCACCACCCCCTACTAGCCCCCGTAACCCCCAAAAAAAATTTAAAAATTTAAATTTTTTTTTTCCTTACCCCACCTCTGCCTCCTACCAGCCCCTAACAAAAAAAATTAAAATTTTTTAAATTTATTTTTTAAAGAATTCAATTTGTTTTTTCTTACTCCACCTCCACCCTCTACCCCCCACCCTACCCCCACCACTACCCGCCACACCCACTCCCACCACACCTCCGCCCCTCAAAAAATTTAAAATTTGTATTTTTTTTTTTAAAAACGCAAAATAATTTTTCTTAACCCTACCTCCACCTCCTTACCTATCGACGCCCCTAATCCCCACCCCCCACCAACACCTCCCCCCTCCTCAAAATTTTTTTTTAAACATTTTTAATTTCTTTTTAAAAAATATCCACATTTTTTTTTACATTTTTCTTACCCCACCTCCACCCCCGACCCCCACCCCCTACCAGCCCCTAGGGGTGTGCAAAAATCGGTTTAACCGATAAACCGAACCGATAAAAATATTATTGGTTTATTGGTATTGGGTTATTGGGTTAACGGTTTTTAAACGGTTTTGTAAAAAAAATTATTGGGCTATCGATTCGGTATCGGTTTTAAGGTTTTAGTTAATGGTTAAACCGATAACCCAATAAGATTATATTTAGATTATATTTTTATTCATAATTGTATAATAGTGGCTTTAGATTTTAAATATATACCCTATTATTTTTTGCATTTTATAGTTGTTGTCTTAGTGTTGTTGTTTTCTTTCTAAAGTCATTGGTTTGATAGCATTCTACCTATCAGTGTTGCTTTTCTTTTTGAGAAATTGCTACCGTTGCTACTGTATTCAAGTTTTCTACTTAATAAGAAAGAAAATAAGTTTATTTTAGTAATAACGTATTTGAATTTGCTTATGCTTGTAATTTGTATAGATGTTTATGCATGAAAGTAGTCTATATATGAAGAAGAAAATAAGAGAAATCAAAAATATTATAGGAGCATTTTCTTATCGGTTAAACCGATAACCGAACCGTTAAGGACCAAAAACCGATTAACCAAAAACCGATAACGAATATCTTATTGGTTTGGTTATCGGTTATGCATGTTTACAAACCGATAACCGATAAACCAAACTGATAATACAGAAAACCGAACCGAACCGACCGATGCACACCCCTACCAGCCCCCCTTCCTCCCCCCCCAAAAAAATATATTAATTTTTCAATTTTATTTTTAAGAAAATTCAAATTTCTTTTCTTATCCCACCCTCTGCCTCCCCCCCCCCTAAAAAAAAATATTTTTTAATTTTTTTTTAAATTATAATTTTTTCATTATCCTTTCCCTTTACCCTATTCGTTCTCATAGTTTTGTGTTAAATATATACAAATGTTTTTAGAAATTTTTTTCCTATTTGCGTACCGAACACAAGAACATAAGTAAGATACAACTTATTTTTCTAGAAAATATTTTTCAAGGAAAATGTTTTCCATTTCTTCTTCCATTAGTAGTGCTTGTGACAAACTCGAAAAGGAGTATCAAGGAAATGAACGAGGTAGACAAAATCAGATCTTGAATTATAAAAGGGATTTTGAATCTCTTAGAATGCAAGAGGGTGAGACCATCACTAAGTATTCAGACAAGATCTCTTTGATTGTCAATAGAATCAGGTTGCTTGGCGAGGATTTTAAAGATAACAGAATAGTTGAAAAAATTCTTGTGACTATTCCAGAGAGATTTGAGTCAAAAATCTCTGCGCTAGAAGAGTCTAAAGATCTCTCTACCATATCTCTTGCAGAATTAATAAGTGCTCTTCAAGCACAAGAGCAAAGAACCCTTAATCGCCACAAATACCATACATTTTCTGTCAATAAAATAAGTCGCCACAGATAGTCGTCACAGAAAATCATATTTCTTGTAGTGTATTTTTTGTATGAAAAACGGATGAAAACCTTTGTGAGAAGTTGTTCCCTTTTATCCACGTTTCTCAACAGATTGTTGAAAAAGTGAGGGAGTATTTTATTCAACTAAGAGATTCTCCACGTTTCAAAATCAGAAACGTTTCTAGAAGCTTAGTTAAAAAAAAACTTTTAACTGCTTTTAGAATACTCCATTTATTTCTCCAAAATATATTCAATCTGGTATAGTAGAGACCACAAATTTAATAGTAGAGGCTTTCAATTATGACATTGATTCATAAATGAATGAATTAACTCTACCATAATAAATTACAAATTATTCCACCAGAAATTCATAATTGCACTCCTTAATTTAATTTTAAAATTCAATATTAAATCTTATTTAACTCTCCGGGTTAGAATTACCGATATCAATCAATTAAATTAAATCTCTGATAATTTAGATTATTGATTAATTTAATCTTTTATTACTATGGTTAACTTATTTCATGTGACGGAATATATAATTCAACTACAGCGTTTTCACATGAAAACTTATAAGCAATCATAAAGGGGTATCATCAATCTCAAGGTCGAGACATGGATTCTATCAACTAATTATTATTTCACAAATGTAATTTATTATCGTCCAATCTATCAGGAATATATTGACCCACAGGTAGGGTCTCATCTTTTGACAGATCAAGATGATAAATAAATTAAATTGGTCATAACAATTATATCAATATTAAAAGTATAAGTATATTTAATGATCTAGAGAAGATGTTTAAATATTCAGAATATAAACATGCTTCTCTACTTGGTCCGTTCAATACACACGAAAAGTGTACTAGCACAAGAAGTTGAAATGGAACCACTCCCATACTTAAGATAAAATTATATCTAATCTTGTGCTACAATTATCAAAATGTTTATCCAACTTCATTTTTGATTGTGAACATATATTTATAACTTATAAGGATCGAAAATTTTAATCTTCCGTGTATGAGCCGAATAACTCCATACACTAAATTTTCTACTATATAAATAAAGGACACACATGATGACATAATGATCTATTTAATAGGAATTTTATCAAATAAAATAAATAAAATAACCAGTCTTTGCATAAGGATAAAAACATAATACTATAGCCAAACCATATGGTTAATTGTATATCCTAACTAGGGGTGTACATGAACCGGGTTGGTTCAGATTTTTTAAATACCAAACCAAATCATTAGTATCGGATTTTTAAATTTATAAACTAAACCAAACCAATAAAAGTCGGGTTTTCCAACCTCGGGTTTTTTCGGTTTCCTCGGATTTTTTTGGTCTTTTTTCCGGTAAAGTCTTCATAGAAACATATAATTAACTTGTGCTTCAAATATTTTTTTAGTCCGAGCAAAATACAACTATCTAAGGTATTTCTTAAAAAACATAACACAAAATATATTCACTTTATTTGAAATTTATGAAGTGAGTGATGACACATAAAATATTCAATCAAAAAAATAATGAAATCGCATAGAACAAATATTGCATATTAATAAATCATAATAAAAATAATCATAATTTAAAAGTATTAAGTCATGCTAAAAATAAGTCTAATAAGTATTAACTACATGACTAAATATTAAATAAAAAAATAAATTAGTTTATGTATTTATGTAAAACTAAAGAATAAATATCTAACATGATTGTCATTCCTAGTGTTGGATTGAATAATCTTTTGTTAACATTCATATTGATTTGGGCTTTATTTGAGTTACTAATATCTATAGGTTGTAAAAAGACTTATTGGACCATTTAAAATTTTAAGTTTAAACTTGAAATAATATATTGAAAGATAAAAACTATGAAAAAGTTGAAGAAATATTTGTAAATTACATCACAATAAATATTTTTATGTATAAAATATTTTTAAAAATAGTATACATGTAATATCGGGTTGGTTTAGTTCGGTTTGACTTTTTTTAGTTAAAACCAAACCAAACCAATTATAGTCGGGTTTTTTTTTTTCAATACCAAACCAAGTCAAAACAAACCATTAGTCGGATTTTTTTTACGGGTTGGTTCGATTTGCGGTTTGATTCGATTTGCGGTTCGATTTTGTACACCCCTAATCCTAACATAAATAACTTATGAGAAATTGGTGAACTTGTTATAAGATACAAAAATATTATTATCTTATTTTAAAATGGTGAAAATATGAAGGTAAAGTGTCTTACAAAAGTTTTCTGCTTATTCTAAAATATTTAAAAGTATGGAGGTGGCTTGCTAAGATTGTGCGACTTGATTTTTGAAAGAAGCAAAAAGAAAGTATAATATTTTTGATTGTATGGTTATGCTAATTAAAATTGTTGCATATAAATTTTGTGATTGTAATAGTAATGTGATTAATTTTGTGAACAAAGTTATAGCAAGGAAACGAATTTTGAGAATATATTTTCGTCATAATATCTTATGTGATTTGTTGTTCAAGATGTTTTTAACAATGAAAATTTAAGGAGAAGAAAAAAAATTTACAATGATAGAAAACTTCTTGGTGAAGATTTTATACTTAACTAGTTGATAGTAACCTTAAAATATGTTACGTTGGTATTCTTCTCTTGATGCATATTTTGAAAAGATGCAACTAATGATAAAGTGTTATAGTAAATTAAAATTTATTGTACTAGAGGGGTACAATGATGCTAAGTGGATCTATATGCGATTATGTGTTTATTTTTGGTGAGGTGAAACAACACAAAATCAGTCAAGAGATCAATTATGAAATCTGAGTTTGTGATTTGGAGTTGACTAATAATGAGGCTAAGAAAATTCTTAGTGAGTATTGAGGTTGATATAAAATTAACATATCTATATATATTGTGGTTGCCAAGTAGTATTAGTTGTAGAGAAAAAATAATTTTTTCAGTGGCAAAACATATACATGTGTTTGAGATATAAAGTGATAAAATAGCTGTTAAGAGATAAAACGAAATCCATAAAATTTTGTGAGATCAGAAGTGAATTTGACCAATTCACTGACTAAATTTTTGAGAAAAATACTTATAAATGAAGCTTCAACGAGAATGGACTTTGTCAAGTTGTATATCAAACATGATGGTAACCCAACCTATGTGATTGGAGATCCCATGAATTAGGTTCATATGAGTAATAAAAAGTCATTGTTTGATCTTGTGCACTATAAAAATTGTCCCTCTATGATCTATATGGTGTGCATATAGTGTAAATTTGCAAGGATAGTGAGTCTGAGTCGTGAGCTCTTAATCCATTACCATATCCTTTATAGATGGTGTATTTCTCTGCAGAATACACTTGATGGGTGAACCTATATGTATCACGACCCAACTTACCGGGTCGTGAGGGCGCCTACTCTATGCACCTAGATAGACAAACCCTTACCACCCGTCCAATAGGTAAAATGCGAAAAAACTCAAGTATAATCATAAACCTTCATTTTTGACACACGAAAACCTTTACAACCTTTTATTCAGGAAAACTCCTTTATGAAGAAATACAATGCAAACTGTTTTACAACTTTAAAACACCCTCCCTAGGACCTAGTCTAAATAGGTACAAGAGCTACTACATGATTTATGCAGAAAATGTAAAAGAGACACAACTTCTGTCATGGAATCGAAGGACAGAAGCTGCTGGAGATCACCATCGTCATGTACCTATGAAACATCACCAAACCTGCAACAAGACTATACCAAAAAGGTATAGCAAGAGTAGAGTCAGTACAACCACATGTACTGGTAGGCATCATCGGTCGACCTGAATCCACACGTACCATCATATAGGAAAACAGGGAAAAAGATGAACATAAACAATATAGCTCCATACTTCACCGTTTACCTTTTCCAGGACCGATCTCAATCGATCGTCTACTGACACCCCTTACCTCAACGCTTTATATTCCTTCCGGTACCAACTCCCTCACCCTCGAAACTTCCAAGTCACGCTAAGCCTAGACTTCCCCAATCATACTAGCCTTAGACTTCCCACGTCACCTTAACCTTAAACCCGACCACTAAATCCAACCTTGACTTTCTCTTCGTTATCCTAGTCAACTCCCCCATGTCTATGCATCCAAAAATGACCCCATCCTTGCCAATCCAGACCCACTACCCTCATGGTACTGCTCAAGAGTATCTGAGCCCCACTAGGGTCCCTAGACAATTCCCCCAAGGTGACAATACCAGCTAGAAATGCAATGCCAGACCCGCAGTTATCCCCCTAGCTTATCAACTATATGAGATTCACCTTAATAACTGTGACCAACAATCAATGACGCAAGAAACATTCCTTTGTTATACAGCTCGGACCCTCCCTGGGATCCCCCTAAACAACACCTAGGGGTTAAACATGCAACCCGATCTATACTAAGACCAACTCACAGATCAATAATAATAACCCGGCCTCTCAAGGACCATAAGCAATTGTCACAATTCAACAGCACAACCCGGTCCACTCATGGAACCAATATAAAAATTCAATAATGCAATAAAGTAAACCCCTACCAGGCGTGGTATCCGAGCCAACCATTAGTATTATCCCATACCAGACGTGGTACCTGAGTCAACCGTTAGTATTATCCCGTACCAGGTATGGTACCCGAGCCAGCCGATAGTATTATCCCATACCAGGCATGGTACCCGAGCCAATCGTGAGTATTATCCCATACCAGAAGTGATACCCGAGCTAACCGTTAGTTTATCCCATACCAAGAATGGTACCCGAGCCAACCAAATGTCACATAAATCTACAGTCACAAACAATGAATAATCAACACTTGTAAACCAACAAGCAATAACACCTAGTTCATTTCACAAGACTGAAAACAAGAGTTTTGGACATTCCTAAATCATTCCCTAAGCAATACAAACCATACAAATACTTAGACCCAAGTACACAAACACACAATGCATACATGAATCAATAACCATCACCTACCATGATCCCGGGTACGTCGACTCAATTCTTATCCGTCCGAAGACTAAATCCCGTCCCCCTTTTTATTTAACACATCTTAATAACTACATTGATTACGAACCTTTACGAAGTTAGTTACAAAATGGGCAAGCCACCCCTTAAACTTGGTGATTTAACCACTCCTTATTATTCTACTCATACGCCCGGTCCTTATTTAAGAATTTCCCCATTTTCGTTACCCATTAGGTTACCCCAAGCATTTCCCGGTTCCTGAACCTTTCCAACATCCCAGTCCTTGGAATCCTATCATTCTCCCATATCAAGACAACATGTACAACCAACAATTACATATTAGAAACTCACAATCTCAACGAAACAATTCATAGTCCACACATAACCAATACCAAATCCGCCAGACTCTGTGCCCAAAGGCCTAATCATGGTTTCTCCTCTTCAACTATACAATAGTACAAATGTAAATAGGTCTATCTACTCAAGTGAAAACCTAGCCTACCTGGACTCCAAGCAGCTGCAAGGATGCATATCTGGCTCTATGAAGGCGTTCTCGGCTGAACGATGGTTCTGGAATCCGCTTTTCCATGTCCCTTCGGCCATAATCCCTTCTCCCCATGGCTTACAAGTCTTGGAACAACATAGGAGGGTTTCCAGAAACCCTTGTATCTTTCCCAACTGAGGAGGAGAAATATTTTATTAAAATCCCATTCTGAGGCTACTGCCTCAAGTCATTCCGCCATAGCGGATGGCCTTCCTCCATAGCGGTTCCGCCATAGTGGTTCCGCTATAGTGGATAAAATACCTCTATAGTGGAGTGACGTTAGCCCAGATAATTTTCAAAAATCTAAAATTTCTTGTCACGTCACCCCACTTAATACCAAAAATATTTTGATTCATTTTTGAATTTTCATGACGTCATGGTTCCTGAAATAACGACGGATCCGGTCGTTACAACATATACCAATTTACCCACCATTCATCCCCGAATGATCCCAAAATCAAAAAAATGAAAGAAACTAGCTTGGAACCCTCAATGTCCCAGATGACTGCGTAACTTACGAACCTACGCGAATTACCAACCTTCCCTCGATTAGTCGCACCGATTTGAAGGAAATTAGAGGATCCCACTCCCTCAAAGAATTTTGAATTACCCGTGAAAATTTACACGTGAACTTCTCGAGTGCCCTAGGAATCTGGGGTCTCGGATAATGTCGGAGCAAAAGAATTTGAAAATACCCGGGAGAACCTTTCCTTTCCAAAACGGATTTCCATCCACTATTATAACACCTCAGAAATTAAATCAGCTATCTAAGTCTGAAACTCAGAAAATTTTCATGTTTCCAGGAATGACGAGTCCAAACCATGGACCGTGGTTTGAACCACGGGCCGTGGAATGGAACTGTGGTTGCCTTTTGTTGATTCAAGCTCTGGTCTGAGAACCACGAGTTAGTTCTATGGACTGTGGTTTGGACTACGGTCCATCCTGTCAACTCATGGAACCAGATCAGAGGCTTGACAAGTCCCCCCTGAAATGATGACTCAGTTCTACGACCCGTCGTTCAAATGATGAATCGTCTTTCTAAGTCATGGTTTGATCCAGAGACCAACTAGGTCCCCAGTAACGACGAGTCCAATTGACGATCCGTCATCCATTCTATGAGTCCGTCCTGTTGACCCGTAGATTACCTTCTGCCATGATTAGTTGGCCAGGAACCACGAGTTGGAACCACGGGTCGTGGTTCAAACGATGACCCGTAGAACTGACCTGTGATTCCTGAAGCCGACCCATTTTCCAAATTTTTCTTAATTATGTTCCAGGGTTATTTTAGTCTTTACCTATCCTTTTAACTCCTAAATGATGTCATTTTGACTATTTCAAGAGGGTTTTTCACCCTCATTAGCCTAAGTTCCTTCTCAAATCTTCATTCAACTCACAATAAGGAAAAGTTCTTCTCCAAGCTCCAAGTCTCAAGCTCCGAGATCAAGTCTCCTAAATATTTTCAATTTCAAGTGGGATAACTTTAATCAAGGTATGTGGGTATTCAACAATGAGTTTCTTTCACCGTTGTGCCCAAAACTCCTACCTCAAATTTGTGATTTCATGAATTTCCCAATTAGGTTTCTTACTCAATTCTTATGGGTTTTGCTATAAATTGCCTTCTTATGGTTCTATTATGAAATTCTATTAAAATTGCATGATTTTGCATGAGTTCTTACATATGAATTCTTATTTTATGAATTGAAGCTAACTATGGCAAATCCTACGTGCATGAATTGATTTAAGAAAATTGGGTATTTGATGACATGTATTTCTCATGAATTTTCAAGCAAGTGCATACCTAGTTTCTATGTTCTATGGAATTATATGTTATTATGAAATTGAACTAAGGCCATGCAAGTTTTCAAGTTATGAATTACTATGAAAGACAAGACACCCGATGTGTCATCAATGCTCATGAACCATTTTTCCTAAAACCAAGGTTCGTGAGTAGTATGAAGATCCGGGGTATGAACATGTTTATGAACAAGCTTGACATCTAGATATGTCACATGTATGTGAGCTCATGTTATATGTTTTGGCAGTAGTATTTAGCACCAATCGATGAGGGTTCTAGATGACCCAAGTCCAAAACTATGTTGCCACCGTAGGTTGCCCTTCGTGGCTTATGAAAGGATCCTTATGATATGGTTTTAACCTTGGCTGATTAGTACAACCTTTTTCAGAGTGGGTGCATGACACTAGACTCCATGTAGCTCAACATGGTTTATGTCGGTTAAGAGAAACTCCCACATGATTATTTTCAAGCTATAAAGTTATATGACTCTATATTTTGAACCCATACTTTAATTCATGTCTTATGTTTTACATTTAAATGTTTTACTTATGTCGCTTCCTTATTTAATGAGTTTATTTTATGCATGTTAAAACTATTTTATCATGTTCATGCATATCTCACATATTTGGTACATTCCATAGTACTGACACATATCTTGCACTGCATCCTTTGATGATGCAGATTCAGGTGTCCCTTCTCAGACTCGTGGCTAGAGCTTCCAGGCCACTCTTTGTCAGCCATTGGTGAGTCCTCTTAGGTCGAGGACTAATTATGTTATTAGTCTGTGTTGGTTACTTATTTCCGTACTTTGAGTTAGCTAAGGTCTTGTCCTAGCAACTCTTTATGTCATGAATAGAGGCTTTTCAGACATAGACAGCTTTCGAGTCTCTTTCTAGATTTTGTATTCCTATTCGACTGATTATCCACTTATGTGATTCCGAATTTATCAATTATGCTTCTGCTTATTGTATGTTTTGCTTGAGTATGCTATGACCAAGGGAAAGCTTGGGGCACTTGTGGACCTGAGTCCCATGTTACATCTAGGGGGTAACCTCGGGGCATGACAAACTTGGTATCAGAGCCTCAGGTTCAAGAGTCCTAGGATGTATGAAAGCCGCATCGAGTAAAGTCCCTTTCATGTGTGTGAAGCGCGCCACATATATGAGAGGGAAGCTATGAGGTGTCTTAGAAAGGTTCCCTTCTTTCATGATCAATATTGTGCGATAAAGTTAACTCTGTTAATCCTCTAATCCATTCTTGTTACATTTCAAATTAATGCCTCCATGATGTGCTATGCCTCCCCGAGCCGCTCAAAATATTGTCCCTCTAGTTCCGGCTCCCGAGGTCACAAATGTGGTATTTTGGAATGCGATTCACATATTGGCTCAGACTATGGCTGCCCAAGCTAATCATCAGTCTCCTTCTTCCATTCACCCTCACAGTGGAGCGGCGGCCCGAGTTCGAGATTTCATCCATATGAACCCACCAGAGTTCTGGGGTTCGAAGGTGGGTGAGGACCCACTTAGCTTTGTGGATGAGGTGAAGAAGATATTTGATGTCATGCAAGTGGTTGGTGCTGATGGTATGGAGCTTGTATCCTATCAACTCAAGGATGTGGCTCATATCTGGTTAACGCAATGGAAGGAGACTAGAGCTAGGGACATAGTTACTATGACATGGGAGTGCTTTGAGGTAGCTTTCCTCGACCGATTCTTTCCATGAGAGTTGAGTCAAGCAAAGGTTGAGCAGTTTGTGAACTAGAGACAAGGATCTATGACCGTTCAGGAGTACAGTTTGAATTTCACTCAGTTGTCTAGGTATGCCCCCTTTATGGTAGCGGACCCGCATGATCAAATGAATAAGTTTATCCATAGGGTTTCAAATTTGGTTAAGAAGGAGTGTAGGTCTGCTATTCTGTTGGGTGATATGACTATTTCTAGACTCATGACCCATGCCCAATAGATCGAGGGAGACAGGCTTAGGGAGATAGCTAGGGAGAACAAGAGGGCTAGATCCGAGGGTTCAGGTTTGGCCATCAGAAGTCCGGTGGCCGGTATTGCTCCTCATTCCAGAAGAATTCATCAGGGCCCGTTCATTTGTCTGCTAGTGCTCCTACCCAGGCTTAGAAGCCTCATCATAATCAGATTGGTAGAGGGTCTAGTTCCTATTCACAGTCTCAGGGGAGTGTTGCTCAGGGGTCTTCCCACCCTATTTGCAGCAAGTGTGGGAAGAATCACCTGTGGGATTGTCCTTTGGGATCAGGTGCATGCTTTGGATGTGGACAGGTGGGACACATGATTAGAGACTTCCCTTCAGCTAAGAAGGGGTAGAGAGGTAGTAGGACTCAATCTACCCCAGCAGCTTCAGGAGGTCGACCAGCCCAGCAGGGGACAACTTCTAGTTCTGGTGGTCAGTGATAGAACCGCCTTTATGCCATGTCCTCTCATCAGGATCAGAAGTGTTCCCCAGATGTTGTTACTGGTATGTTGAAAGTCTTCTCTTTCGATGTGTATGCTTTGTTGGATCCCGGTGCCTCTTTATCTTTTGTGACCCCTTATGTAGCATGCAAGTTTGAAGTTTGTTCTGAATTGCTTTTAGAACCCTTTTGTGTCTCTACTCCTATTGGTGAGTCATTCCTATCCAAAAGAATCTACCAAAATTTCCCTATCTTAGTCCTTCATAGAGTCACTTTAGTTGATTTAGTAGAGTTGGAGATGACTGATTTTGATGTTATTCTTGGTATGGATTGGTTGTATGCTTGTTATGCTTTGGTTGATTGTCGTACTCGGGTTGTCAGTTTCAACATTCCTAATGAACCCGTCTTAGAATGTCAAGGTAGTCCCCCATCCTCGAAAGGTCACTTCATATCTTATCTCAAGGCTAGAAAGATGATCTCTAAGGGTTATATGTATCACATTGTTCGGGTTATGGACACGGAGTCTGAGACCCCTTCTTTTCAGTAAGTTCTTGTTGTGAGTGAGTTTCCTAAAGTATTTCCCAAGGATTTGCCAAGAGTCCCTTCTGAGCGAGAGATCGACTTTGGTATAGACCTCATTCCATATACGCATCCTATCTCCATTCCTCCATATAGAATGTCTCCAGCGGAACTTAAAGAATTGAAGGATCAGTTGAAGGATCTTCTTGATAAGGGTTTCATCAGGCCTAGTATATCTCTTTGGGGTTCTTTAGTGTTGTTTGTGCGTAAGAAGGATGGTTCTCTGTGGATATGTATTGATTACCGACAGTTGAATAAGGTCACAATTAAGAATAAGTATCCCATTCCTAGGATTGATGACTTGTTCGATCAGCTTCAGGGTGCTAGTTGTTTCTCTAAGATTGATCTTAGATCTGGGTATCATCAACTTCGTGTCAGAGAGTGTGATATTCCAAAGATAGCCTTTAGAACCTGGTATGGTCACTATGAGTTTGTAGTCATGTCTTTTGGACTAACCAATGCTCCTGCAACTTTTATGGATCTGATGAACCGTGTGTTCAAGAAAGATCTGGATTTGTTTGTGATTGTGTTCATTGATGATATCCTTATCTATTCTAAGAGTGAGAAAAAGCATGCAGACCACTTGAGAGTTGTGTTGCAAACTCTCAAGGATCGTCAGTTATTTGCTAAGTTTAGCAAGTATGAGTTCTGGATGCAGTCCGTGGATTTTATGGGTCACGTTGTGACATGAGATGGTATTCATGTGGATTTGCAAAAGATTGAAGCAGTAAAGAGCTGGACTAGACCTACTTCCCCGTTGGATATTTGGAGTTTCTTGGGTTTGGTTGGTTATTACAGGAGGTTTGTGGAGGGGTTCTCTTCCATTGCTTCACCTCTGACTCGATTGACTCAGAAAAAGATAAAATTCCAGTGGTCCAATTCTTGTGAGAAGAGTTTTCAGTAGTTGAAGACTAGGTTGACCACCGCTCCAGTGTTGACCCTACCCGAGGGTTTGGATGATTTTTTGGTTTATTTTGATGCTTCCAGAGTCGGGTTGGGTTGTGTGTTGATGCAGCGACGGAAGGTAATTGCTTATGCTTCTAGACAACTTAAAACTCATGAGAAGAACTACCCTACTCATGATCTTGAGTTGTCAGCCGTGGTCTTTGATTTGAAGATTTGGAGACATTACTTGTATGGTGTTCATGTGGATGTATTCACCGATCACAAGAGTCTCCAATATGTGTTTACTCAGAAAGAATTGAATTTACGACAAAGAAGATAGCTCGAGCTTCTTAAGGATTATGACATGAGTGTGCTTTACCATCCGGGTAAAGCCAATGTTGTGGCAGATGCACTTAGTAGACTATCTATGGGTAGTATGGCCTTGATTGAAGATGGGAAGAAGGAATTGGTGAAAGATGTTCATCGACTTGCCCGATTGGGAGTATGACTTATGGACTCTTTCTGAGGGTGGTTTTATTGTTCAAAATGGTTCTGAGTCATCCTTAGTAGCTGAGGTGTAGGCAAAGCAAGACAGTGATCCAGTTTTGCTTCAGCTAAAGGGTGCAGTCCATCAGCAAATAGTTGAGGTTTTCTCCCAAGGGGGAGATGGTGTGCTTCGTTACCAGGGTCGATGGTGTGTGCCAGATGTGGATGGGTTGAGACAGTAGATTTTGACTAAGGCTCACAGTTCCAGATACTCTATTCACCTCGGTGCCACCAAAATATACCGTGATCTATGAGAAGTCTATTAGTGGAGTGGTATGAAGAGGGACATAACCGACTTTGTGGCCAAGTGTCCCAATTGTCAGCAAGTGAATGTAGGGCATCAACGACCGGGTGGCATAATTCAGGATATTGACCTTCCTATTTGGAAGTGGGAAGCGATCAATATGGACTTCATTACAGGCTTGCCTCCTACTCGAAGGCAACATGATTCAATTTGGGTGATTATCGACCAGATAACTAAGTCATACCACTTCTTGGCTGTTAAGACTATATATTCAAAGGATGATTATGCCAGACTCTACATCCGGGAGATAGTTAGGTTGCATGGTGTTCCTTTGTTCATCATTTCAGATAGGGGTATTCAGTTTACTTCTCAGTTTTAGAGATCGTTTCAGAGAGGTCTTGGTACTCAGGTGAAGCTTAGTACAACTTTTCACCCTCAGACAGACGGCTAGGTAGAGAGTACTATTCAAACTTTGGAGGATATGTTGAGGGCTTGTGTGATTTATTTCAAAGGTAATTTGGATGATCACTTACCTCTTATCGAGTTTGCCTACAATAACAACTTTCACTTAGCATCCAGATGGCTCCTTATGAGGCACTCTATGGTCGAAGGTGTAGATATCTTATTGGTTGGTTCGAGGTAGGTAAGGCACCCTTGATTGGTCTAGATTCGGTTCATGAGACTATGGAGAAGGTTCAATTATATTCAGGAAAGGTTGAAGACTGCTCAGAGTCGATAGAAATCCTATGCTGATATGAGGAGGAGGGAGTTAGAGTTCGAGGTGGATGATTGAGTGTTCCTTAAGGTGTCGCCCATGAAGGCTGTGATAGGATTTGGAAAGAAAGGAAAGATTAGTCCTCGTTTTGTAGGTCCTTATCAGATTCTGAGGAGAGTTGGTAAGGTTGCTTATAAGTTGGATTTACCATCAGGGTTAGAAGCGGTTCATTCGATTTTCCATGTTTCCTTGTTGAAGAAGTGTGTTGGCGATCTGACCTTGATTGTTCCCTTAGAGGATGTAGGTGTGAAGGATAGTCTCACCTATGAGGAGGTTCCCGTAGAGATTCTTGACCGTCAGATCTAAAGGTTGAGAAACAAAAAAGTCGTCTCGGTGAAAGTTCTTTGGAGAAACCAGCTTGTAGAGGGAGCTACTTGGGAAGCGGAAGAGGCCATGAAGGCCATATATCCCCATCTCTTTCCTTCCGATTCAGTTTCAGCTTGAGGTAATAGTTTCATCCTTACTATGTCCCTACGAATATACCTCATCAGTTCCATTCATGATCTTAGCATGCATTCAAGTTTTCAAAGTTGATTCAATCATGATTTAAGTTAAAAAGTTCAGTTTTCATGTTTATTCCTTGAATTCCATGTTTTGTTGACTGGTTGGGCTATTTTCTCTTTAGTTTTCCCTTGTTTAGTCTTCATTCGAGGACGAATGATCCCAAGGGGGAGATATTGTAATACCTCAGAAATTGACAGCTATCTAAGTCTGAAACTCAGAAAATTTTCATGTTTCTAGGAATGACGAGTCTAAACCACGACCGTGGTTTGAACCATGAGTCATGGAATGGAACTGTGGTTGCCTTCTGTTGATTCAGGCTCTGGTCTGAGAACCACGAGTTAGTTCTATGGACCATGGTATGGACTACGGTCCATCCTGTCAACTTGTGGAACCAGATCAGAGGCATGAAAAGTCGCCCCCTGAAACGATGACTCAGTTCTACGACCCATTGTTCAAATGACGAACCGTCCTTCTGAGTCGTGGTTTGATCCAGAGACCAGCTAGGTCCCCAGTAACGATGAGTCCAATTGATGACCCATCATCCATTCTATAGGTCCGTCCTGTTGACCCGTAGATTACCTTCCGCATCTTGATTAGTTGGCCAGGAACCACAAGTTGGAACCACAGGTCGTGTTTCAAACAACGACCCGTAGAACTGACCCGTAATTCCTGAAGCCGACCCATTTTCCAGCTTTTTCTTAATTATATTCCAGGGTTATTTTAGTCTTTTCCTACCCTTTTAACTCTTAAATAATGTCTTTTTGACTATTTCAAGAAGTGTTTTCACCCTCATTAGCCTAAGTTCCTTCTCAAATCTTCATTCAACTCCCAATAAGGAAAAGTTCTTCTCCAAGCTCCAAGATCAAGTCTCCTAAATATTTTCAATTTCAAGTGGGTTAACTTCAATCAATATATGTGGGTATTCAACAAAGGGTTTCTTTCACCCTTGTGCCCAAAACCCCTAACCTCAAATTTGTGATTTCATGAATTTCCCAATTAGGGTTCTTACTCAATTCTTATGGGTTTTGCTATAAATTACCTTCTTATGGTTCTATTATGAAATTCTATTAAAATTGCATGATTTTGCATGAGTTCTTACATATGAATTCTTATTTCATGAATTGAAGCTAACTATGGAAAATCCTACATGCATGAATTGATTTAAAAAAATTGGGTATTTGATGACATGCATTTCTCATGAATTTTCAAGCAAGTGCATGCCTAGTTCCTATGTTCTATGAAATTATATGTTATTATGAAATTGAACTAAGGCCATGCAAGTTTTCAAGTTATGAATTACTATGCAAGACAAGACACCCAATGTGCCATCAATGCTCATGAACCATTTTTCCTAAAACCAAGGTTCGTGAGTAGTATGAAGATTTGGGGTATGAACAAGCTTGACATATAGATATGTCATATGTATGTGAGCTCATGTTATATGTATTGGGAGTAGTATTTAGCACCGAGCGATGAGGGTTCTAGATGACCCAAGTCCAAAACTATGTTGCCACCGTAGGTTGCCCTTCGTGGCTTATGAAAGGATCCTTATGATATGGTTCTAACCTTGGCCGGTTAGGACAACCTTTTTCAGTGTGGGTGCATGACACTGGACTCCATGTAGCTCAACATGGTTTATGTCGGTTAAGAGAAACTCCCACATGATTATTTTTAAGCTATAAAGTTTTATGACTCTATACTTTGAACCCATACTTTAATTCATGTCTTATGTTTTACATTTCAATGTTTTACTTATGTCCCTTTCTTACTTAATGAGTTTGTTTTAAGCATGTTAAATTATTTTATCATATTCATGCATATCTCACATATTCGGTACATTCTATAGTACTGACGCATGTCTTGCGCTGCATCTTTTGATGATGCAGATTCAGGTGTCCCTTCTCAGACTCGTGGCTAGAGCTTCCAGGCCACTCTTTGTCATCTGTTGGTGAGTCCTCTTAGGTCGAGGACTAGTTATGTTCTTAGTCTGTGTTGTTTACTTATTTCTATACTTTCAGTTAGATAGGGTCTTGTCCTATCAACTCTTTATGTCATGAATAGAGGCTTTTCAGACATAGACAACTTTCGAGTCTCTTTCTAGATTTTGTATTCCTATTCGACTGATTATCCACTTATGTGATTCCGAATTTATCTATTATGCTTCCGCTTATCATATATTTTACTTAAGTATGCTATTACCAAGGGTTATCTTGGGGAACTTGTGGCCCCGAGTCCCGTGTTACATCTAGGGGGTAACCTCGGGGCGTGACAACTATAGAGGATATAATTCCACCATAGCGCTTCCGCTATAGCTGATTGTCAACCGCTATACAACAGGTTGAAATAGGGGGAAACGGATTCCTCCTCTCATTCTCCCCATATTCCTTCTAAAAAAATACCACATTCTCTCCTGATCACCCCTCTCTCGATGTTGAAATTTTCAAGTAAGACTCGTTTCTGTACTTCCTTGCATGAATTTAGACATGATTTTGGTAGAAAATAAGGATTTGGGGTATGCATTATAAAGGGTTTTGAACTTGAACCTTAGGTTGGATTATTGTTGGATTCCCGAAGCATGTATGCTTTCTTTATGTTTACAATGCCTCCAAGGCATTATGGGCGTAAGGATTACACTATTTCTGGCCAAAAAGGGGCAAAAAATAGGGTGGGAGGTGAAGGGTTGTTCTTGAACAAAAGTTGTGATTTGGACGAAATTTAGGGGTTATAATGCCCAAATTTTTGTGGAGAACTGTAATAGAATTCTTTAGGAGCACTGATCTAAACTTGACTTGTTAAAAATGAAATTTTGGGTCAAGGAGCGCCATTTTTACACCCCTTAAAGCTTCTGGGATGATGAATACCGCTATAGCGGTTGGGCTCCGCTATTGTGGTTCCGCTACAACGGTTATTTTTCCACTATTGCAGTTCCTCTATGGCGGACGATCATCCGCTATAGTGGAATGTCGCGAACTAGTAGCTCCCCAAGCTGATACTTAGAAGAATTTCCCCCGCTTTCTTGATCCCTTATGCCTTATCGAGTCCTAACCCAGTTCCCTTGCTTCAATACAAGTTAAACTTTCAATGACTGAAGGAGGACAATTCCCCGTGTATTCCTATGAGCGTTTCCCCGATGAAGCTAGCTGGGAGAGGTTCATGGATTATCGGAGAGTGGGCTTCTGCTATGAGAAGGGGTGAAAGCTGATAGGGGTGGATGGAAAAGCAGCCGCCTTCCACTGCAGAGTTCGAGAGTTCGGTTGGGAGCCCTTACTAGTAGCTCCTCCTCCCGCACAGACATGCTATGTACGAGAGTTCTATGCTATACTTCCTACCATCCTTTGGGATGATCCCAACCCCACCATCTGAATCTGAGGGGTGGATGTCCCTGTTGACACTCAGACTATCAATAGGGTGATAGGAGTGCCTCACGTGTCTAATGTGGCCTACGAGGCCAAGTTTCGACTCTGGGACATGACTTGGTTAAGAGATACTTTGGTAGATACAAAGTTCAAAGATCAGGTCTACTGGGTCAGCCCTGAGGGCGTCACTAGCACCTACTTTTCTACGAATGCTAGGATGTGGTTAAACTTGGTATCCCAGAGAATCCGGTCATCGGGTAACAAGACTGATGTGACCTATGCCTGGGCCCTGGTGATTTCTTGTGCCATGCAAGGCATTATCATGAATGTGGGGGAACAAATCATCTCCGAGTGGAAGGAATTCTATCGGGGTCATAGGAAGGGCCCCTATCTTTCGGGCTTGGTGTCTCAATTATGCAGGTGGGTCGGGGTGCCTTAGGACCATACTGACTAAGAGGTGGATATGGACGATGTAACTACCGGGTCCGTCATTACGGGGAAAACCATTCGTGCCAATTCTTAGAGTTAGAAAACTCTGGGTTTGGGAGTTTGAAATTCTAGGCTAGGCTGGTCTCGGCTGGATTTGGAGCGAGGTATGGTCTAGGAAAGTCCAGGTAATGATCAGGTTTTATGTCTTAATTCAAGCTAGTTTTCCTTGTAGCTAACATATAAAAGAGTCCGAGGGATTTTTCGAAATCAAATTCGGGTAAGTGGAACTCACAGAATCAAGGCTGATGTGAAGGGGTTGTTCCGGGACGTCGGGAAAATAAGTGTGTTGTAAAATGGACTAGTTGTGGAGATTTTATGATTTTCTGTCCCATGTCAACCACTACGGCGGTTGACACTCTGCTATGGCGACCTCCGCTGTAGCAGAGAAGTTACCGCTACAGCGAAAGTCAACGATGGTCAGCCTCTGCCACAGCGGATGACTCTGCTATGGCGGTACCACTATAGAGGAGTGGACCGGTATAGCAGAGCATGATGGGATTTAATGCAGAAATTTTCCCAAATAGTTCATTTTTTCTTGAAACGTTTTGGGAGAAGAAGGGGGCGATTTTGGGCGATTTTCATCCATTTCCCACTGTTTTTCATCCTAAAGGTAAGGATTCTACTCCCCAAACTCCGTGATATCTTTTCTATGCTATAGAATTGCTAGGGGTGGACTTGGGGAAAGGTTGGGATGACCTAGGAATGGTAGAATCCAGGTAAAAAGGGGATTCTAGGGCGCTAGAGTTCTTGGGTCTTGATTCTTGGTAATGGGTAATGATCACTTAGCCATAATTCTCTAAGGGAATCCGTAAAAATGATGAATTTAGGTGAATTAATGGTGGGAGAGACCGAGAATGGGTGGAATGATCATGGTTGGCTTGGGTTTGGGATTATTCATAATCCGGGTAACTTGTAAGCCATAAGTATTGATTTTTGGTTACTGTGTATTTGTTTCTAGACCAAGAACAAGCAAGGGATCCTGAAAAAGAGAAAGCTCCGGCATTATAAAGCTTACTTATTCGAGGTAGGTGATGGTTATTGATTCCTATATACATTGTATGTTTGTTTACTCATGTCCAAGTATTTGTATAGTTTGCATTGCTTAGGGAATGATTTAAGAATGTCCAAAAGTCCTTTTTTTAGTCTTGTGAAATGAACTAAGTGTTATTGCTTGTTGGTTTACAAGTGTTGATTGTTCATTGTTTGTGACTGTGGATTTATGTGACATTCGGTTGGCTCGGGTACCACGCCTAGTATGGGAATTACTAACGGTTGGCTCGGGTACCACGCCTGGTACGGGATATACTAACGGTTGGCTCGGGTACCATGCCTGGTACAGGATAACACTAACGGTTGGCTCGGGTACCACACATTGTACGAGTTTACTTTATTGTATTGTTGCATCTTTATTAATGATTCCCTGAGAGGACCGGGTTGTGTTTATGAATTTTGGTTGTGTATTTTAGTCCTTGAGAGGCCAGTTGTTTACATTGCTTTATGAGTTTGGTCTTGGTGTAGACCGGGTTGTTTGTCTGACACTTAGGTGTTGTCTAGAGGGGATTCAGGGTGGGTTCGGGATATGTATCGAGGTATAATTGTTATTGTTGTGGATCATTGATCATAACTGTGAAGTGGTGTACATGTGGGAACAAGTTAGGTAGAGACTTGTAGTCTAGGAATACCTGTTGACTTACCTATGTGCTTCTGTACTCTTAATTGATTGTTGTACTACTTATACACTGTTTATTTGGAGTTGGCTGATGATCCTACCAGTACACGGTAGTTGTGTACTGATACTGCACTTGCTTGTCTTTTTGTGAGTATAGGAAATCTTTTGTCGGTTGATGCACGACCTCACTTGTAGGCCCGACACTTCGGGATATCAAGGGTGAGCTGTTCGACCAAGCTGCCTTGATTTCCATCTATTGAGTTATAGCCCATTTATTTCGGGCTTAGACTATTTCTATTTTTTGGGTTGCATCCCCGTACTCTAGCTTTGGTAGATGTTTTTGGTACGATGACTTTCAGATTCCAGGGAGGGATTTTCCACATGATATATTTTTATAGAGTTGATTTGACTATGTTGATTGCTAGTTTACATTTTTGCACACTGATTTTAGGCTGTTAGGCTATGCTGAGAGTTGGACTCTATTGGTTTTCTCATCTGGGGGTTGAGTGGGGGCCACTCACGACAGTCTGGGTAATGACAGAAGACCCCTTCGACCCTGTCCGAGTGAAGGTACTCTCCAAGAAGAAGATAAAGGTGGACGAAGAAGGAAGCAGTCAGCCAGTCCAGGATGCCGACGATGATGATGATGATGACACTCCTTCCTCTCCCCAGCCTCAACCCCCGATCACTAGCACCCATCTAGAGGAGACCTTGGCCGTAGTCCGGAGGTTCACGGAGGGCACTGCCACTGCTGAAGGTGCATCCGCACCCCCTACTTCTCAGGACTTTGTTGTACTCCAAAGAGAGTTAGAGGAGGAGAAGAAGAAAAGGCACTCTCGGGACCGTATGTTTGCTCGGATATGGAAGACCGTCAAGGTCATGTTATCTTGTGTGGCCCCGGGCCAAGAGCTTCCCACCCTGGAGCCCGAGGACAGGCAGGAGTTTCCCTTCCTGAGTGATGATGAGGCTTAGGACCTCCCCCCTTCCCCCTTTATTTTACAAACTTACTGCTTTTTGGGATTCGCCCCCGTTTGGAGCTTGTGTTAGACAATATCTCTTATATGCATACCATATTAGCTAAATCGTTGACTTCCTTGTTTTACATAACAATTCGTAGCTTAATTCCTGCCTTTAGAGTGCCCCGAGAATGAATGAAAAACTGGGGAAAATAGGGTGAGGATTCTTCCTCACACCCTTCCGCTATGGCGGTTGTCACTCCGCCATAGCAATATAGTTCCTCTATGGCGGTCCCAACGGTGATAACCTAGAAATTTGAAATTTCCAGAAAGTGCATCCTTCCCCCTTCTCGGTTATCATTGTCTAATCCCGCCATGGTCTTAGACCACCCCCAAGACCATTCCTGGCAATGCATATATCAAAACTCAGCATCAATCGCAAAAATCACCATTCACAACAGATTTACAAGGACAATTATCCCCAACAATACCTTCCCTCTATTACACACGAATAACTCCCTTGTTCCTACGGTTCCCAACCAAGTCGCGACCGTCCTGAAACTGAAGTTTCCCTACAGTCACAATTTCCACCCCCTTATCATCTTAACCAACGATAAGTACTTTTCAAGATGTGATACAGTTTTAGTCAATACAATTAACAGTTATGCATAGACCCAAGACACACTACTTTCAACTAATGACCCTCTGTAGACTTAACATTCACATCAAGGTAACTAAGTGCGCACAATTCAAGTAGGATCCTACAAACATAAGAATACACGACATTTTCACTTCAGGTCACAACAAAACTTAAGTCGCATAAATTCACCTTCTATTCATATTCAAGGATGACTATTAGCCGGTTATCCATGATTCACCACAACCTCTCAGGCCAGATACCAATTGGAACCTTCCAAGTTCCAACCTCTCTTGCTTGTCTTATCGCAATAGGAGTACAATGACCCCCTTTACTTTGTTGAGATACCAATTGGTATTGAGAGATACCAATTGGGCTCAACCCATGTAAAAAAGTGACAACTGCACGAAGGAACGAAGGAAGGAAGATGTTTCCTAGAATGCTTCATAGCTTCCCAAAGATTTAATATGGACGTCAACACACCAATCCGTAGGACTCTATTCGATATTTTGCTCTTGTACTAGGAGACCGGTAACCTAGGCTCTGATACTATCTGTCACGACCCAACCTACCGGGCTGTGTGGGTGCCTACTCTATGCACCTAGATAGACAAATCCTTACCACCCGTCTAACAGGTAAAATGTGGAAAAACTCAAGTATAATCATAAACTTTCATTTTTGACATATGAAAACCTTTACAACCTTTTATTCAAGAAAACTCCTTTATGAAGAAATACAATACAAACTGTTTTACAACTTTAAAACACCCTCCCTAGTACCTAGTCTAAACAGGTACAAGAGCTACTACATGATTTATGCAGAAAATGTAAAAGAGACACAACTTCTGTCATGGAATCGAAGGACAGAAGCTACTAGAAATCACCATCGTCATGTACCTATGAAACATCACCAACCCTGCAACCAGACTATACCAAAAAGGTATAGCAAGAGTAGAGTTAGTACAACCACATGTACTGGTAGGCATCATTGGTCGACCCGAATCCACACGTACCATCATATAAGAAAATAGGGAAAAATATTAACATAAATAATATAGCTCCATCCTTCACCGTTTACCTTTTCCAGGCCCGATCTCAACCGATCGTCTACTCACACCCCTTACCTCAACCCTTTCTATTCCTTCTACTACCAACTTCCTCACCCTCGAAACTTCCAAGTCATGCTAAGCCTAGACTTCCCCAGTCACACTAGCCTTAGACTTCTCCTGTCACCTTAACCTTAAACCCAACCACTAAATCCAACCTTGACTGCCTCTCCGTTATCCTAGTCAACTCCCCCATGACTATGCATCCAGAAACGACCCCATCCTTGCTAATCCAGACCCACTACCCTTATGGTACTGCTCAAGAGTATCTGATCCCCACTAGGGTCCCTAGAAAATTCCCCCAAGGTGACAATATCAGCTAGAAATGCAATGCCAGACCCGCAGTTGTCCCCTAGCTTATCAACCACTTGAGATTCACCTTTATAACCATGACCAACAATCAATGACGCAAGAAACATTCCTTTGTTATACAGCCATGACCCTCTCTGGGATCCCCCTAAACAACACCTAAGGGTTAAACATGCAACCCAGTCTACACTAAGACCAACTCATAGATCAATAATAATAACCTGGCCTCTCAAGGACCATAAGCAATTATCACAATTCAACAACATAACTCGGTTCACTTATGGAACTAATATCAAAATGCAATAATGCTATAAAGTAAATCGTACTAGGCATGGTACCCAAGACAACCATTAGTATTATCCCATACCAGGTATGGTACCAGAGCCAATCATTAGTATTATCTCGTACCAGGCATGGTACCCAATCCAACTGTTAGTATTATCCCGTACCAAGCGTGGTACCCGAGCCAACCGTGAGTATTATCCCATACCAGGTGTGGTACCTGATCCAACCGTTAGTATTATCCTATATTGGCATGGTACTCGAGCCAAACGAATGTCACATAAATCCACAATCATAAACAATGAACAATCAACACTTGTAAACCAACAAGCAATAACACCTAGTTCATTTCACAAGACTGAAAACAGGACTTTTGGACATTCCTAAATTATTTCCTAAGCAATACAAACCATACAAATACTTATACCAAGTAAACAAACACACAATTCATACATGAATCAATAACCATCACCTACCCTGATCCTGGGTACGTCGACTCAATTTCTATCCATCTAAAGACTAAATCTCGTCCCTATTTTTATTTAACACATCTTAATAACTACATTGATTACAAACCTTTTTGAAGTTAGTTACAAAATGGGAAAGACACCCCTTAACCTTGGTGTTTTAACCACTCCTTGTTATTCTACTCATACGCCCGGTCCTTATTTAGGAATTTCCCCATTTTTGTTACCCATTTAGTTACCCCAAGCATTTCCCGGTTCGTGAACCTTTTTGATATCCCAGTCCCTAGAATCCTATCATTCTCCCATATCAATACAACATGTACATCCAACAATTACATATTAGCAACTCACAATCTCAACCAAACAATACCTAGTCCACACATAACCAATAACAAATCCACCAAACTCCGTGCCTGGAGGCCTAATCATGGATTCTCCTCTTCAACTATACAATAATACAAATGTAAACAGGTCTATCTACTCAAGTGAAAACCTATCCTACCTGGATGCCAATCAGTTGCAAGGATGCATATCTGGCTCCATGAAGGCGTTCCCGGCTGAACTATGGTTCTGGAGTCTATTTTTCCGCGTCCCTTCAACCATAATACCTCCTCCCCATAGTTCTCAAGTCTTGGAGCATCATAGGAAGGTTTTTGGAGAAACCCTTGTATCTTTCCCAATTGAGGAGGAGAAATCTTTTATTAAAATCCCGTTCTGAGGCTACTGCCTTCCGTCATTCTGCTATAGTGGATGGCCTTCTGCCATAGAGGTTCTGCTATAGAGGATAAAATACCTCTATAGCGGAGTGACGTCAGCTCGAATGATTTCCAAAAATTTAAAATTCTCCGTTAGGTCACCCCACTTAATACCAAAAATATTTTGATTCGTTTTCAAAATTTCATGACATCGTGGTTCCTAAAATAACAACGGATCCGGTCGTTACAATATGAGTTTGAAGTGGTGCCGCTTCAATGAAATTGAGACAGATTTTTAGAGCATTCATAAATTCCAGGACATACACATGGCCTCTTAGCGCAAAACTGTGATAATGACAAAGATTATGCGAGTATAATGTGATAGAATAAGACTCTAAGCCTACAAGAGAATTCTTGGTTCATAGAAGTTTTAAATTTCATCAATTGTTCAGTAAGGTTTAATCTTGTTTTATCTAGGTCTGGTTCATAGTCTAAAAACACCAGATTCAAAGCATTGTATTCATGTGAAAACTTAGCAAAATGTTTGTTTTATTTCTAAAATATTATTTTTAAGATATATGAGGGATTGTTAGAAAAATATTTATCATCTTAAAAATAATAATATTTTCTACTCAACACTTATGTCCATTTGGCATCTGGTCAAGGTGAGTAATGATAACCTTTATTACCATTTAACTATTATAAATGTCATAACATGGTAATATTTTCAACTTTGGATATATACTATATATTTGGTTCCATTTTTGGGACTGAATAGAAAAAAGAATGAGTAAACCAAAAAAATAAACTTTTTCTATCATCTTTTGTGTTGTTGGTTTTCTTTGTTATAAATCTTTGTTAGTTTCTGGCTCCTAGTTGATTACTAGAAGAGCTTGTTGAATCCTGGGGGATACACCTTACCGGTGATATATCCTTAATGACAATGCCAGTAGGCATGCCTCAAGCTAGATTTTGTGATTCTTTAATATTTTCTAACAAAAACATTCTCACAAGGATTCGATCCCATATTATGCAGGGCCCGAGAAATTTTGTTGGGTCCTCCATTGCCACTGGACTATCCAACAGTTTTAGTTATGAGTTTTCATCAATAAATACTTGTACCTTTAATAGCTTTTTAAAATAATTATAGAGTTTCGAGAAAAGTTAGGGGGTTCCTGGGAACCCGTACGTTTAACCATATATTCGCCCCTGACGAGATCCATGGAAGACTCGCAAAGTTCATATATCAATCAACTCTCATTAATATTGTCAAAACCCAAAATAGGTCCATGACCGGTGCTTAGGAGTTAGCACTCCAAGCAAGCCTCATCGGTATTCATACATAAAATCGAGCAGAGTTTTCTCTATTTTTGGGCCTATCCAAATTTTTCTTTGTCATGACCTAACTATAGGGTAGTGCGAGCACCTACTCTAAGCACCTAGATAGGCGAACATTACCATCCGATCCAACAGGCAATTACGGAAATCAAAATAAACCATAATTTACCTCCTTTTTACTATATGAAAATGTTTACAATCCTTATTTCAGGAAAATCCTTTACAAAATTAAACACAGTAAAACCACTTTTGCAACTTGAAACAAACCTCCCTATGTAACGATCGGGTTCATCGTTACGAGTAAACTTTTCGTGCCAAGTTTTGAGTTAGAAAATTTCCAGGTTTGGGAGTTGTAAATTATGGGCTAGGCTAGTCTTGGACGATTTCTAAGCAAGGTATGGTCTAGGGAAATCGGAGTTAGGATTGGGTAGTGTGTCTGGGATTGAGCTAGTTTCTCCATTAGCTAATACATAAAGGATTCCGAAGAACTTTTCGAAAATGAATTCGGGTAACTAAAACTCTCGGTATGAAGGGTGATGTAAATGGGTTGTTCTAGAATGTCGGGAATTGAAGTGTTATAAAATGGACCCTTTTAGGGGAAATTTCGAGTTTCTATCCCATGTCAAGTTCTGTCACAGCGCCATAGTGGTGATCGCTATAGCGGAAATATGTCCGCTATAGAGGAAGTCAACCTTGGTCAACACCACCATAACAGTCAGTTCCGCTATAGCGATGCTGCTATAGCAGTGTACGGACTGCTATAGCTGGACGACGGGACTAAAAAACTGAGAAACGAGTTTTATAATTTCATTCTCTCCCATTTAGCCCCCCAAAAAAGATGAGGGTTACTCGAAATACCCTCCTAGGCTGCTCTAAGGCTTGGGAACCATGGGGAGAAGGGATTTCAGCTAAAATGATGCAAAACCATAAATTCTGGTATGTCATCACCAGGAAACACCTTTATGGTGCCAGAAAATGCATTGTGCAGCTACTTGATATCTAGGTAGGCTAGGTTTTTTTTCCATTGAGTAGATTTGACCTGTTTAAATTTTATATTTACTGTATAGATAGAAAGGAGGATCCATGCTTAGGCCTTTGGGCACGGAGTTTGATGGATTGTTGTGGTTGGATTGGTTTGAGATAGAAAATGGTTGAGTAGGGATAATATGTTGTCACAATCTGCGTTGTTATGTTTATTATGCATTGTATTATGATAGAATCCAGGGACTAGAGTGTCGGGAAGGTTCGGGGACCAGAATTGCTTTGGGTAGTTAAATGACTAGTAAAGAAGTAGTTTTCGAAAATGATTGGTGTAAGAGAATAGAATAATAAGAATGGTTGAATTACCCAGGGTTAGGGGAGGTCTTCCCCATGTTGTATCTATCTTAGGAGAAGTCCAAAATTGATGTGGCTACTGGTTATGTGTCCAAAGGGGATGAATAGGGATTTAGTCTTCGGACGGGATTTAAGATTGAGTTATGTACCTAGGGATTGGGGTATGGTATGGTTATTGTTTTCCCCAATATGCAATGTGTGTTCATGTACTATCGCTTAGTATTGTATGAGTTGCATGCTTAGGGAATGAGTTTTTGAATGTCTGCCTATTCGGTTATCAGTCTTGTGAAATGAACTGGTTTTGCTGCTTGTTGGTTTAGAAGTATGTTAGTTCATTGTTTGTGATTGATTGGATTATGTGTGACATTCGATTAGCTCGGGTACCATGCCTGGTACAAGTTACATATTGGTTGGCTCGGGTACCACACCTGGTAGGGGATACTTATCGGTTGGCTAGAGTACCACACCTGGTACAGGTTTGATAATGGTTGGCTCGGGTACCACGACTGGTATGGGTTTGATTTAATTGCATTTATTGTATTCTTTTGATGGTTGAATGAGTGAACTGAGTTGTATTCTTCAATTGTGATTATTTCATATGGTCCATGAGAGGCCGGGTAATTGCTAAAATTATGATTGTGTAGGTTGGTGATACGCCGAAATTACAACTCCAATTATGAAGCGTAAGCGGTCGCTGTCAAATATAGAACCCAACTAAGGTTGGGGTCGATCCCACAGGGAATAAGGTGCAAATTAAGTCATTGGTGACTTAGCTGACTAGTAATCAATAGTTTCCGGTAAATTTGGGGGGGGGGGTTGTGCGATCAATATTTGAACAATGCAAATGATAATTTACGAGTTTCTACGAGTAATAATCAATATGAGAGGCGAACCAGGGATGTGTTCACCATGGCTTCATGAACAATAACGAGTTGGAGTTCGATCGGGTTCTCTCTATATGCATGTCACGATGTGATTGAATCAATGGTATCATCTAAACGTCTCTCAATTAAATAGACGAATTTCCTTTTCAATTCTCTCGAACTTGAAAACGTGAACTTTCTTATTTCAATCCTAAACATCAAGTAGATTAATCTAGTTACAGCATTAATCATAAGACGAGAGTTGTTAGTCTCGAATCCTCGTAGTTAATCAAATTTCCCGGTTTTAATCTCTTTGCTCAAGAAAATTAAACCTATTTGCAACCACTAGAAAACGTTAATAATGAATGATTAACAACGTGACAACATATAGATTGAACCCAATGCTACCCGGAATCTATATTGCTACTTTTTCCATGGCTCACACAACCCTAGTTGTGGGGAAGTTAGCTACTCATGCTATTAGGGAAAGAGAAGAAAATCATATTCATAATAGAAAGAAAAGATTCTTACGATATATGAACACAAGCTTCAATTATCCAAGAACAAGAAGCCAAAAATCCAAAGAACAATGGAAGAAGAAAAAGAATACGTTGGTGTCATAGTTTTCCTCTCAAAAAGTCGCTCAAAAATATAAGAAAAAGTATCGGGTAATGAATAATAAAATAACCCTAACACAGGGTATTTAGAGTAGTCCAGGAAATAAAGTCCAAAAATAGAATTTTCGGAATCCCGCTTTGCGTTGACGGGTCTCCTGACGGACCATCACGCATGTGACTGGCCGTCACTTGAGCCGTCATTGCTAAACAGTGAGCTTCCAGGAAAATTCTCAGGTAAGTCGTCGGGCCTGTGACGACTTGCTGGAAAGTTCTGGTAAGTCGTCGGGCCTGTGACGACTTGCTGGTAAATTCTGGTAAGTCGTCCGCCCAGTGACGACTTACAGTGTTTTTTTCTATTTTATCTTGGTGGCATGGGTGACGGTCCGTCAGGGCAGTGACGGGCCGTCAGATTGTCCGTCACTCCTAGGCAGTGCTCGATGAATTGCAGTCTCGTCCTGGCAACCTGACTAACGGCCAGTCACCGGTGTGACAGTCAGTCATGCCAGTCGTCAGGCTTAACCAGTTGAGGTTTTTGAACCATTTTTCTTCTGTTTCCATCTCTAGATCCATTTCCTGCAAATACAATATAAAAACATCAAAAACCACAAAAGTTGCTTGAAAACTCCCGAGTATTCTTAGTTAAAGGCGTCAAATGTGCCGTAGAATCCCGGCACATCAACACCCTCAACTTAAAATGTTCGCTTGTCCTCAAGCAACATGACAACAAAAACAAAATGATGACTCAACTAAGAATACCAACACATATCTCTAGCAAATCATGGCCACTCAACAGTTTATTAAATTTAAATCAAGGCCCCCCGGTAGTACACAAATGTATGAAACGCTAACTTGCAAGGATCCAAAGATGTCATTCGATATGATAGAATATTCTACATACACACACAACAGCTATCCCAATAGTCAATAGATGATACAGAAATCTCGGTGCCCTCACCAAAAAGAAGTCCCACACACAAGATTTGGGACTAGGTAAGGCGCTCACACTCACAAACAATTTCAAACAATGCACATGCGATACCATAAGCTTGCCCTTCCTATTCTATATCAGTTTTTTTTTAGAAAGCCGCTCAGGATCATTACAGGACTTGTTTAGGCTTGTAATGAGGCTTCGGGTGCAGGTATGATACATTAACTTTACTTCGTCCATCCTTATTCACCTTTTTATTCCCTTCTTTCTAGCTACATGTGCGGCCTCTTTATTTTGACAATTCTTTTTCATCTCTTTTTTGTTTCTTTTTCTTTCTTTTCTTAGGCACACACTCGAAATTTTCATTCTATCCACAACCAATCTTATCCGTCCTATTTTTCTTATCATTTACCTCTATAGTAGCCACCCTCAACTTAGGCTGATTGCCTGAGTTGAGGTGCACGATATCCAAGGAAGGACCAGGGCCAAAATAGGGATTCAAAGTTAAAATGAAATGGTGACAGGTTATTGAAAGAATAGGGTCAATTCTGGCTCAAACAGGGATCAAAGGGATTATTTGCATTTGGACGGTCTTATAGGCTAAGTGGACTGCACACAAAAAGGGCCTGTGATCCTTTCCTAAGCAACCAAACTTCAAACTTAACAAAATAAGCGGGGCAATTCTAGATGCATGCACAGAGTAAGAGTTTATAACAATAAGCTTACACACACTTGGCACCAAGAAACCATACCACTACCAACTATCAAAATAACAGCTCGGCTTAAGCCCAATTATTACAATCACAACCACACAATGACATTCAAGGATCCAGAACAGTCAATCGTTTCCAACATAAGTACAAAATCAACTTTTTCAGAAGGGGCTCCTTTTAGTTCAACTTGCCAAAAAGCCATGCTTGCTATAGACACCAGAACACAACACAAACAAAATTTAAAATGACAACCTAAACATACCGGTTCTACTAGATAGCACACCGGAGGGAAAAGAAACACGACAACAAAAACCCTCGGTGGTAAAAGACTCACAGGTATCCCAACACCCTCAACTTAGAATTATGCATTGTCCCTAATGCATACATATGAAAGCTAAAACAGTGAGAGAAAGGAATACCTGTGAAGCCCATAGGACTCAGAGTCTGGCATGATGTTGGAGACCGCCAGGGTCTCCAAAGCAGGAGTAATCGCTGGAATAGGTGCAAGCGACATAATCCTGTTGAGCTCTAATTTTCTCTTTTATCGGCTCCTCAGCTAGTTGAGACAACTTCTTTACTCTTTCTAACTCTTTTTCTTTGCTGGTTCTCTTGCGGTGTTTTCTTTTCCTTGATTTGTTCTCACCGCCTTTCTCTATAGGTTTCTCTTCTTGCGATCCCAAAATCATTCTCATAACAGCTAGGGTCTCAACAAAACCCTTCTCCTCAATATGCACATCTGTAGGGGCTTCATCAATAACGTTGATAACCGAGACAACCCTAATGTCTCTTGGTGGCTTCATCAATTTACACACATCAAACTTGACCAATTCATTGTTCAGTCTGAATGTCAGTTTACTTCATTCCATGTCGACTAACACTCTTGCAGTGGCTAACAATGGCCGTCCCAAGATTATGGGAACTTCAAAGTCCACTTCGCAATCTAAGATTACAAAGTCAGTTGCGAATATAAACTTACCAATCTTCACTAGCACATCATATAATATTCCCACTGGTCGCTTTACTGAACGGTCAGCCATTAACACCCTCATGGTAGTTGGTTTGGGAGCTCCCAAATCCAACTGTTTATAGACTGCTAGCGGCATCAAGTTGATGCTAGCACCAAGATCAAATAAGGCTTTTTCAAAGTTGAATTTCCCAATAGTACAGGGAACAGTAAAAGCACCTGGATCTTCCTTCTTTTCCAATAACGATCTTGAAGAAATAGCACTGCAGTGGTGGAGGTTATCTTCTAGTTCAAAGCTCACTGACCTCTTCTTGGTAATCAAGTCCTTCATGAACTTGGCATATCCGGGAATTTGTTCAAGAGTGTCCACCAGTGGGATGTTCATTGATATCTGCTTGAGCATGGTCATAAAATTTAGGAACTTGCTATCTTTCGCTTTCTTCTTCAACCATTGTGGGAAAGGAGGCGGTGGCCGAGGCATCATAGTTGGAAGTTTTTCAACTTTCTTGCTTTTATCCGGGAGCACTTGAGTAGCATTCTCTACCACATCGGGTTTTTCAACAGATACCCTCACACCCTCATCGACCATATTTTCAGCATCTACTGACTCATCTTCCTCAGCAACATTACCTTTCTGAGTCTGAATTATCGGATGTGATTCCGATAATATTTTACCGCTTCTCGTAGTGATCGCCATACAACTCCCATCATTCCTTGGGTTTTGAATGGTGTCACTCGGCAAGGTACCTGTCTTCCTTTGATTTAGAGATGCTGAGATTTGACTCACTTGCTGCTCTAATTGCTTGATCGAGGTGGAATGTGAATCCACTACCTGACTCATTGTTGATAATTCAGTCCTCATCTCCTTTACCCCGGAGTCAGTAGATTCCACCTTCAACAACATCTTCGCTATCATATTCTCCAATTTGGATGTCCCTGTCTCGTTGCTAGCTCTTTCCCGATTACCAGGTGGTACATACAACCCACCTCTATCAGTTTTATTCTTCCAGTTCCCCTGATCACGATCTCTGTAGCCAGCATTTTCATAGTAGTTGTCCTTCTGATAGTTCCGACCTTGGTTTCCCTGGCCATTGGCCAGGAAACCCCTCAAATAATTAGCCTCCTCATCAGATTCAAACTCTGCTTCTCTACCTTGGTAACCCACAACTTTCACTTTCTCCATATCTCCTGACAACAAATGTTTTGTCAGTAGGTCCATTTGCGTTTTCAGATGGGCCATATCTTGGTCCCGCTCTTCCTCTTTCCTGCGCTACTCTGCTGACATACCAACTGCATAAGTGCTAGATGCTACCTCTGTATCCCGTGTATGCCAATCCTGGTTGGTTTTGGTAAGCCGGTCCAAAATAGTTGTGGCCTCAATAAAAGTGAGACCCATAAATGCTCCACCTGCTGCATTATCCAGTGTCGGCTTGGTAGCGGAATTCAGTGCCATGTAGAATGTCTGCATTAGGAAATTATTGGTCAACTGATAGTTCGGGCATTGTGTCAGCTTCTTCTTGAACCGCAACCAAGTCTCATGTAAAGCCTCATGAGGTTATTGTCTGAAGTTGCTAATTTCATCCCTCAACTGTATCATCCTAGAGGGAGGAAAGAACCTTTCTAGGAAAGCTCCTTTCAACTCTTCCCAAGTTGTGATAGAGTCGGGGGTTAGCTCTGTCAACCATAATGCTGCCTTATCAGACAGAGACAACGGAAACAACCTGAGCCTGATCGCTGTCTGACTTACTCAAGGCAATTCGAACGACTTGCAGATACCCACAAAATTCATCAGGTGCCTATTGGGGTCATCACCAGCCACACCATGAAACAACCCTCTCAAATTCAATAGCTGAATCATTGTGCTAGTAATGTTGAACTTGGCCCCGGGCGCTAGCGGAGGAAGAACAATGGCGCCCATAGCACCAACTCCATCTAATGCAATATCATCCTCGATATCCTCAGCATTCAAGTGATGTTGAGCCTGTTGTTCTGCAGCGAGCCTTGCTGCCTCCTGCTGTTGTGCATTCATGGTTTGCCTTAGCGTTCTTGCGAGCTCGGGGTCATAGGGTAATATTGGTTCACCCGAGCGTCGGGTACTTGGCATGCACAACTCTGTACCCTGTAACAAACAAAAACAACAAATAACAGTAAAAGCAGGAAATATGACTAAGAGTCAAATAAACACACCGGAATTAATAAACAACCGTATTCCCCGGCAACGGCGCCAAAATTTGATACGCCCAAATTACAACTCCAATTACGAAGCGTAAGCGGTCGCTGTCAAATATAGAACCCAACTAAGGTTGGGGTCGATCCCACAGGGAATAAGTTGCAAATTAAGTCGTTGGTGACTTAGTTGACTAGTAATCAATAGTTTCCGGTAAATGGGGGGGGGTTGTGCGATCAATATTTGAACAATGCAAATGATAATTTACGAGTTTCTACGAGTGATAATCAATATGAGAGGCAAACCAGGGATGTGTTCACCATGGCTTCGTGAACAATAACGAGTTGGAGTTCGATCGGGCTCTCTCTCTATGCATGTCACGATGTGATTGAATCAATGGTATCATCTAAACGTCTCTCAATTAAATAGACGAATTTCCTTTTCAATTCTCTCGAACTTGAAAACGTGAACTTTCTTATTTCAATCCTAAACATCAAGTAGATTAATCTAGTTACAGCATTAATCATAAGACGAGAGTTGGTAGTCTCGAATCCTCGTAGTTAATCAAATTTCCCGGTTTTAATCTCTTTGCTCAAGCAAATTAAACCTAGGCATGTCCTAATGTTTGCAACCACTAGAAAACGTTAATAATGAATGATTAACAATGTGACAACATATAGATTGAACTCAATGCTACCCGGAAACTATATTGCTACTTTTGCCATGGCTCCCACAACCCTAGTTGTGGGGAAGTTATCTACTCATGCTATTAGGGAAAGAGAAGAAAATCATATTCATAATAGAAAGAAAAGATTCTTACGATATATGAACACAAGCTTCAATTATCCAAGAACAAGAAGCCAAAAATCCCAAGAACAATGGAAGAAGAAGAAGAAGAATACGTTGGTGTCGTAGTTTTCCTCTCAAAAAGTCGCTCAAAAATATAAGAAAAAGTATCGGGTAATGAATAATAAAATAACCCGAACACAGGGTATTTATAGTAGTCCAGGAAATAAAGTCCAAAAATAGAATTTTCAGAATCCCGCTTCGCATTGACGGGTCGCCTGACGGACCGTCACTTGAGCCGTCACTGCTAAACAATGAGCTTCCAGGAAAATTCTCAAGTAAGTCGTCGGGCCTGTGACGACTTGCTGGAAAATTCTGGTAAGTCGTCGGGCCTGTGATGACTTGCTGGTAAATTCTGGTAAGTCGTCCGCCCAGTGATGACTTACCGTGTTTTTTTCTATTTTATCTTGGTGGCATGGGTGATGGTCCGTCAGGACAATGACGGGCCATCAGATGGTCCGTCACTCCTAGGCAGTGCTCAATGAATTGTAGTCTCGTCCTGGCGGCCTGGCTGACGGCCAGTCACCGGTGTGACGGTCAGTTATGCCAGCCGTCAGGCTTAACCGGTTGAGGTTTTTGAACCATTTTTCTTCTGTTTCCATCTCTAGCTCCATTTCCTTCAAATACAATATAAAAACATCAAAAACCAAAAAAGTTGCTTGATAACTCCTAAGTATTCTTAGTTAAAGGCGTCAAATATGCCGTAGAATCCCGGCACATCAGTTGGCCCTTGAGAGGTAAGGTTGTTACACTTAATTATGGGGTTGGTCCTAGGGTGGACCGAGCATTGCATGTTAACACTAGGTGTTGGTATATGGATCCTTGGTCAGTCCAGGAAGGATAGAAAGGGTTGTTATTGTTACTTGCTCATTATTTAAGTTGGTTGTTGAACCTGTTTCATGTGGTTGAAGAGTTTAGAAGGAAGACTGAGAGTCTGGAATTATATTGTTACGAGTCTAATTGTTATTTATTGTTCTTCACATGTTGGATCCCTGAGAGGGCCGTGATTTATTATTATTTGGCGTATAGTTGGTCCTTGAAGGGCTGGGTTAGTGTGCTTAAGTGACAAGGTGGTTCTTTTGTGAACTGAGGTTGCAAGTTATTAGCATAGATGATGTCCTAGGGATCCTTGTTTGATCCGGTTTATGTAAAAATGATATATGTTTATTGTCACTGAGAACTATCAACGTCAGTTAGACTTGTTACGTGCGGTTCATAAGCTAAGGAAGACAATCATGGTCTGGTTATAATATTGGCTATTGTTACTTGTCGAGTATGGCCCTGGGGGTCATTGGGGAGGTTTGTACTAGTAGGTGGCGGTACGATGGGTGCGGTCTACATCACTTAGTAGTGGAGTTTACTTTGAGTTTTGGAGTCATAGTGGTTTACTGGGGTAAAGAAATGGTAGTCAAGGTGACTTGGTAAGTCTAGGTGACAAGGTGACTCGGGAGTCCTGGTGTCAAGGTGACTTGGGAAGTCTAGGTGACAAGGTGACATGGGAAATCCTAATGTCAAGGTGACCTGGGAGTCCAGGTGTCAAGGTGACTTGGGAAGTCTAGGTGACAAGGTGACTTGGGAAGTCTAGGTGACAAGGTGACTTGGGAAGTCTAAGGGTTAAGGTGACTTAGGAATGTCCTAGGAGTCAGAGCATAGCGTCTTATAGTGGTGGAGTTGGCAGCGGAAGGGATAGGCAGGCTTGGATTGATATTGGGCTTTAGTAAGGTGAATGTTGAAGGGTCGAGTATTGTAATTAATTGTGCTTTCCCTTGATTTCTTATATGATGGTATGGAATGGATTTGGATCGACCGATGATGCCTACCAGTATGTGTGTCTGTACTAATTCTACTCTTGCTATACCTTTTGGGTATAGTCTGGTTGCAGGGTCATTGATGTTTCATAGGTACAGGATGACGGTGATTCTTCAACATCTTCTACTCTTGTTTCCATGGTGGGAGCTGTGTCCTCTTACATTTTCTGTATTTACTCCTGTAGTAGCTCTTGTACCAGCTTAGACTAGATCCTAGGGAGGGTATTGTAAATTTTAAAAGAGGTTTTCCGCATTAAATTTTAACGTTTTCATGTATTAAAGGAGTTATTTATGATTTTACTTTATTTTTCTGCATTACATGTTGAATCGGGTGGTAAGGGTTCGTCTATCTAGGTGTTTAGAGTAGGCACCCGTATGACCCGATAGTTGGGTCGTGACACCCTATGATCTAATCTAAGTAGATACAAGAGCTACTACAGGAGAAATACAAGTAAATAGAAGGAGACACAACTTTTACCATGGAATCGAAGAGTAGAAGCTGTTGGAGATCGCCATCGTCATGTCCCTATGAAACATCACTGACCCTGCAACCAGACTATAACCAAAGAGGTATAGCAAGAGTAGTATCAGTACAAACACACATATTGGTAGGCATCATTAGTCGACCTGAATCCACTCCATACCATCATATAAGAAATCAAGAGAAAATATGCAATAAGTTACAGAAATCCATTCTTCCCTCTTCCACCTTTACTACCACAACATCACCATTAAGACTCTGCACGCTTTGCCCCAAGTCTTCTCACTCTGTTCAGCTACCAATTCCACCAATTAGGGACTTCCCACTCCCCCATTCTGTCCACACAACTAATAATCTAGGGACTCTTAAGACACACTTAATACCAGACTTCCCAAGTCACACTAAATTCTGGACTTCCCAAGTCACACTTAATACTAGACTTCCCAAGTCACCTTAACCCTTAGACATCCCAAGTCATCTTAGCACTAGTACAACCACTATGTCCAGATCCAAGCTACCATTTCATTAATCAAGTCAACTTCTATGACTCGACAACCAGAAGTAAGCCCTACTACCCTATGCTAGACCACATCCCTTCGTATTACTACTTACCAGTACCGAAGAGCCCAAAGACCCCTAGGACAATACAAAACTGATAATGACAGACAACAATACGCCCTTAACTCTCAGTCTTACTCATTCTGCGATACAGGTTTAACACTCACATGACGATGAATAATAACCAAGAGAATCACCCTATTTACATTACCCGGACCGACTACAGGTCCCTAGACCAACACTTAGTGATAACATGCAATGCCTGGTCCACCATAGGACCAACCCCACATTTTAAGTGTAACAACCCGACTTTGCAAGGACCAACATGCAACATCATAAATTCAGCAATCAACCCAGTCCACTCATGGAACCTTCGACAAACACAATCAACAATGCAAATTAAACCCATATTAGACGTGGTACCCAAGCCAACCAATATAGAACATGTACCAGGTGTGGTACCCGAGCCAACCAATATAGAACCTGTACCAGGCGTGGTACCCAAGCCAACCAAAAATCATACAAAGCCAACAATCAATACTTATTTGAACAAAAAACACCCTTGTAAACCAACAAGCAACATTCAAGTTCATTTCACATAATTGACACCCCAAATCTTGGACATTCATAACTTCCTTTCCTACGCATGAAAGCACATACAATACTAAGTCATAGTTACATGTATATACATTGCATTTGGCAAGTCAATAACTATCACGTACCCAACTCCCGGGTTCACAACCCTAACACTAAGTCCTTATACGGAGAATAAGTCCTGGTTCACCCCCTAGGCATGTATTCAACTGATACCTCAGATTAAGAACCCTCATTTTAAGACAAACAACACAGAGAAGACATACCTTGACATTAGTACTGCAACCAATCTTGTTTACCCTATTTTTTTTATATCGAATCATTCCTGAAACTCCCTATAATTAACCCTTTATTTACCCATAGCCTTTCCTATTTCTGAACCTTCCTAACTATCTGGTTCCCAAATTATAGCATCACACATCAATTTATAATTATAAACAACTCGGGTTAAGACATATCACCCTAACCCTATCATTTCCTATTCAATCAACCCGCATACAAATACAATATTCCTCCAGACTCCATGAACGAAGGTCTAAACATGAATTATCCTTTCAGTCTATACAACAATACAAAATGGAAATAGGTCTAGGTCTACTCAATGAAAAAAACATAGCCTTCATGGATGCCAAGCAGTTGCACAACGCATATTCTAACTTTGTGAAGGTGTTTCCTGACAGATGACAAGCCTGAAATCCATGGTTTCGCGTCTTTTTAGCTGGAATCTCTCCTCACCATGGCTCTCAAGACTTAGAGCAGCCTATGCGAGTTTTTGGAGTAACATTTGTGTGTTTTCCAACTGAGGAGGATAAGTCTTTTATAAAAATTGCGTAACTCAGGTTTCTGTTTTTTGCCATACCGTTATAGCGGCTGGTTGACTGCTACAACAGTGATGCGATAGCAGAATAATTTTCACTATAGCAAAGTGACATCAACTCAGAAGAATTTCAAAATCCAAAATTTCTTTCACGTCAACCCTACTTAAGTCAAATGTATTTTAGTCATTCTTGAAATACGCGATATAGTGATTTTTAAAATAATAATGGATTAGGTCATTATAACAGATACCAATTTACCCATTGTTTATTTCTGAATGATCCCGCAAGAGAGAGGAAGAAGAACTAGTTCAAGGCTCTCACGGTTCCATTAGACCGCGTAATTATGATCCCATGCAAAATATCAAACTTTCACCCCTATTTTGTCATACTTGATCGAAGATGAAATTATTATGATCCTGCTTTGACAAGGAAATTTATACTCTCGAGCTATCCAAAAGGAATCTTAAAAGTAGCCTTCCCCGAGTACCGAAGAAATTCAGGGCCTCGTAGAATGTCGGAGCGAAAGAAATTTCAAAAACTCGGGAGGAACTTTTCTGTTCCCAAAACTTAACTATCGTCCACTATAGCAGAAATTAAACCTTCATAGCGGTACCACTATAGCAAGGTGCCAACCGCTATAACAGTTGGCAACATTTGAAATAGGGGAGAAATAGGTTTTCATTCCCATTCTCCTCTATTTGCCATTCGAAAACACTCTATTCCTCTTGATCACCCTGCTATCGACATCAAAAAATCTAGGTAACAATCCTACCCGCTTACTTTTCTACTTCATTGCACGATTATAGATAGGATTGTGGTAGAAAATGTTGATTTTGTGTAGATATTGCAGTTGGTTTTGAATTCAAAAGTAGGTTGGCTTTTTTGTTGGATTTCTAAAGCATGGATGCTTCTCTTACGTTTAAAAAGCCTCCACAACATTCTGGGCGTAAGGATTATGTAACTTTTGACCTAAAATAGGCTCAAAATGATGGGGAAGATGAAGGGTTATTCTTGGAGAAAATTTCTGATTTAGACAAAATTTAGGGGTTATAATGCCTAGATTTTTGCATAAAACAGTGATAGGACACTTTAGTACTGATCTGAACTTGGAATGTTAGAAATGGATTTTTGGGTCAAGGGACGCCATTGATGCACCCCTTGAAGTCCCGGAACAATGAAAACTGCTATAGTGGAAACCAACCGCTATAGCATTCCCGTTATAGCGGTTCCGCTGTAGCAGACAACTATCCACTATAGTGGAAGGCCAAAACCAGTAGCCTCTATGGCATACACTTAGAGAGGTTTTTCCCTTTAAAACACCTTTTATACGCTTTATCAAGTTCTAACCCCACCCTTTGATAAATTACAGGTTTGACTACTCAATGGCTGCCGTTCAAGAACACATTCCACCTACGAGAGTTTCCCCAATGATGCTAGTTGAGAGAGGTACCAGGACTATCGGAGACTAGGTTTCTATTTTGAGAAGGCCTTCAAAATAGACGAGGTGGATGAGAAGGCACCAACTTTTTATCACAGGCTTCATGAGTTTAGCTGGGGCCAGTAAATGGTAGTTCCCCCTTCTGGGCATTCAGGTTGGGTGAGGGAGTTCTATGACATACTCCCCACCATTTATTGGGATGACCCCAACCATACCATCCGCATCCGAGGGGTGGATGTTTGTGTGGACTCTCAGACTATCAATGAGATGCTAGGAGTGCCTCACATTTCAAATGCAACATATGAGGCCAAGTATTGACTATGGGATATGACTTGGCTGAGGGACACCTTAGTGGAGGAGGATTTCTGAGGTGAGGTCTACTGGCCCAGTGCTGAGGGCATCACCAATGCTTACTTTTCAGCTGATGCATGGAGGTGGCTGAATTTGGTGTCCCAGAGGATCCGTTCATCGAGCAATACCACCAACGTGACTTATGCTCGAGCTTTGGTGATTTCTTGTTCTATGCAGGGGATCATCATAAATATGGGGGACCATATCATCTCTAAGTGGAAGGACTTATACCGGGGTCTTAGGAAATGCCCCTTTCATTTGAGTTTGGTGTCTGAGTTGTGCAGGTAGGTTGCAGTGCCCGAAGATCATACTGATAAGAAGATAGATATAGATGTTGCCTTCAACCATCTCCAGGTGAAAGTGGTCACCTCTAAGAAGAAGAAGAGGAAGGTGGATGAAGCAATAAATAGCCAAGTTGCCGAGATGTTGATGATGATACTCTTGACCCTCTCTCCTAGTCCTAACCCCCAATTTCTAGAAGCTAGCTCGAGGATAACCTGGCCGCGGTCAGGTGATTTATGGAGGGCACTACCGCAGGGAGTACAGCTCGGCCCCTTTCTGCTTAGGACTTTGCAGCACTCCGTAGGGATCTGAATGAAGAGAAGAAGAAGAGGCACTCCAGGGATCGCATGCTTGCCTAGATGTGGAAGACCATTAAGGTCATGTTCATTTGCTCTGCCCCCGATCAGGAGCTATCCCAGCTAGAGCCGAAGGACTTGCAAGAGTTCCCCTTCTTGAGTGATGATGAGGCCTAGGGCTCCCTTCCCCCTTTATTATATAAGACTATTGTTTCCTTGGTTTTGCCCCCCTTTTGGGCATGTACTAGATGATGCTTCTCTTTTCTTTCCCCTTTTTCGTTTTAAGCACATGGATGCTAGTTTTAGACCATAATTACCTTGTACGCATGCTACATTAGTTCTACTGGTGGTTTCCTGGTTTTACATAGCAGCTCATAGCTTAACTATCATTTTTAGATACTCTGGAAATGAAGGGAAAAATAAGGGAAAATAGGGCAGGGATTCTGCCCTGCCCTCCCCACTATAGTGGTCGTCACTCCACTACAGCGGTACTACTATAGCGGGGAAATTCCCGCTATAGTGGGATCACCGAAGCAGTACAATTCTGCTATGGCATTCCCAGTGATATCAGCTGAGAAATTTGAAATTTTTGGCAAAGTATACCTATTCCTGTTCCCTGTTATCATGGTTAGCCCCATAAGTCCCGCCATGGTCTTAAAAAATATCCCAAGACCCTTCCTATCAATGCACAGATCAAAATTGGCATCATGATATTCCTAAATCAATTTAAAATACATGAGAAAATTGTTTACCACACTACATTACCGCTATCGTGCAAGAGTAACCCCCTTTATCCCTGTGGTCCCGAACCATTCCCGACTATCCTGAAATCGAAGCTTTCTTACAGTCATAATTCTTGTCCCCTTACCATCTTGTCCAATGATAAGTCCTTTTTCGAAAGTAATATGAAATTTCAAATCAACACACATAGTAATTTGTTACATACCAAAGCACATCAATTCCAAATCATGACTCCCTTCAGACCCAAATAACCACAGTCAGGCAATCAATTATATACCAATAATTTCCGTCATACAAGCATTGTAACACACAAAATTTTAAGCTTTCAAGCTACAACAAAATCAAGTTATATATAGTACTCTCTATTCGCTCCATGGATGACTATTAGTCAGCCATCCTTGTTTTACAATAGCCTCTCAGGCCAGATACCAATTGTAACCTTCCCGGCTCCAGCTTCTTTTGCTTGTTTCATTGCAACTGGAGTCCAATGACATCCTTCACTTTGTTGAGATACCGATTAGAATTGAGAGATACCAATTGGACTCAACCCATTTAAGCAAATTAAAAAACCGCACGAAAAAGAATGAAAGAAGAAAGATGTTTCCTAGAATTCTTAATAGTTTCCCAAGAATTAGATGTAGACGTCAACACACCAATCCGCAGGACTTTATTTGACATTTTGATATTGTACTAGGAGACCAGTAACCTAGGCTCCGATACCATCTACCATGACTCAACTACTAGGCCATGCGAGAACCTACCCTAAGCACCTAGATAGATGAACCCTTACAACCCGATCTAACAGGCAATTACAGAAAAATAAACCATCATTAACCTCATTTTTCACTACATGAAAACGTTTATAACCTTTATTTCAAGAAAATCCTTTACAAAATTGAATACAGTAAAATCACTTTTGCAACTTGAAACAACCCTCCCTAGGATCTAGTCTAAGTAGGTACAAGAGCTACTACAGGAGAAATACAAGCAAATAGAAGGAGACACAGCTTCCACCATGGAATCGAAGAGTAGAAGCTGCTGGAGATCGCCATCGTTATGTACCTATGAAAAATCACTGACCCTGCAACCAGATTATACCCAAAGAGGTATAGCAAGAGTAGTATCAGTACAAACACATGTACTAGTAGGCATTATCGTTTGACCCAAATCCACTCCATACCATCATATAAGAAATTAAGAGAAAATATGCAATAAGTTACAGAAATCCAGTCTTCTCTCTTCCACCTTTACTACCACAACATTACCATTAAGACCCTGCACGCTCTGCCCAAAGTCTTCTTATTCTGTTCCGTTGCCAACTCCACCAATTAGGGACTTCCCTCCCCTCCATCCTGGCCACATAACTAACAGTCTAGGGAATCTGAAGACGCACTTAATACCAGACTTCCCAGGTCACACTAAATTCTTGACTTTGCAAGTCACACTTAATACTAGACTTCCCAAGTCACCTTAACCCTTAGACTTCCAAGTCACCTTAACACTAGTACGACCACTATGTCGAGACCCAAGATACCATTCCATTCCTCAAGTCAACCCCTATGACTTGACAACCAGAAGTAAGCCCCACTACCCTAAGCTAGACCACATCCCTTCGTGTTACTACTTACCAGTACTGAACCGCTCAGAGGCCCCTAGGATAATACATAATTGAAAATAATTGCCAGCAATATGGCCCCCCTGACTCTCAGTCTTACTCACTCTATGATACAGGTTTAACACCCAGAAGACGATGAATAATAACCAAGAAAATCACCCTATTTACATTACCCAGACTGACCACAGGTCCCTAAACCAATACTTAGTGTTAACATGTAATGACCGGTCTACCCATGAACCAACCCCACTTTTAAGTGTAATAACCCGGCCTCACAAGGACCAATATATAATATCACAAATTCAGCAATCAACCCAGTTCACTCATGGAACCTTCAAGAAACACAATCAATAATGTAAATTAAACCCATACTAGGCGTGGTACCCAAGCCAACCAATATAGAACCTGTACCAGGTGTGGTACCCGAGCAAACAAATATAGAATCTGTACCAGGCATGGTACGCGAGCCAACTAATATAGAACCTATACCTGGCGTGGTGCCCGAGCCAACCAAAAAATCAGACATTGCCAACAATCTATACTTATATGAACAGAAAACACCCTTGCAAACCAACAAGCAACATTCAAGTTCATTTCACATAATTGACACCCCAAATACTTAGACATTCATAACTTTCTTTCCTAAGCATGAAAGAACATACAATACTAAGTCATAGTTACATGTGTATACATTGCATTTGGTAAGACACAAACCATTACCTATCCAACGCCCAGGTTCACAACCCCAACACTAAATCCTTATCCGTAGACTAAGTCCCAGTTCACCATCTAGGCATGTATTCGACAGGCACCTCAGATTAAAAACCCTTCTTTTAAGACATACAACATAGAGAAGACATCCCTTGATATTGGTACTGCAACCAATGTTGTTTACCCTATTTCTTTTATATCAAATCATTCCCGAAAATCCCCTATAATTAGCCATTTATTTACCCATAGCCTTTTAAATTTATGAACCTTCCCAACTATCTAGCTCCTGGATTCTAGTATCACACGCCAGTTTATAATTATAAATAACCTGGGTTGAGACACATCACCCCAAACCTATCATTTCCTATTCAATCAACCCACAGACAAATACAATATTCCTCTAGACTCCATGCTCGAAAGCCTAAACATAAATTCTCCTTTCAGTCTATACAATAATACAAAATGGAAATAGGTCTAGGTATACTCAATGAAAAGAACCTACCTTACCTGGATGCTAAGCAGCTGCACAACACATATTCTGGCTCTGTGAAGGTGTTTCTTGATGGATGACAAGCCCGAAATCCATGGTTTTGGGTCCTTTTAGCTGAAATCTCTCCTCCCCATGGCTCCTAAGCCTTGGAGCAGCCTAAGAGGGTTTTTGGAGTAACCCTCGTGTATTTTCCAACTGAGGAGGAGAAGTCTTTTATAAAAATTATGTAACTCAGGTTTCTGTTTTCTGCCATACAACTATTGTGGCTAGCTGACCACTACAGTGGTGGCGCTATAGCGGAATAATTTTGCAGGGCCTCGAGAAATTCCAAATACAAGTTTATCACTTTAAGCGAGCATAACTCTTAATCGATAAAGAGTTATGTGGTGCATTGAAGGATAATGGTAGTGTGGATATATAATTGTGGTATATGTACTTAATTTTATATTATTGCTACTTGAAGGAGCAAGTTTATAAAAATACATTAAGTACTAGTACTTGGCATTGAGTTGGGTCACTTTTATAAGGAATGTGTTAAGTTAAGTAAGTTGTTAAGTTAAGTAAGGAAAGGAAATAATTTAAAAAAAGAAGAGAAAAGAAAATAACCCAATTGGTGTGGGTTCTGTTTCAGAAACAAAAATAGTCAAAGTGCTCCCTATATTTCCTTTCCAGCGACACAACAAAGGATTAGGATCATAAGGCTTTAGTGATTTTCCTTCGTGAGGTGCATTGGCATCTTGGAATCTCAGCCAAGTACTAGTTTTCATTCAACAATTATGGAGATTTAACAAGTATTCAAGTTGGGGGTGTAATTTCAAATAGGTAATTTCTGTACCCTAACTCGAATACAATTATAGAATATGTAATTGGGATGTGGTATTAAGTGGTTACCATCATTTAATTTAAAATTATGCACTAGTTCTTGAAATGTGTCTTGATAATTAGGGTTCTTGAAAGGGGAAAGATGAATAAGAAGGGAATTTTTGGGAATTCATACCAATTGGGCAGAATTGATATTGAATTTATTAAAGTTGGGGAAATAGATAATTAGCTCCAAGCAATTGTTAAGAAACTTGATTAGTTCTGGGCATAAGTGGGAAATATTGAAATAAATTGTAGATGAACCTACGAGTTATTGATGAATATATATATTTTGTATATATAGTTGATTGAGTTGGCTGCATAAAGGCTACACCGAGGTGTGATGAGGTGTTTGAAACTCGCGGTACTATTTACTTGAAAATCTCCCAAGATATGTGAAGCAAAAACTTCCTTCGCCATAAGGCACTACCCTATGTAACATGTTCCATCTATATAGGTCAAATAGCCTATATGAAAAATGAAAACAAGGTTTTTAGTTGCTTCATGTATCATTCTCTTGTTTAACTATTATAGCTTATACGTACTCTTATTACTTCCTTCGCGTCAACTTTCTTAATATTTCACATGATCGTAAGTGTCTTTACTTGAAATCCCTAAATTTCACCCGATGTGGTCTTAAATATGTATCACACATTATAAATAAAATAAATGGCCATAGCATAATTACACTTACTTAGGTGATAATATATTCAATATAGCCATAAGTTAAAGTGAGAAGTAGTATTTTGATAGTGATATCATATTCGGTAAGTTAGGTATCATATAGAGATCTTACTTGAATATTTTAACAATTGCTATTGTAAATTATATATCATAGGCCTTTAGGGGAATTACGTAATAAAAAATAGCGACAGAAGGGTATTCATAGGTTTTACTTGACACAATCGCGTGATGCTGTTTTGTGCACATGATTGAGACCAAACCCTTATAGTGAGCTCGAATATTGTGGCGTACCTTCCATTTTGGAATTATTTGTATTTGGAGTTAGCTGAAACATCATGCACTAGTTTCCTCTGACTCGAGCCAATACATGGCACATGTGGCCTGCGGGCAAACCCTTATAGTGAGCCCTCAAAAGGCTTACCTTGTATCATACCGCAATTATAGTTATACATATGAAATCATAGCATTAAGTACTTGAACAGCATATGCCTTACACGTGACCTGGATCGCCTTCGGTAGGCCATCACATGAACATTTGTATTAAATATAGTGTAAGTATGTCACTTAGGCAAGCCATAGGGGCTATATTATAATAAAAGCTTCTTTGAACATTATATGAAGAACTAATAAGGTTGGTGCATAGGTTACAGTTTGATATTGTACATCTATTACTTGTATGCTCATAATTCTTTTATTTTGACATTTGATTCATATGAGCTTCCATATTTTTTTACTTGTTATTTTGTTTGCTTTACATACCAGTACATGTTGTATATGTACTGATATCCCTACATTTGGGGCACTGTATTTTCTTATAATTATAGGGTCAGGTTCACAGGGGAGAAGACACCCGCATTATGTTCTCTTGCTTCTTCAACTGATATTTTTGTGAGCTTCATTTCTATCTGGAGCCAAATTATGTATAGATCTCTAGTTGGGTACATTGGGGCCTGTACCGACTAGTTATTAGTAGTCTAGCATTTTGCACTCTTTAGAGACATCCTAGACATTATCTTGTGTCACATTGTTCAGTTTTTTTCAAATGACTCTATGGTATATATATATGTGCATCATATGTTAGTCTTTATCTCGTTTATTGGTTTGTGACTTTGTATATGTCATAGATTACTCGTAATAGGTGGTCATATGATTTTTGTCTGCCTCTCCAATTTGGGGCGCGATAAACTTGGTATCAGAGCTAGGTTCAATTGTCCCAGGGAGTCTAGGAAGCCATGTCTAGTAGGACCTTAATTATCAATGTGTTGCGCGCCACATTTATAATTATGGTACTGCATGGGCATTTAGGAATTTGATCTTCATTTGTAACCTAGATTGTGTGATAGAGATAGGTCATAGAAAGTTACTTCTTACTAATATTCTGCTTATTTGTGATACAGATCATGTCTGCTACAGATACGGATAAAGTAGCCCAATGGGTCACTACAAGCACAACTTAGGAGGTAACCACTACAGGGCAGTCTCTAGTATTACTGGATCAGACTAGGGCTCAAGAGAGTTTACTGAATCCTACACCTTCGGGTTCTCAGGTGCCCCGGACAAAAGGACCCGTAGTGGTTCATGCACTTCCAACATAGTTCCTATACCGCTACAAAGTGCCTTAGAGCAGGATTTTAGAGGAGCAATATAGTTGCTCACACAGTTGGTAGCCACTCATGCTCAGAGACAGAATGTGGAGGTCACTGTTGCTTCTCAAGGAGAGGTAGCTGGATCTAGGATTCGAGATTTTCTTCATATGAATCAACTAGTGTTCACAGGCTCTAACCTTGGAGAGGACCCTCAGTAGTTTATTGATGAGATTTATAGAATTTGTAAGGTGATGAGGGTATCGGAGATAGATCCCATTGAATTGGCCTCTTATCAATTAAAAGATGTTGTTGTCACTTGGTATGAGATGTGGGAAGCTTTGAGGGGTTAGAATGGTCCCCCAGTAGTCTGGACAGACTTTTCGAGGGCATTCATGGATCATTTCTTTCCATTAGAGCTCCGACATGAAAATGTGGGTGAGTTTCTACATTTAGAGCAGCGTGATCTTATTGTCAGAGAGTATAACTTATGATTTACGCAGTTGTCTAGATTTTCTCTAGAGTTCGTTAGTACTCAGGCACCAAGGATTCATCAATTTGTGCATGGCATTACAGGTCGCTTGAGGGACAACCTTTCTATTGCTTCCCTGAATAGGGATTTGGATATAGCGAGGATCATGGCATATGCTCAATAGTTAGATGAGGATCAGCGTAATCATGAAATAGATGACGAGAGGGAATAAAGTAAGAGAGATAGGATGGCTGGCCAATATCAGGAGAGCAGTGGAGTTTCCACTTGTAGAGGGCCACCTGGGCATACTCAATCAGCGACACGCTTCACAGCTAGTGCTCTAGCTTAATTTTTAAGATATAGATATGAGCAGGGTCATACTTCAAGGGCACCAGTCCCACGGCCTCAGAGGGGTACTAGTCGGGGATTACCACCTTAACCCATATGCAGGCAGTGTGGCTGAGCACATGGGGGAGAGTGTCGTCATGGTTTAAAGACTTGTTATTGATGTGGTATTGAAGGTCATATGGTATGAGATTTTCCTCGGCTCAAAGATAAAGCTAGAGGTGATAGATCACAGCCTACGGGGTCCGTATCAACCTCATCATCATCAGCACCTTCTTCTTCTCGCAGTCCTCAAGCACCAGCAGGTAGAGGATCTGGTAGAGGCAGATGGACTAGTTCTACTACCATCCCAAACTGTGTGTATGGACTAGTTGGTCGGCAAGATTCAGAGGCATCCCCGGATGTGGTCACAGGTACTCTATCCATCTTCTCATATGATGTATATGCCTTGATAGACCCAGGATCTACCCTATCATATGTTACTCCATTTATTGCTTAAAAGTTTAGAATAGAGCCATATTTGTTATGAACTATTTGCGGTATCGACTCTAGTAGGAGAGTCTATCATAACTAGATGGGTCTATTGTAATTGTGTAGTGACCATATGTGGTCATGATACATTAGATAATCTAATTAATCTTGAAATGGTCGACTTTGATGTCATCATGGTTATGGATTGACTATCCTCTTATTATGCTACAGTTGATTGCCGAGCTAGGATTTCCCGATTTCATTTTCCGAGTGAGCCAGTCTTTGAATAGAAGGGTAATACTATAATTCCTAGATGGTGGTTTATTTCTTACCTTAAGACCCAAAAGATCATTGCAGAGGGGGTGTTTATATCACCTTGTCCAAGTAAGAAATCTTGTAGCTGAGAAGCAGGTGCCAACTCTTCAGTCAATACTAGTGGTGAATGAGTATCCATATGTGTTTCCTGATGAACTTCCTGGATTACCTCCCATTAGAGAAATTGAATTCGGTATTGATATAGATCCTGGTACTCAACCAATATCAATTCCACCTTATAGAATGGCGCCTGCAGAGTTGAAGGAGCTAAAAGAGCAGTTGAAAGACTTGCTTGACAAAGGCTTCATCCGACCCAGTATATTGCCTTGGGGTGCACCAATGCTGTTTGTACGTAAGAAAGATGGCATATTGAGAATGTGTATAGACTACAAGTAGCTAAATAAAGTGACAATAAAGAATAAGTATCCTCTTCCCTGAATAGATGATTTATTTGATCAGCTATAAGGAGCTAAATGCTTTTCAAAGATTGATTTGAGGTCCAGTTATCACCAGTTGAGGATACGTGAAGTAGACATTCCCAAGACAGCTTTTTGGATAATATATGGGCACTTCAAGTTCCTGTCATGTCATTTGGACTAACGAATGCCCCAACATCTTTCATGGATATGATGAATAGGGTTTTCAAACCCTTCCTTGATATGTACGTGATTGTATTTATAGATGACATCTTGGTATATTCACGCGATGAAATGGAGCATGCAAATCATTTGAGATCAGTGCTACAGACACTCTTAGAACACCACTTATATGCTAAGTTTTCTAAGTGCGAGTTCTGGTTAAGCTCAGTAGCCATTCTTGGCCATGTGGTATTTGTAGAAGGCATCAGAGTGGACTTTAAGAAGATAGAGTCTTTGAAGAATTAGCTTTGACCAACAACCCCCACAGATGTACGTAGTTTCTTGGGGTTAGCTGGTTACTATAAAAGATTTATGGAAGGCTTTTCCTCTATTTGTTCCCCATTGACTAAACTGACGCAAAAAACAAATAAGTTCCAGTGGTCAGATACTTGTGAAAGAAGCTTCCTAGAGCTGAAAGATAGATTGGCTACAGTGCCAATATTGGCCTTACCAGAGGGAACAAAAGGGTATGTTGTATATTGTAATGCTTCAAGCATTGGACTTGGTTACATCCTGATGCAACATGGAAAAGTTATAGCATATGTCTCTCGACAGTTGAAGAAGCATGAACAAAATTACCCCACTTTTGATTTGGAGCTTGCAGTAGTTGTGTTTGCACTTAAAATATGGCATCACTATTTATATGGGGTGCATGTTGATGTCTTTACCGACCATAAGAGTCTTCAATAGCTATTCAAGCAGAAAGAGTTGAATCTAAGGCAGAGGAGGTGGCTAGAACTACTGAAGGACTATGATATCGATATTCTCTATCACCGTGGTAAAGGTAATATTGTAGCAGATGCGGTCAGCCAATTATTAATGGGTAGTCTAGCACATTTTCACTTTTTTAGCGTGAAGTTACAAGAGATGTTCATAAACTAGTCAGCCTAAGAGTTTGACTCATGGAATCCAAAGATGGTGGCATTGTGGTATTGAATACGACAGAGTCGTCCTTAGTGGCATTGGTGAAAGAGAAGCAGTATGAGGATCCCTTATTACTTCTATACAAAGAAGGGATTCGACAGCACTGGGTTACAATATTTGATCTAGCAAGCGATGGCACTTTGAGATGTCAAGATAGATTATGTGTACCTAATATAGATGGCCTGAGACAATAGATTATGGATGAGGCACATTGTTCTCATTATTCAATCCATCCGGGCTCTACAAAGATGTATCATAACCTTAAAGAAGTCTACTGGTGGAATGATATGAAGAAAGATATAGCAGAGTATGTAGCACAGTGCTCCAAAGGCTCGACGGCCTAGCTCAGACCATTAGTATTCCAGTATGGAAATGGGAGGCTATTATTATGGATTTTGTCACAGGTTTGCCCTCTTCTTTTCAAAGACATGACTCCATTTGGGTAATAGTTGATCGGTTGACAAAATCAGCCCATTTCTTGCCTGTTAAGTCCACCAGCACAACTAAAGATTATGCTAACCTGTATATAAAGGAGATTGTTCGATTGTATGGGACCCAATGTCCATTATTTCATATAGAGGTGCCCTATTTATAACTTATTTTTTGAGATCATTCCAAAGAGGCTTGGGCACACAGGTAAATCTTACCACTGCATTTCATTCACAGATAGACGATTAAGCCGAGCGCACTATTTAGACATTCGAGGATATGTTGAGAGCATGTGTGTTGGACTTTAAAAGTAAGTGGGATGATCATTTGCCCCTAATAGAGTTTGCCTATAATAACAGCTATCACTCCATGTCACGCCCCGAGGTTACCCCCTAGACGTAACACGAAATCCGAAACACAAGTGCTCCAGATTAACCCTTGGTCATAGAATATTAAGAAAACAATTCAAGAAGCATAGCGGAAGCATACTGGTTAAAGATAGGCAGCCATAACTTAAATAAGAACAAGTCTAAGAAGTACTGACTCCATACCATAGAGTATAAGTCTAGCTATGTCTGAAGCCTCTAAACTATCATAAGAGCTGATGGGATAAGACCCTAACTAGCTCGAGAAATCCAAAGAAAACAACATAAGAGAAATAGGTCTAGCACTGGCCCTCAGATAATGAGGTCTCACCACTGAAAGATGGGACTCTGACAATATCTAGCCACGAGTGTGAGGTAGTGAGCCTGAATCTGCATCATCAAAGGATGCAACGCAAGATATACGTCAGTACTATAGGATGTACCGAGTATGTGAAAGATGCATGAAAGTAATAAAAATATGCTCCAAATGTGTATAAGAACTTAGTTAATGCAAAAATGAAGTTTCATGGTAGATAGCATAAGTTGAATAGTACATCATGAAATAAGAGTCAAAACTCAAAGTAAATATCATAAGTTCAAATAAATCAAAAGCTTTCACACGGGAGTTTCTTATAACCGACAATAGACCATGTGAGCTACATGAAATCTAACTATATAACCCTAGTTAGCAAAGCTGGCTCGGGACCTGCCAAGGAACGAGTCACCATACCTAACTATATCACCCAAGTTGGCAAAGCTGTCCTAATGCCCGCTAAGAACAGGACACCATAATCAAGATGTGGATCCACTCTCATAAGCCCATAGGGCAAATCATAACCTACACTGGTGTCACGCCCCGAGGTTACCCCCTACACAAGACTCGGAACCACAAGGATCCCAAGTTAACCCTTGGTCATAGCATTCTCAAGCATATATAAGGAAAACATAGTGGAAGCACCATAAGGGAATCCAAAATAGGAAGACATATCATAGATAGAGTACTAAATAGGGGATACAACCCAAAGATCATCCGATAACATCTATGTCTGAAAAGCCTCTAAGGCTAGCATAAAGAGTTGATGGGACAATACCCCAACTAACTCAACAATCTGAAAGGGTAAGGAAAACATCAAACTAAAGTAAGGTCTAGTCCTCAAACTATGAGGGCTCACCAAGGCTGACTGGGAGTGGCTGGGAACTCTAGCCACGTAGCTGTGAAGGTACACCTGAATCTGCATTATCAAAGGATGCAACGTGATATGCGTTAGTACTATGGAATGTACTAAGTATGTGAACAATGCATAAATCTGAAGTAAACATGTTAAGTATACTTAAATAATTGAAATCATGCTTTTAAATATAACACTGACGCAATGACTCTAAACTTACCATAAACTGAAACATAATTATATACCATAAGTCTGAAATCTGAGTAAGATTCAAATGCAAGTTTTAAAAGCATAACTGTTTTCTGTGGGAGGTTCTCTAACCGACATAGACCATGTGAGCTACATGGAATTCGATGTTATCTGCCCCATCGAGAGGACCCAATATACCTTGCCAGGGTAGGCATTACTGTGGCATGATCACTAAATACCGATGCCCAACAGAGGGGACTTAATACCTACGGGAGCACGTAGTTCTGGGACTAAGGGTACTTTCACCCAGTCCAACTCAGTGCTAAATACTACTCCCAAAACATACATATAGCTCATATAATACTAATGACATATCTGATGTCAAAGCTGTTTATAATCAATGATATATATGATGTCAAAGCTGTTCATAACTGGTGACATATCTGATGCCAAAACTGTTTGAAAAGCAATAAGACATATCTGATGCCAAAACTGTTTGAAAAGCAATAAGACATATCTGATGCCATGCAATTCAAATTCATACATATATAGACTTAGCATAGCCATAATTCAAAACATGTTTTTCTTTCTAAATTCATACTTGAAGTATTAGGCATGCAATTTCATAAGATACATAGAGGCCATGATAGCTAATCATTCAAAATTTCTCTTGAAAACATGCAAATTCATAATTTCATGCTAGAAATCAACTTTCACGCTTGGGCTTTTAAAACCGACAAGAGATTCATAATTAAATCATGAAAAATCAATAAGAAACTATGAATTTAAACATAGAAGCTGATTTCATAAACTTTCCCCAATTTTAGATCAAAACCCTAATTTCATAAGTTCATAATTCAACATAAGGATTGAGAATTTTGGGCACAAGGGTGAAAAGAACCCATTGTTAAAGACCCACATACCTTGGTGGAAGATTACCCACTTGATTTGGAAAAGATTAGGAGGCTTGACTTGGAGCTTGGAGACTTGAGCTTGAAGGAGAATTTTCTTTTTTGAGAGAAGAATGAGGAACTTAGAAGAGACTTAGGATAATATGGGTGAAAACCCTTCTAAAAGTAGACAAAACGACTTCACTTAGTAGTTAAAAGGGTGAAAAATGACCAAAAAGGACCTGGGATTAAAATAAGAGAAAGCTGGAAAAACAGTCAACCTCAGTAACCACGAGTGGAGTCTACGACTCGTAGACCTTTCCACGACTCGTGGACTCCTATCGTGGAAACTGTTCAAGATTTCAACCTGCAGAAGATTTTCTACGGTTCAATAGGACGACTCGTGGAAGCTTCCAAGAGTCGTAGGACCTAGTCGTGGAAGTCAGGGAAATTGACTGACCTCTGATCAGCTTCCACGAGTCAACAGTACGACCCGTAGAAACTTTTACGAGTCGTGGAAGTGACTCGTGGTTGTTAGTACTGAGGTCGGTCTGTAGGACTGGGATCACGAGTCACTCCCATGACTCGTGGAACCTTCCACGACTCGTGGACTTGACCCGTGGTCCCTGGAAGTCCAAAATTTTCTGCAAGTCAGAGTTCAAAAGCTGGATACGTTTTCCGGGTGTTACAGCTGGAAACGTAGTTTTAGACTTGGGTAATCGAACCCTCATCGCTCGGTGCTAAATACTACTCCCAAAACATACATATCTATGCTACCTTAAAAGCATGAACTCAAAAAATTGAAAGTAAAAATACTAAAATACCCCTCTTATTGTTTACCTAAATAACCTATTTAATTTAGGTTTTTGAAAAAACTCTACAAATAGATGCAAATCTATGTACACCCCACCTTTCAACGGCACCATGTAACCGTTCATGTCCCTTTGGTAAAGTCACACCTGATTATATTAGTTCTTTCCTCGAATTAATATCAACTCACATTTTTTTTTTTTAAAAACTTAGAGCGTAACATTGATTCTTTAACAGACACGACCATTCAGTTGTATAGTTTATGGGCAAATAATACCTAAACAATCACCAATAATCGTGCATCGTCTACTTTACCATTGCCTCTACAGGCGTCCATGGAATCTACACTGAGCAGTCCGCTAGCAGGTATTAACTGAGTCATTGTCGTCACCATCGATGACAGAGGCGATTCATCATTTGGCTTGCACTGCATCCATAGACGGATGAGTGACGATCAATGACATTGTCGACATATATATTGGATAGAATTGTTGTGAATTTAGAGACTGAGAAAGGATCCAAATTTACCAGCGAAGAGTCGCTTCAGAGAGTTCAATGATACTTCCAAATATGATTACTGTTATATCTCAATAACGTTGCAAGCCCATCTGTGAAGTTCTTCTCAATGGTATTCTTATGTGCTTATATATTTGATTACTGTTTGACTATGAATATTTCCATGTAAGTGAATTGAATTTCAAAGCTTCTTAATAAAATTAAATTTAGTTGTTATATTGAGCTTACTTGCTTTTACTAATAAGATGTATTGGATATTAGGGTTTACTATAATTTTTTTCTCTTATAATTTGTTTGCTTTAATATTATTCTATCCTCATATATTAGATGTGGATTCAAAGTTTGTGTTTGAATTGGAGTGGCGGAAGGAGCAGGAATGGTTGTTCCTTTGAATAATTTTTTCTTAATTTAAAGGGTAAAAATCTAGCTTGTTTATAGAAATCTCTCTTATAACAAAAAATAAATAAAGGGAAAAAAATTGCTTCTCCTAAATCTGCCCGAAAAAAAAAACTGCCCCTTATATCCTTGTTTACGTGCTGTTCATTTTTCATAATTTATGATGATATTTTTTCTTCTTTGGTCAATTGGTTGTTTAGTGAACTGCTTTATGTCTATAGGGTCTCTTTACTTTATTATTTGCATTAGCACAGGTTTTGAACAATTGAATAGTCTTTTTGTTGTGGTTGGTATGCAGGAAAATATTTTTGAAAAATATTTTCTAATTTTTTTATGTTTGATTGGACAAATATTTTGGAAAATATTTTTTAAAAAAAAATAAATTCCTTAAAAATAATGAAAGTGACTTTCTTAATAAGAGTATCGAAAATAAGTTCTATAAGAGACATTTTATGTTAATTATATCCACTCTACCCACTCAATGCTTCTAACCCCTATCCCTTGACCATCCCAACCCGCCACCCCCGAGGCCCCACTTCCTTCCCCTCTCACCCCTATATTATTTTACTAGATTACATATAAATATTTTTGAGATAATATTTTTTTGTTTACTTATCAAACACTAGAAAATAATAAAAAACCAAATTAGTTTATAAAAAAATATTTTATACATCATATAGTAGTTTTTTTGAGAAGGTCAAATCATTAAATTTATTGAAATCTTTAGTATTAATAATTCAATGATATTTCAAACAAAGAAAGACAAGTTGAATTGTAATTAAAAAAAAAGTTTAGAAGGCTATTTTACTATTCCACGAAAAGAAAGGGTTATTAATTTATTTTTCTATAATATTTTTAATATTGCTTAAGGCTAAGGATTGAAGTCGGAGAATTATTTATATATATTTTTAATATATTAATAGTTTAAAAGTATTTTCACTGAAAGAAGACAAGTTTAATCTTGTCAAGAAACTGAAACTGAAAATTTGTATTGAGTAACATAAAGAATTCACTTTTGATCTTGTCAAGATCAATAATTAAGAAAAGTGAAAATTCAGGAATTATATACATAAACTTAAAGATGTTGATGAAATTATAATATTTTTTTGGTAGTATTGATGAAATTATAGTTGAGAAAGAAGATGAATCAACAAAGATATGAATAAAAATAAAATATAATGAATAACAACATAACATCCAATATCCAATAACAACGTTCATTCACAAAGTACTTTATTTGTTTAGGTTTAATTATTTATTATCAAAATCTTTTTTTTATAATATCATTATTTTTTTTATAAAAATATATACTACATGACTTGAAATACATGTGCAACGCACGTGCGAAGAAACTAGTAGCTCATAAGTTCATGAAGCTATAATCGAATACCAAATCTTCTTTGAAAAGCATGAAGACACATCCGGTACCATGCAATTCTCATATCATAAGTTCTTAAAGTAAAGCATAACCATAATTCAAATCATACTTTTCTTTCTAAATTCATACTTGAAGAATTAGGCATGCAATTTCATAAATTCATGAAGTCATGATATCTAATCATGCCCAATTTCACTTGAAAACATGCAATTCAATGGAATCATGCTAGAAGTCAAATTTAATACTTGGGATTTTAAATCTAATAAAGTAATCATGATCAAATCATAAATAAGTAATAAGAAACCATGAATTTAAATATAGAAACTGATTTCATAATTTTCCCCCAATTTAGATCAAAACTCTAATTTCACAAGTTCATAAATCCTTTTGAGAATTTGGGGGTTTTGGGCACAAGGGTGAAAGGAACCCATTGTTAAATATCCACATACCTTGTTTGAAGTTAGCCCACTTGAAATTGAGAGAGTTATTTTCCTTTTTGGGAGATGAATGAGGTAATGAGAAGGGACTTAAGCTAATAGAATTTGAAATCATGCCAAAAATGGTCAAAACGACCTCATTTAGGAGTTAAAAGGGTGGGTAATAGCTAAAATACCCCTGGGACTTAATTAGGAAAAAGCTAGAAAAAGTTGACTTTCAGGTACCACGGATGGTTTCCACGGCTCGTGGTTTCCATCCGTCGTTCCTGGTCAAAGGAATAGGCTGCAGAAGGTAAACCACGAGTCAACAGGATGACTCGTCAACTGAACAACGACCAGATGACCTGAGCCATAGTTTCTGGGAAACATGCAGTCTTCTGAACAAGTTCTACAAGTTAGCATGATGGTTCGTCATTCAAACAATGGGCAGTAGAAACCAGTCGTGAAACTTGGGGAACTTGTCAACCCTCTGATCTGGTTCCACGAGTTGACAAGACGGGCCGTTTTTAGAACCATAGTCCGTAGAACCAACTCGTGGTTCTCAGACCAGAGACTGAACCAATCAGAAGGAAACTACGATTCCATTCCATGACCCGTGGTTCAAACCACGGTCCGTGGTTTGGACCCGTGATTCCTGGGAACATGAAATTTTTTAGAGTTTCAAACTTAGAAAGATGGTTTGATTTCTGGGGTGTTACAATATCTCCCCCTTGGGATCATTCATCCTCGAATAAAGACCAAGCAAGGAAAACTTAGAGGAATAACAGCCCAACCAAATATCAAAACATGAAAACTGAAGAACAAGCATTAAAAGGGACTCCTCAACTTAAAACATAACTGAACTAACTTCGGAAAACCTGAATGCATGCAAGGATCATGAAGGGAACTGATAGAGTAGATTCGGAGGGACATAGTAAGGATGAAACTATTACCTCAAGCTGAAACTGAATCTGAAGGAAAGAGATGGGGATATTTGGCCTTCATGGCCTCTTCCGCTTCCCAAGTAGCTCCCTCTACAAGATGGTTTCTCCAAAGAACTTTTACCGAGGCGACTTCTTTGTTTCTCAATCTCCAGATCTGACAATCAAGAATATCTACGGGAACCTCCTCATAGGTGAGACTATCCTTCACACCTACATCCTCTGAAGGAACAATCAAGGTCGGATCACCAACACACTTCTTCAATAAGGAAACATGGAAAACTGGATAAACCACTTCTAACTCCGATGGTAAATCCAGTTCATAAGAAACCTTACCAACTCTACTCAGAATCAAATAAGGACCTACAAAACGAGAACTAAGCTTTACTTTCTTCCTAAATCTCATCACATCCTTCATGGGCGACATCTTAAGAGACACCCAATCATCCACCTCGAACTCCAACTCCCTCCTGCTCACATCTGCATAGGATTTCTGTCGACTCTGAGCGGTCTTCAACCTCTTCCTAATAATATGAACCTTCTCCATGGTTCATGCACCAAATCTGGACTAATCAAGGCTACCTCACTAACCTCAAACCAACCAATAGGAGACCTACACCTCCGGCCATAAAGTGCCTCATACGGAGCCATCTGGATGCTAGAGTGAAAGTTGTTGTTATAGGCAAACTCGATAAGAGGTAAGTGATCATCACAATTATCTTTGAAATCAATCACACCAGCCCTCAATATATCCTCCAAAGTCTGAATAGTACACTCTGCCTGGCCATCTATCTGAGGGTGCAAAGCTGTGCTAAGCTTCACTTGAGTACCAAGACCTATCTGAAACGATCTCTAAAATTGAGAAGTAAACTGAGTACCCCTATCTGAAATAATGGATAAAGAAACACCATGCCACCTGACTATCTCTCGGATGTAGAGCTTGGCATAATCATCCACTAAATCCGTAGTCTTGACAGCCAAGAAGTGGGATGACTTAGTCATCCGGTCGATAATCACCCAAATTGAATCATGTTGCCTTCGAGTACGAGGCAAACTCGTAATGAAGTCCTTATTGATCGCTTCCTAATTCCAAGTAGGAAGGTAAATATCCTGAATCATGCCACCCGGTCGCTTATGCTCTACCTTTACTTGCTGACAGTTTGGACACTTAGCCATAAAACCGGCAATGTCCCTCTTCATACCATTCCACGAATATACTTCCTGCAGATCACGGTGCATCTTGGTGGCACCGAGGTGAATATAATATTGAGAACTATGAGCCTCAGTCAAAATCTGATGTCTCAACCCATCCACATCTGGCACACACAATCGACCCTAATAACGAAGCACACCATCTCCCCCCCGGGAGAAAACCTCAACCCTTTGCTGATGGACTGCACCTTTTAGCTGAAGCAAAATTGGATCACTGTCTTGCTTTGCCTTCACCTCAGCTACCAAGGATAACTTGGAACCATTCTGAACAATAACACCACCCTCAGTAGAGTCTATAAGTCACACTCCCAATTGGGCAAGTCGATGAACATCTTTCACCAATTCCTTCTTCCCATCTTTAATCGAGGCCACTCTACCCATGGACAGTCTACTAAGTGCATCTGCCACAACATTGGATTTACAGAGATGGTAAAGCACACTCATGTCATAATCCTTAAGAAGCTCAAGCCATCTTCTTTGTCTCAAATTCAATTCTTTCTGAGTAAACACATATTGGAGACTCTTGTGATCGGTGAACACATCCACATGAACGCCATACAAGTAATGTCTACAAATCTTCAAAGCAAAGACCACGACTGCCAACTCAAGATCATGAGTAGGGTAGTTCTTCTCATGAGTCTTAAGCTGTCTAGAAGCATAAGCAATTACCTTTCCTCGCTACATCAACACACAACCCAACCTGATCATGGAAGTATCACAATAAACCATAAAATCATCCGAACCCTCGGGTAGAGTCAACACTAGAGCAGTGGTCATCCTAGTCTTCTTTTTTTGAAAACTCTTCTCACATGAATCTAACCACTAGAATTTTACCTTTTTTTGAGTCAATCGAGTCAAAGGTGAAGCAATGGTAGAGAATCCCTCCATGAATCTCTTGTAATAACCAGTCAAACCCAAGAAACTCCAAATATCTGATGGGGAGGTAGGTCTAGGCCAGTTCTTCACTGCTTCAATCTTTTGCGAATCCACACGAATACCATCTCCTACCACAATGTGACCCAGAAAAGCCACAGACTGCATCCAGAACTCACACTTGCTACACTTAGAAAATAACTGTCGATCCTTGAGAGTTTGCAAAATAACTCTCAAGTGGCCCACATGCTCCTCCTCACTCAGGGAGTAGATAAGGATGTCATCAATGAACACAATTACAAACATGTCCAAATACTGCTTGAACACACGGTTCATAAAATCCATAAAAGCTGCAGGAGTATTGGTTAGTCCAATAGACATCACAACAAATTCATAATTGCCATACTGGGTCCTGAAGGCTGTCTTTGGAATATCACACTCTATGACATGAAGCTCATGATACCCGAATCTAAGATCAATCTTAGAGAAATAATTACCACCCTGAAGCTGATCGAACAAGTGATTAATCCTAGGAATGAGATACTTATTCTTAATTGTAACCTCGTTCAATTATCGGTAATCAATACACATTCTGAGGGAACCATCTTTTTTCACACGAATAAGACTGGAGCACCCCATGGAGAAATTCTAGGCCTGATGAAACCCTTATCAAGAAGGTCCTTCAATTGATCATTCAATTCCTTAAGTTCTGCTGAAGCCATCCTATAGGGAGGAATAGAGATATGATGCGTATCTGGAATGAGGTCTATCCCAAAGTCGATCTCCCACTCAGGAGGGACTCCGGGCAAATCCTCGGGAAACACCTCAGAAAACTCACTCACAATAGGAACTGACTGAAAAGAAGGGGTCTCAGACTTCGTGTCCATAACCTGAACAATGTGATAAATATAACCCTTAGAGATCATCTTCCTAGCCTTAAGATACGATATGAAATGATCTTTTGAGGATGGGGGACTACCTTGCCATTCTAAGACGGGTTCATTAGGAAACTTGAAACTGACAACTCGAGTACGGCAATCAAACGAAGCATAACAAGCATGCAACCAATCCATAACAAAAATAACGTCAAAATCAGTGATCTCTTGCTCTACCAAATCTGCTGAAATGACTCTTTGAAGGACTGAGATAGGACAATTTTGGTAGATTCTTTTGGCTAGGACTAACTCACCAACAGGAGTAGAGACACAAAAGAGCTCTAAAACCAATTCAAAACAAACTTCAAACTTGCATGCTACATAAGGGGTCACAAAAGAAAAAGAGGCACCAGGGTCCAACAAACATACACATCGAAAGAGAAGACTTTCAACATACCAGTAACCACATATGGGGAACCCTGCTGATCCTTATGAGAGGACATAGCATAAAGGCAGTTCTGGCATTGACCACCAGAACTAGAAGATGTGCCCTGCTGGGCTGGTCGACCTTCTGAAGCTGCTGGGGTAGACTGAGTCCTACCTCCCTATCCTTTCTTAGCTTAAGGACACTCTCTAATATGATGTCCAGTCTAACCACAACCAAAATAACTGCCCGAATTGGCTAAGCACTCACCGGGGTGACTCTTCCCACACTTGCCACAAGCGGGGTAGGTAGACCCCTTGGCAACATTCCCCTGAGAAGAAGAACCAACTCCTCTACCAGTTTGATCATGATGAGGCCTGTAGGCCTGGGTAGGCGTACTAGATGAAGAGTGAACGGGGCCTGAGGATTTCTTTTAGAACAAAGAGCAATGTCCGCCTGCAGACCTCTAATGACTGAAACCTGAACCCTCAAATCTAGCCCTCTTGTTTTCCCTAGCCATCTCCCTGAGCCTGTCTTACTTGATCTGGTGAGCATGGGTCATGAGCCTAGAAATAGTCATATCGCTCAATAGCATAGCGAACCTACACTCCTTCTTCATAAAATCTGAAACCCCATAGATAAACTTATTCATCTGGTCATGTGGGTCCGCTACCATAAAGGGGGCATACCTAGACAATTGAGTGAACTTCGAACTGTACTCCTGAATGGTTATAGATCCTTGTTTCAAGTTCACAAACTCCCCAACCTTAGCTTGCCTCAACTCTCGTGGAAAGAACCGGTCGAAGAAAGCTCTCTCAAAACACTCCCATGTCATAGGGACCACGTCCCTAGCTCTAGCATCCTTCCATTGCGCGAACCAGATATGGGCTACATCCTTTAGCTGATAGGACGCAAGCTCGACACTCTTAACTACAACAACCTGCATTACCTCAAAGATCTTCTTCACCTCATCCATAAAGCTAAGAGAGTACTCACCCACCTTCGAACCCTAGAACTCTGGTGGGTTCATACGGATGAAATCTCAAACTCGGGCCACCGCTCCACTGTGAGGGTGAATGTGAATAGGAGCCTGCTGATTGGCTTGGGCAGCCATAGTCTAAGCCAATAGGTGGATAGCATTCTGAAACTCCGCATTCGTGACCTTGGGGGCCGGAATTGGAGGGACAATATTCCGAGCGGCTCGGGGAGGCATAGCACGTTATGGAGGCGTAATCTAAAAAGTACAAGGTAAGGATTAGAGGAACATTAGAATTAAGCTCTATCGCACGATATGATCATGAAAGAAGTAAAGTTTTCTAAGACATCTCATGGCTTCTTTCTCATATATATGGCGCGCTTCACAAACGTGAAAGAGACTCTACTCGGTGTGGCTTTTAGACATCCTAGGACTCTTGAACCTGAGGCTCTGATACCAAGTTTGTCACGCCCCGAGGTTACCCTCTAGACGTAACATGGGATCCGGAACACAAGTGCTCCAGATTAACCCTTGGTCATAGCATACTCAGAAATCAATTCAAGAAGCATAGCGAAAGCATACTAGTTAAAGATAGGCAACCATAACTTAAATAAGAACAAGTCTAAGAAGTACCGACTCCATATGATAGAGTGCAAGTCTAGCTATGTCTGAAGCCTCTAAACTATCATAAGAGATAATGGGACAAGACCCCAACTAGCTCGAGAAATCCAAAGAAAATAACGTAAAAGAAATAGGTTTAGTACTGGACCTCGGATAACGAGGTATCACCACTAAAAGTTAGGACTCCAGCAAGGAACGAGTCACCATACCCAACTATATCACCCTAGTTGGCAAAGCTGTCCTAATGCGCGCTAAGCACAGGATACCATAATTAAGATGTGGATCAACTCTCATAAGTCCATAGGGCAAATCATAACCTACGCTGGCAATGTAGTTTTGGACTTGGGTAATCAAACTCTCATCGATCAGTGCTAAATACTACTCCCAAAACATACATATAGCTCATTAGTTCATAAAGGTATAATCGAATACCAAATCTTATTTGAATAGCATGAAGACACATCGGGTACCATGCAATTCTCATATCAGAAGTTCTTAAAGTAAAGCATAGCCATAATTCAAATCATACTTTTCTTTCTAAATTCATACTTGAAGAATTAGGCATGCAATTTCATAAATTCATGAAGTCATGATATCTAATCATGCCCAATTTCACTTGAAAACATGCAATTCAATGGAATCATGCTAGAAGTCAACTTTAATACTTGGGCTTTTAAATACAATAAAGAAATCATGATCAAATAATAAATAAGTAATAAAAAACCATGAATTTAAACATAGAAACTGATTTCATAATTTTTTTCCAATTTAGATCAAAACCCTAATTTCACAAATTCATAAATTCATTTGAGAATTTAGGGGTTTTGGACACAAGGGTGAAATGAACCCATTGTTGAATATCCACATACCTTGTTTGAAGTTAGCCCACTTGAAATTGAAAAGAATAGGAGGCTTGATCTTAGAGGTTGAGACCTTGAGCTTGAGAGAGTTCTTTTCCTTTTTGGGAGATGAACGAGGTAATGAGAAGGGACTTAGGCTAATAGGATTTGAAATCATGCCCAAAATGGTCAAAACGACCTCATTTAGGAGTTAAAAGGGTGGGTAATGGCTAAAATACCCCTGGGACTTAATTATGAAAAAGCTAGAAAAAATTGACTTTCAGGTACCACGGATGGTTTCCATGGACCGTAGACCAAACCACGGCTCGTGGTTTCCATATGTCGTTCCTGGTCAAAGGAATAGGCTGCAGAAGGTAAACCATGAGTCAACAGGATGACTCGTCAACTGAACAACGACCTGTAGACCTGAGCCATAGTTTCTGGGAAATATGCAGTCCTCTGAACAAGTTCTACGAGTTAGCTGGACGATCCGTCATTCAAACAATGGGCTGTAGAAACCAGTCGTGAAACCTGGGGAACTTGTCAACTCTCTAATCTAATTCCACGAGTTGACAGGATGGGCCGTAGTCAGAACCACGGTCCGTAGAACTAACTCGTGATTCTCAGCCCAGAGACTGAATCAATTAGAAGGAAATCACGGTTCCATTCCATGACTCGTGGTTTAAACCACGATTTGTGGTTTGGACCCGTGATTCCTAGGAACGTGAAATATTTTAGAGTTTCAAACTTATAAAGATGGTTCGATTTCTGGGGTGTTACACTCCAATATTTGCATGTCTCCATTTGAAGCTCTGTATGGGAGACGATGCAGATCGCCTATCGGTTGGTTTAAAGTAGGTGAGACATAAATATTAGGACCATATCTAGTCCATCAGCCGTTGAGAAGGTCAAGTTGATACAAGAGCGGTTGAATACTACTCAGAGTCGATACAAATCATATACTGATGAGCAACATAGGGATTTGAAGTTTCAAATTGATGATTTGGTATTGTGAAGGTGTCACCTATGAAAGGCATTATGCGATTCGGGAAGAAGGGTAAGTTGAGTCCCTGGTATATTGGACTTTATAGAGTTATACATAAAATTGGCCAAGTAGCCTATGAGGTAGAATTACCTCCAGAGTTAGCTATAGTGCATTCAGTCTTCCATGTGTCTATATTGTGCAAATGTTTAGGAGAACCTTCACATGTCATCCCTACAGAAGCTATCGAGCTTATGGGAGACTTATAATATGAGGAAGTTCCTGTGGCTATATTAGCTAGACATGTCAGAAAGTTAAGAACCAAAGACATAGCTTCGCTGAAAGTACTTTAGAGGAATCAGAATGTAGAAGAAGCCACTTGGGAAGTAGAAGCTGATATGAAAACTAAATATCCTTACTTGTTCCAAGAATCATCAGAAGGTTCTTAAACTACTTATCTCTTTTTGTATGATTGTCAGTCTCCATTGTATTTATTTAGTTGTCATTTGATTCTCATTTGATATGTTTAGGTACATGATGTGTACCTATGATTCTCGAAACATACGTGGATGTAGCTTTCAGATGCAGAGTATAAGGTAAGTTGTACAAATGATTATAACCTTTATTTGAATATAAGGCCAAACGGAGCCTCATGTAGTATCTGTTGAGCATTATAACTATTGTAACTCTCTAAGAAGCATAGTTGTACGTATTCTGGCTTACTAATAGGTTCCTAATAGGCCTATTTACAAAGAAAACTCTATCAAAATTTCTGGAAATTTTGAGAGTTAGCCAAATTTTAAGTCCCTATGATGGAAAAAGTGAAGTGAGAGTTAATTTGGTGATCTCACGAATATCGTAGATGGTTATGGAACTTAAAATAATCTATGAGCATCATTCGAGAATGAATGATCCTAAGTGGGGAATATTGTAGGGCCTCGAGTAATTTTGAATATAAGTTGAACGCTTTAAGCGAGCATAACTCTTAATCAATAAAGAGTTACATGGTGAATTTAAAGATAATGGTAGTGTGGATATATAATTATGGTATATATACTTAATTTTATAATATTTCTACTTGAAGGAGCAAGTTTATAAAAATAGATTAAGTACTAGTACTTGGCATTGAGTGGGTCACTTTTATAAGGAATGTGTTAAGTTAAGTAAGAAAAGGAAATAATTAAAAAAAAAGAAGAGAAGAGAAAATAACCCACTTGGTGTGGGTTCTATTTCCAGAAACAAGAAAAATCAAAGTGCTCCCTATATTTCCTTTCCAGCGACACAACAAAGGATTAGGATCATAAGGCTTCAGTCATTTTCCTTTGTGAGGCGCATCAACATCTTAGAATCTCAGCCAAGTACTAGTTTTCATTCAACAATTGCGGAGACTTAACAAGTATTCAAGTTGGGGGTATGATTTTAAATAGGTAATTTCTCTACCCTAACTCGAATACAATTATAGAATATGTAATTGGGATGTGGTAATAAGTGGTTACCATCATTCAATTTAAAATTAGGCACTAGTTCTTGAAGTGGGTCTTGATAATTAGGGTCATTGAAAGGGGAAAGATGAATAAGAAGAGAATTTTTGAGGATTCATACCAATTGGGAAGAATTGATATTGAACTTGTTAAGTTGGGAAAATAGAGAATTGGCTCCAAGCAATTGTTAAGGAACTTGATTATTTCGGGGCATAAGTGGGAAATATTGAAATAAATTGTTAGATGAACCTACGGGTTATTGATGAATATATATATTTTGTATATGTAGTTGATTGAGTTGGTTGCGTAAAGGCTACACCGAGGTGTGTTGAGGTGTTTGGAACTCGCGGTAGTATTAGCTTGGAAAGCACCCAAGGTATGTGAAGCAAAAACTTCCTTCGCCGTAAGAAACCACTCTACGTCAAATGTTCCATCTATAAAGGTCAAATCGCCTACATGAAAAATGAAAACAAGGTTTTTAGTTGCTTCATGTGTCATTCTCTTGTTTAACTATTATAGCTTATATGTACTCTTATTACTCCCTTCGTGTCAACTTTCTTAATATTTCACATGACCGTAAGTGTCTTTACTTGAAATTCTTAGAATTTACCCGACGTGGTCTTATATATGTGTCACGCATTATAAATGAAATAAATGGCCATAACATAATTACACTTGCTTAGGTGATAATCTATTCGATATAGCCATAAGTTAAAGTGAGAACTAGTATTTGGATAGTGATATCATAATCGGTAAGTTAGGTATCATATAGAGATCTTACTTGAATTATTTTAACAATTATAATCGTAAATTATATATCATAGGCCTTTAAGGGCATTACTTGATAAAAGCTAACGATGGGAGGGTATTCATAGGTTTTACTTGACAAACTCGTGCGGCGTTGTTCTATGCACAAGATTGAGACCAGACCCTTACAGTGAGCCCAAATATTGTGGCGTACCCGCCCTTGTGGTATTATTTGAATTTGGAGTCATTTGTAACATCCTGCTCTAGTTTCCCTGACTCAAGCCAATACATGGCACATATGGCCTGCGGGCAGACCCTTATAGTGAGCCCTCAAAGGGAGTACCTCGTATCAGATTGCGACTATAGTTACACATATAAAATTATAAAAAGAAGTACTTGAGCAACATATGCCTTACACGTGACTTGGATCACCTTCGGTAGGCCATCACATGATCATTTGTATTAAATATAGTGTAAGTACGTCACTTAGGCAAGCCATAGGGGCTATATAATAATGAACGCTTCTTTGAATGTTATATGAAGAACTAATAAGGTTGGTGCATAGGTTACATTTTCATATCGTACATCTATTACTTGTACACTCATAATTCTTTTGTTTTGACATTTGATTCATATGAGCTTCCATATTTGTCTACTTGTTATTTTATCTGCTTTACATACCAACACATGTTGTATATGTAATGACATCCATACGTTTGGGGCAATGCATTTTCTTATAAATACAAGGTCAGGTTCACAGGGGAGCAGACACCCGCATTAGGTTTTTTTGCTTCTTCAACTGATATTTTGGTGAGCTTCATTTTCATCTGGAGCCAGATTATGTATAGATTTCTAGTTGGGTACATCAGGGCCTGTCCTGACTAATTATTAGTAGTATAGCATTTTGTACTCTTTACAGGCTTTCTAGATATTATCTAGTGTCATATTGTACAGTTTTTGTTCAAATGACTCTATAGTATATATATATATATATATATATATATATATGCATCATATGTTAGTCTTTCACTTGTTTATTGGTTTGTGACTTCATATATGTCATAGATTACTCGTAATAGTTGGTCATACGGTTCTTGTCTGCTCCTCTGATTTGAGGCGTTACAAATTTCCACTATAGTGACAAATTTACGCAAATAGAGGAAACAACTAATCAAGCGACTCTAAGAGTTTTAGAAGAAAAGGACAACAATAATTCAATAGACTTCTTTAACAACCTGTTCCATTATTATGGATAAACAGTTCATGCAAAGTTTCAGATTAGAAAACTTTTGGGTTTGGGAGTTGAAAATTTTAGGCTAGGCTAGTCTCGGATGGATTTTGAGCGAGGTATGATCTAGAGAAATATGGAAAGGATTGGGTTAAATGTTTTGGGATTAGCTAGTTTTTTCATTATCTAAGGTGTTAAGGAGTTCGAGGAACTTTTCAAAAGTGAATTCCGACAAATAGAACTCCCGATATCAAAGATGACGTGAAAGGGTTGGTTCAGAATGTTTGGTTTTAAATTGTGTTGTAAAATAGGCAACTTTGAGAGATTTCTTGAGGTTCTGCTCCATGCCATCAACTATAATGGTTGACACCACGCTACTGCAATGACCGCTATAGCAGAAAATTTCTCGCTATAGCAGAAGTCAAGGAAGTAAGTACTGCCAAAGCAGGCGAATTTTGCTATGGCAGTGCTGCTATAGCAGTGTGGGGACCTCTATAGCGGAGTAAGTAATTGTAAATATAGAAACTTCTCCAAACACATTTAGAAATTCTCAAGAGCATTTTGGGAAAGAGCAGACGCGATTTGGGAGATTTCAACTCGGATTTCCATTATTTTTCTTTCTAAAGGTAACGATTTTACTCCCCTACTTCAGAATATGATTCCCGAGTATTAGAATTGTTAGCTATGGGTTTGGGTAAAAGGTTTGGTTTGACCTAATAAGATAGAACCCATCGGGAAAGAGGATTCTAAGGTGTAGAGTTCTTGGGTTGTGATTATAACTGTTCTTTTATGATTAAAACACCATAATTCATGAAGTGTATTTGTAAAATTGATAGTTTTAGGTGAATTAATGGTGGGAAAGCCTTGATATGGGTGGAATAATCATAGTCTGTCTTGGGGATTAAAATTTGAGTATAATCCAGGGATTGTTAGGCCATTTGGATTGATTGTAGTTATGTGTAGCTATTTTTAGACCAAAGGCAAGCGGAAGCTTTAGGGAACAAAAAGGCTCAGGTTTAGTAGAGCTTTTAGGCCATTCGAGGTAGGTGATGATTGTTGTTTTCCCATTTGCAATATGTGTTCATGTAACTGCCGCTTAGTATTATATGTGCATTGCATGGTTTAGGGAATGAAATTATGAGTGTCTAAATATCCAGTTGTCAAGTCATGTGAAATGAACTTGTCTTTGTTGCTTGTTAGTTTACAAGTGTGATTTCGTTCATTGACTGTGGATTGTTGGATTGTGTGTGACATTCAGTTAACTCAGATAGCACGCCTGGTACGGGATACATATTGGTTATCTCGGTATCATGTCTAATATGGGATACTTATATTGGTTAACTCAGGTACGACACCTGGTATAGGTTCTATATGGTTGGTTCAGGTACCACGGATGGTACGGGTTTTATTACACTTGTTGATTGTGTTCTGTGTTGGTTCCATGAGTGGACCAGGTTATTCCCAGAATTGTGATTGTTGCATATTGGTCCATGAGTGGCCGGGTGTTTCTATTTAACTGTGGGGTTGGTCCTTGTGTAGACTAGGATTGCATATTGAACACTTAAGTATTATCCTAGGGATCCTTGGTTGGTCCGAGTTACTTGAAGGAGGTGGTCTTATTTGTATTTGATCTTGTTGTGGTGGTTGTTGGACCTATTCATGTAACTGGTAAGTTAGAAGAAATACAAAGTCTGGGATTATATTGCTGGCTCGTTATTACATGTTTGTCTTACTTTACTTAGCGTTTGTTTATTGTTCATATGTTGTTTATTGGAGCTGGCCGATGATCCTACTTACACTGTGATTGTGTAGTAATTCTGCACTTGCTTTCCTTTTTGTGAGTACATGACATATTTCGATGGCTACTGCGTGACCTCAGTTGTAGTCTCAACATTTCTAGATTCCAAGGGTGAGCTACATCTTCTAGGCTACCATGGTTTCATCTAGCATATATCTAGTCCATTATTTTGAACTTAGACTCTTTTTTTTTGCGGTTGCATCCCCGTACTCTAGATGTTAGTAGATGGTTTGGGTATACGACTTTCAGATTCTAGGGGTAGTTTTCTACAGGATCTTGTTTATTAGTATTTTTGGCTATGAATGATAGTTTTAATTAATGTAACTAGTTTTGAGCTGTTAGTTTCACTAAGTGTTGATTGAGTTTTTGGTTCGCTCATCCGGGGGTTATGGGTGGGTGCCACTCGCGGCGGTTCAGGTTGTGACAAAAATAGTATCGGAGCCTTAAGTTTGTTGATCTCGTTGTACTAACATGGGTCTAGTAGAGTCTTGCAGAATGATACAGAGACGTTTGTACTTTTCTTCGAGAGGCTATAGGACTGTAGGCAACTATCTCTTCTTTCTTTGTTCGTTCTATAACTCGATTCCAATTGGTATTTGGTGATACAAATTGGTATCTAACTTCCTTCACTCTTTTCTTCGTAGATAGTTGATACAAGGCATAATGGACCAAGGTTACCTATTCCAGCTATATGGCCGATAGCTAGAGGGCGAGCAAGGGGTAGAGGCAGGGGCAAAGGCAGAGGAAGAGCCACAACCATCAGGGGTGTAGCTCAAGTAGTAGCTGAACCAAGACTGGCGACCCCTCCCCCACCCCAGGATCCTATTGAGGAGGAGTTTGAGGTTGTGCTTGAGGAGGATGCGGAGCAGGAAGGGGAAGAGAAGGAGGGGGTGACACCGGCCAATGGTGCAGGCCTTCCCCTTATATCACCCGAAGTATTTTAGCAGGTGTGGGATTTTTTGAGTGGGCTAGCAGGTACTGGAGCCACCCTTACTGGTACAATAAATCAGGTATCGGGCACTCAATTAGCTGTTACATCAGCTCTTAAGATCGATGCGGCATCGGGTATTGATGTTTCCTTATGATGCTAGGCCCTATTATGATCGAGACCGAGCATGAAATATTGACCAAATTCTTGAAACTGAAACCTCCAATGTTTCGAGGTACAGATAAGGAGGATGTCTTTGAGTTTATTCTGGACTCCTATGAGAGGCTGCATAAGTTGGGCATTGTGCAACAACATGGGGTAAAGTTTGTTACTTTTCAGCTTCAATGTGATGCCAAGCAATGGTGGAGAGCTCATGTAGAGTGTCAGCCATTATCTTTACCTCCGATGACTTGGGCATAATTTCATGCTCTATTCTTGGAGAAATATGTGCCTCACACTCTGAGAGATCGCAAGAACGATGAGTTTCTGGCCCTTGAGTAGGGTAATATGTCTGTTTCAGCCTATGAGGCTAAGTTTAATGCCTTGTCACGTTATGCTACTCAAGTTCTGGGTACTAAGGAGGAGAGGATTCATCTGTATGTCAAGGGTTTGAATTGAGTTGCAGGTTTTGTCTGTGTGAATAACCTCAGCAGGGAAGAGTTTCAACGAGGTGACTGATTATGTGAAGAAACTGTAAGGGGTCAGATAGGTTGGGAAAGTTAAGGTTTTAGCATGACTGATTATGTGAAGAAACTAGAGGGAGTCAGACAGGTTGGGCAAGTTAAGGTGTTAGCTAAGAAGTCTCGAAATGAGGTTAACTTCAGTGGTTCTTACTCTAGGGGTCACAATCATCAGGTTTATTCAGCTCGTCCTATTTAGTCATCTCTGCTAGCTTCTACAGGTGGTTGTCCAGGATCCAGTCAGCAGTTTTCTGCTCCTAGAGGCTAGGAGGCTTCTTGTACTTCTACTAGCAGGCCTACTCTTGACTATGAATGTTTTCATTGTAGAGATCCGGGACACTTTAAGAGGGAATTCCCTCACAACCATGCAGAAAATCAGACTCAACAACAGACTAAGGCTATGGTCATGGCGGGTAGAGGTGGCAATAGCAGAGGTCATCCACAGGGTGGGCGAGGCAATTTTTTGGGAGGTCATGGGAATATAAGGAATGGTGGTGCAGGCAGAGGAGTAGTGCAACCACCTAAAGAGGTCGCTCGGATTGATGATAGGGCCCATTGTTATGCATTCTTAGGGAAATCTGAGGTTGAAGCATCGGATGCTATGATATAGGTACAAGTCTAGTCTGTGACCGAATGGCTTCTATATTATTTGATTCAGGTTCCACATATTTCTATGCATCTGTAAAATTTTATTTGCGTCTGGATTTGGTTTGTGATGTTCTTGATTTCCCTATTCATGTTTCTACCCCGATTTAGAGTCTGTGGTAGTAACCCATGTATATCGTACTTGTCCTGTGGTTTTTGTGTGTTTTTAAGCTTGGGTATATTTGGATATTTTGGACATATTGGATTTTGATGTCATTTTGGGTATGACTTGGCTGTCTCCATATCATGTTATGTTGAACTGTAATGCTAAGATAGTGACTCTAGAGATTCTGGGTAAGGATAGGCTAGAGTGGGGAGATATGTACAGGCCTAAACTGTCAAAGATGATATCTTTTGTTTAGGATTGGAAGTTAGTGGGGAAAGATTATTTGACATTCTTGGCTCATTATCAGATGCTAGTGTGGAGTTCACTTCGATTGATTCAGTTTTGGTGGTTTCTGAGTTTAAGGAGGTATTTTTGGCAGATTTGCCTAGCATGCCTCCGGATAGAGACATAGATTTTTGTATAGATTTGGAGCCGGACACTCTCCCAATCTCTATTCCTCTTTATTATATGACTTCAGTAGAGTTGAGAGAACTTAAGACTCAGCTTTAGGAACTTTTAGGCAAAGGCTTTATTCATCCCAGTGCTTCACCCTGGAGTGCTCCAGTTTTGTTTATGAAGAAAAAGGATAGTAGTATGAGGATGTTTATAGACTATAGTCAACTGAACAAGGTCACCATTTGAAATAAGTATCCCTTACCCCGCATAGATGATCTTTTCAAGTAGTTGTAGGGTGCTTTCGTGTTTTCAAAGATTGACTTGAGGTCAGGGTACCATCAGCTAAAGATCAGGCTGAAGGATATACCTAAGACACCATTTTGAACTCGATATGTGCATTATGAGTTCCTGGTAATGTCGTTTGGATTGACCAATGCACCAGCGGCTTTCATGAGTTTGATGAATGGTGTCTTCAAGTCGTACCTGGACTTCTTTATGATTATGTTTATAGATGATATCATAATTTACTCCAAGAGTAAGGAAGAGCATGCAGAGCACCTTCGCATTATTTTGGGGATATTGAGGCACCAAAACTTATATGCCAAGTTTTTGAAGTGTGAATTTTAGTTGTCTTTTTCAGAAAAGGGGTGATGGTGGATCCCCAAAATATAGAGGCAGTTAAAAGTTGGGTCCGGTATAGCTCTGTGACTAAGATTAGGAGTTTTGTGGGGCTTGCAGCCTACTATCGCAGGTTTGTCAAGAATTTTGCTTCCATTGTTACTCACTTGACAAGGTTGACTCAGAATGAGGTACCTTTTGTTTGATCTGACAAGTGTGAAGAGAGCTTCCAAAAGCTCAAGACACTTCTAACTACAGCTCCCATCATATTATTGCCGGTTGAAGGTAAAGATTTCATTGTGTTTTGTGTTGCTTCACATTTGGTTTTGAGTGTTGTATTGATGCAGGACAGAAATGTTATAGCTTATGCTTCAAGTCAATTAAATCCTCATGAGAAGAACTACCCAACCCACAATTTGGAGTTGGCATTTGTAGTCTTTGCGCTAAAGATTTGGAGACACTACCTTCATGGTGTCAAGTATGAAGTGTTCACAGACCATCGCAGCCTGCAACATGTGTTTACACAGAAAGATTTGAATCTGAGATAGAGAAGGTGGATAGAACGGTTGAAGGATTATGATTTGACTATCCAGTATCATCCGGGCAAGGCTAATATGGTGGCAGACGCATTAAGCTGGAAAGCAGTTTGCATGGGAAGTTTGGCTTCTTTGAGGGGTATCCTAATGACCCTTGTCTAGGGAGATTCAGGCTCTAGAATTCAAGTTCATGCAATTGGGCATCTCAGAATAGGGTGGGGTATTGGCTAGTATTAAGGTTAAACCTATATTTCTGGAGAAAATCAAAACCAAACAATTTCAAAATCCTTAGTTGAACAAGCTTCAAAATAAGATGGTGTTTGGGAAGGCCCGGGATGCCACATTAGATGCTGTTGGGGTGTTGTGCTTTAAGGGGAAGATTTGTGTTCTCCGTCTTGACCGCTTGATACAGAATGTGTTGTTAGAAGCTCATGGTTCATGTATTCAATTCATCCAGGTGTAACCAATATGTACCAGGATTTGAGGCGATTTTATTAGTGGCCTGGGATGAAGAGGGACATAGGTGAATACGTGTTTAAGTGTCAGAATTATCAGCAAGTTAAGTATGAGCATCAAAGACTTGCAGGATTGCTTCAGATGATGCTCATTCCTGAGTGAAAGTAAGAAAGGATAGCCATGGATTTCGTGGTGGGTCTCCCTAAGACCTTGGAAAAGTATGACACCATTTGGGTCATTGTGGACAGGCTGACCAAGTCAGCTCATTTCATTCTGTTCAGGATGGATTATAATTCACAGTAGTTGGCCATGATTTATGTTAAGGAAGTTGTGAGATTGCAAGGGGTGCCACTCTCCATCATTTCAGACAGAGGTACTCAGTTCACTTCCAATTTCTGGGGAAAGTTGCACGAAGAGTTGGGCCCCTAACTCACTTTCAGCACAACTTTTCATCCTCAGACAGATGGTCAGTCGAAGAGGATGATTTAGGTATTGGAGGACATGCTAAGAGCATGTGTAATCGACTTTGGGGGCCATTGGAACCAGTTTCTACTGTTGTGTTAAATCTCATACAATAATAACTATCACTCTAGTATCGATATGGCACCATCCATGAGGGGATGTAGATCACCCATAAGTGGTTTAAGGCAGGTAATGTGAAACCTTTGGGTGTGGACTTACTGAGGGAAGCTCATGAAAATATGAGGGGAATTTAAACCAAGTTGCTAGTAGCCAAAAGCAGGCAGAAAGAGTATACAGATCACAAGGTAAGAGACATGGCATTTCTGGTTGGTGAACAAGTATTATTGAAGGTGTCACCAATGAAAGGGGTAATGCGATTCAGCAAGAAGGTAAGCTTAGCCCTCGCTATATCGGTCCATTTGAGGTTCTCGAGATTATAGGGCTAGTGACTTACAGGTTAGCACTGCCGCCTAGTTTATCCGGGATCCATCCCGTGTTTTATATATCCATGCTGAAGCGATACCATGGGGATGGAGAGTACATTATTAAGTAGGCTTCTGTCTTTCTAGACAAGGATCTTCAGTACAAGGAGGAGCCGGTTGTGATTCTAGATTGGGATGTCCAAAAATTATGGACAAAGGAGATTAGATCGATCAAGGTTCAATGGAAGTATCATCCGGTTGAGGAATCCACTTGGAAAAGTGAGGACATGCGGGACAAGTACTCTCAGTTGTTTGAGGATTTATGTACTACCCTTTCTCTCTTTTAGCTCATCTTTTTTTGGGTTTAATCATTCGAGGATGAATAATGGGTAAGTTTATATCTATTTTAACAACCTGTCCCTTCGTGATGGATAAACCATTCGTGCAAAGTTTTGGGTTGGAAAACTTTTGGGTTTGGGAGTTGGAAATTTTGGGCTAGGCTAGTCTCTGATGGATTCTGAGCAATCCGGGAAAGAATTGGGTAAAATATCTTAGGATGAGCTATTTTTTCTGTTAGATAAAGCGTTAAAGAGTTCATTGGACTTTCTGAGAGTAAATTTAGGTAAGTAGAACTCTCAATATCAAAGTTGACGTAAAAAAGTTGGTTTGGAATGTTAGGTTTTAAAGTGTGTTGTAATATGGGAAACTTTGAGAGATTTTCCGAGGTTCTATTCCATGTCAACCTCTATAGTGGCTGACATCGTGTTATCGCAACAAATGGTATAACAGAAATATTTTTGCTATAGCAGAAGTCAAGGCAGTCAGCACCGCTACAGTGGGCGGGTTCCACTACGACGGCACTGATATAGAGGTATGGGGACCGCTATAGCGGAGTAAATCACTGTAAATGTAGAAACATCCCTAAAAATATTTAGAAATTCTCAAGTGGTGTTAGGGAAGGGAAGAGGCGATTCGGGAGATTTCAACTCGGATTTCCACCATTTTTCTTCCTAAAAGTGAGGATTTTACTCTCCTACTTCAGTACTTCGATTACCAGGTATTAGAATCGTTAGCTATGGGTTAGGGAGAAGTCTTGGCTTGACCTAAAAAGGTAGAACCTAGTGGGAAAGAGGATTCTAGGGTATAGAGTTCTTGAGTTGTGATTATAACTGTTCTTTTATGATTAAAACACCATATTTTGCTTAATGTATCTGTAAAATTGATAGGTTTAGGTGAATTAATGGTGGGAAAGCCCTGAAATAGGTGGAATGATTATGGTTTGATATGGGTATTAGGATTTGAGTATAATCCAAGGATTGTTAGGCCATTTGGATTGATTGTAGTTATGTGTAATTATTTTTAGACCAAGGACAAGCAGAAGCTTAAGGGAACGGAAAGGCTCAGGTCCAGTAGAGCTTTCATGCCATTCGAGGTAGGTGATGGTTGTTGTTTTCCTATTTGCAATATGTGTTCATGTAACTATCGCTTAGTATTGTATGTGCATTGCATGGTTTAGGAAATGGAATTATAAATGTTTAAATATCCGATTGTCAAATCATGTGAAATGAACTTGTCTTTGTTGCTTATGGGTTTACAAGTGTGATTTCGTTCATTGACTGTAGATTGTTAGATTATGTGAGACATTCAGTTGGCTCAGGTACCATGCCTCGTACGAGATACATATTGGTTGACTTGAATACCACGCTTGGTACGGGATACTTATATCAGCTGACATAGGTACCACGCTTGATACAGGTTCTATATGGTTGGCTCGGGTACCACGCCTTGTACGAGTTTATTTATACTTGTTGGTTGTGTTTTGTGTTAGTTCTAGAAGTGGACCGGGTTACTTCCTGAATTGTGATTGTTTCATATTGGTCCATGAGTGACCGGGTGTTTCCATTTAATTGTGGTATTTCCTTAATTGTGATTGTACCAGGTAATTTTTTACTCTCCATTGGGGCTCCTAATCCCTTTTGTGGGAATTTTCACCGCTACACTCCAATTGGGCCATGACCCACCACTTCCTTTATTTCTTAAATTGTCATACAATAACTTATTTATTTATTTGTCTAGTTTCTTTTTAAAAAAATTGACTTAAATGACCTTTTTTACTATGGGGAATTACACACATACATATACAATTCAATTCAATATAAGCTTCCACACGGGCATCACAATATTACAGTTCAATTCAATATAAGCCCCCACATGGGCATCACAATAATACAAAATAACTCAATTACTATTATAATTATTGAGTCACCCAACCCCTAGCATGCTTTACACGATAAGTCCTCACCCAAGAAAAGTCTGAAAGAAGTTAAGCTCTACAAAGTCACACCTGAGCTTTCCTCTATGAATAGCTTTCGAATGAAACCAATCTATCAATAGCAAATTTTATATGTAAATACGATTCTAACGATACCCATATTGCTAAGGTTCTAATCTGGGTCTAAAAAGTCAATTCAAAAGTCAATCTCTAGCCCATAAGGGAAAAATTGGAATTTTATTAAAAAAATAATTTATCCAAAGATTAAGAAGTTCAAATATGAAATCTCATCGAAAATGGAGTTAAAATTAAGGTTAAAACTATCAAAATACCTTTCTTTAACTTTACTGAGAAAATCCCAAAATTTCAAGTTGAAAAACTAAGATTTGAAGGTGAAATCATAAAATAAGGATTGGAGAATTTGTAAAAGTAGTATAAGAAACTTATCCAATGAAGAAATCTCAAAAATTCTTTTTTGATCTTTCCCAAAATGAGTTTCAAAGCTCCAAAAATTGAGGTATGGAGTTTATGACCGAAAAAAATTTAAATTGTCCAGGTGCATTGCTCATCGCGATCACAGATCCACCATCACAATCATGATGAACATCCCTAACCCTGACCCATCGAAAAGCTCTTCGCGATCACAAAAGGGGCCTCGCGATTACGATACAACACCCAAATGTCCCTCACGATCACGGTCCCCATCCACATGATCGCGATGCGCGAACCCAAGACTATTCGCAATCACGGATAATAGCCTCGTGACCGCGATAAAGGCTTTAGCTGCACCAGATAGCTGTTGAACCAACACTTTCCAAGTCCCAAAAACTCTCCGACGAACTCTTAAAAAATAGATCGAGACCCCGTGAACATAAATAATCTATACTACTAGACTAAAATTGATATTTCAGATTCATCAACGGAGGTTGTTATTAATAAATGTTGAGTGAAGTCAACTCTAGGATAAAACTTTAAAATTTTCAACTAATGACTCAAAACGCATTAGAACGCCTTAGGACCCGAATTAACAGTGCTACTACCCAAAAATGATGTTTTGAAGCTGATAAAACTGTCAAAATTCTCATACGGTTTATATATCTCCAAATATTGACCAAAGTCAATTATATAAACTTTAAAATCTTTCAAAATAAAAAACTCACGTAGAATCCAACCAAACACCTCGTAAATTATGCGACCCACTCCGGGCAAAATAGTTCAAATACATGAAAATCCAAAATTCACTATAATGGTTATTACATAATCTTTTTTTAAAATTTAACACAACTTTCTTGATAACCTAAATTTTAGATATTTTCTATGTTTCTTGTTGAAAAATACTACAAAGAAAAATATTGTTAATTTCTTTAGTTGCAAAAATGTTTTTACATTTGACACGTCTTAAAGAAACTTTTCATTTGATTAGACATAATTTGATACTTTTCTAACACCTTCTTTAGTGTCTCAAATTAATTAGTGGATGATGATGCTGAATAATAAGACTTGCAGACATCTTCCCCCACCCCACCCAAGAAAATAAATTAAAATAATTAATAATAATAAAAGAAGAATTTCACGTCCACTCTTTTTATTTCAAATAATTGGTGATACTTTCTTCCTATAGCATTAATCACACTATTAAATAAAACAAAAAAAAGTGGAGGGAAAATATCTTATTAGAAATGACTTAAAATATCTCTTTTGATCTATTAGATCAAATTGCCCCTAACATTATTTTTAAGTTTCAACCCTCCATTAACGACATAATTATGTAATATTTAATTATATTTTATTAAAATTTGGTTTGATAAGGCTCGGTCCTAGATGTGTCACTTAAAACTATAATGACTGAGTTCGTTATTACGGGTAAACCTTTCGTGCCAAGTTAGAGTTGAAAAACTTTCGGGTTTGGGAGTTGGAAATTGTGGGTTGGGCTGGGCTAGGCTAGTCTCAGCTGGTTTTGGAGTGAGGTCTGGTCTAGGGCAATTCGGGTGAGGATTGGGTAATGTGTCTTATAGTGAGCTAGAATTTCTATTAGCTAAGACATAGAGGAATCCGGGGGACTTTTTTAAAGTTAATTTGGGTAAGTAGAACTCCAGAATCGAGGTTGACATGAAGGAGTTATTCTGAAACATTGAGGATTCAAGGTGTATTGTAAAATAGGCCCTTTCATGGATTTTTTGAGTTTCTGCCCGTGATGAGCACCATCACTGTGCCGTAGCGGTGACCTCTATAGCAGTAAAATATCCACTATAGTGGAAATCAATGTGGGTCAACACCATTATAGCGGACGATTCTGCTATGACGGTATCGCTATAGCAGAGCGCGGACCGCCATAGCAGGCAAAATAGGATTTTATGCAGAAAACTTTCCCAAAATATTCAGTTTCATCAAGAACATTTTGGGACAAGGGCTAGGCATTTTTGGGCAAACTTACTCTGTTTTCCACTATTTTTCTTCCTAAAGGTAAGAATTCTACTCCTCTAACTCCGTACTATCTTTTCTACGGGATAGAATTGTTAGTCTTGGAATTGGAAAAAGGTTGTGGTTAACCTAGGGATGGAAGAATCCGGAGAAAAGGGGATTCTAGGGAATGCTAGTTCTTGGGTCTTGATTTTATTGTTAGATTATAATCGCTTAGCCATAAATCTCTAAAAATATCCATGAAAATGATGAACTTAGGTGAATTTATGGGGGAAAGCCCAAGAATAGGTGGGATGGTCATAGTTTGGCTAGGGGATTGGGATTTTGCATAATCTGGGTATTTTAGGACAGTGAATTTGATTGTGGTTATGTATATTTGTTTCTAGACCAAGAACGAGCAAGGGAGTCGAAAAAGGGGAAGCCTCTGGTTCAATAGAGCTTTGAGTAATTCGAGGTAAGTGATGGCTATTGTATTTGCAATATGCATTAGGTGTTCATGTACTACTACCTGGTATTGTATGAGTTGCATGCTTATGTAATGGTTTTGAATGTCTAATGGTCCGATAATCAGTCTTGTGAAATGAACTAGTTGTTGTTGCTTGTTGGGTTACAAGTGTGCTGTTTGTTCATTGTTATTGATTGTTGAATTTCCGTGTGACATTCGGTTGGCCCGAGTACCACGCGTGGTATAGGTTACTATTTGGTTAGCTCGGGTATCACGCCTAGTACAGGTTAATATTTGGCTGGCTCAGTACCACGTCTAGTACAGGTTGCTATTTAGTTAGCTCGGGTACCACGCCTGGCACAGGTTACTATTTGGTTGGCTCGAGTACCACGCCTGGTATAGGTTACTATTTGGTTGGCTCGGGTATCATGCCTGGTACAAGTTACTATATGGTTAGCTCGAGTACCACGCCTGGTACGGGAACTATAAATGGTTTGCTCGAGTACCATGCCTAGTACGAGTTTGGTTATCTGCTTGGTTGTATTTCCTTCGATGGTTCCATGAGTGTACCAGGTTGGATGTTTGAAGTGTGATTTCTTTATATAGTCTTAGTGTAGATCGGGACTGCATGCTAGAATATAGTTGGTATTCTACGGATCCTTGGTGGTCCGAGTTATATAAAAAAAGTACTTGCTTATTGTTCAGATTTGTAATTGCTTGTTAAATGAGTTTATGTGGTTGATTTATTAAGGAAGAGATTTGTATTCAGTTATGTTGTGGACTAGTAACATACCTACATTGCCTTACCTAGATTTAGTTATTTTTCATATTTTGTTTATTGGTGCTGGCCGATGATCCTACCAGTACATGGTAGTTGTGTACTAATTCTGCACTTGCGTTTCTCTTTGTGAAATAGGTAATCTTCCGGTGGCTGATCCACGACCTCACTTTTAGACCTGGCATTTCCAAATCTCATGGGTAATCTACTTTGGTCGAGCTACCTTGTCATCTTCATTTAGTTATAGCCCTCTTGTTTTGGGCTTAAACTCTGTTTTGTTTTAGGGTTGCATCCTCATACTCTAGATTGGTAGATATTTTTGTATGATGACCTTCAGGCCCTAGGGAGGATTTTTCTGCAAATTATTTATTCTTGATAGTATTTGAGATATTGAATGTTAGTTTAATTTATGCAATCGGTTTTAAGCTGCTAGATTATACTAGGTGTTGACTTGGTTTGGTTCACTTATCCGGGAGTTGGGTGAGTGCCACTCACGATGGGGTTGGGTCATGACAAAGATGGTATCAGAGCCTAGGTTCGTTGATCTCGTCGTACTAAAATGAGTCTCGTAGAGTCTTATGAAATGGTACGGAGGCGTCTATACTTTTCTTGGAGAGGCTTTAGGACTTTAAGAAACTATCTCTTCTTCCTTTCTTCGTACTATAACTTGATTCCAATTGGTATCTAAATCTTTCACTCTTCTGTCCGCAGATGGTTAACATAAGGAACAATAGAGCAAGACCAGTGATTCCAGCAACGGGCGCAACTATCAGAGGTAGAGAAAGGGGCAGGGGCAGGGGCCAAGGTACAACAACACCCGCCAGGGGTGGAGCTTAGGAAGCCATAGGAGCACGTGAGGTGACCCCTCCCCCACCCCAGGATCAGGTTGAAGAGAAAGTCGAGGTTGCTATTAAAGAGGGTGTGGAGCAGGCGGATAAGGCACGACTGGAGGTGCAGGCCTCCCCCCTATCATGCCCGAAGTATTTTAGCAGGTGTGGAGCTTTCTGAGTGGACAGGTTGATGCGAGAGCCACCCCCGCGGGTATTATAGACCATGCTCTGGGTGCTAAACCAGCGGTTACTATAGCTCCTAGAATGAATGCAGCATCGGGAACAAATGACTTCTTTAGACCAATGCTAGGTCCAGTTATGACAGAAAATGAGCACGAGATGCTGACCAAGTTCCTCAAGCTAAAACCTCCTACGTTTCAGGGTACCGAGAAGGAAGATGTTTATGAGTTCATATTGGACTATTATGAGAGGCTACACAAGCTGGGAATTGTGCAATAACATGGGGTTGAGTTTGTCACTTTTCAACTACAGGGTGCTGCTAAGCAATAATGGAGATCTCATCTGGAATGTCGGTCATCGACCTTGCCTCCACTAACTTGGGAGCAGTTTCATGCTCTTTTCCTAGAGAAGTATGTACCTCGTGCTTTGAGAGATCACAAAAAGGATGAGTTCCTGGCTCTTGAATAGGGTGGCATGTCAGTCTCTGCTTATGAGGCCAAGTTTCACGCCTTATCTCATTTTACTACTCAGTTGTTGGGTTCTGAGGAAGAGAGGATTTGAACGTTTGTGAAGGACTTGAATATTGAATTGCAAGTGTTATCTGTGCACATGACTTCAGCGGGAAAGATCTTCAATAAGGTCACGTACTATGTCAAGAAGTTGGAAGGGGTTAAGCAGGTTGGGCAGTCTAAAGTGTTAGTCAATAAGTCCTGGAATGATGGGAATTTCAGTAGATCATAGTCTCGGGGCCACAATCAACACGTGTACTATGCCCATCCTATTCAATCAGTTCTGCCAGTTGCTACAGGTGGTCGTTTGTGAGCTAATCAGCAGTCATCAACTTCTAGAGGCCAGGGAGCTTCTTACACATCTACCAACAAGCCTACACTTGATCGCAGTTGTTTCCATTATGGTGATCTGGGCCACTTTAAGAGGGAGTGCCCTCATAAATAGACTGGCAATCAAGATCAACAACAGTCCAAGGTTGTGGTCCCAGCAGGTAGAGTTGTGTCATGCTAGAGGTCATCCGCAGGGTGGTGAGGTAACTTTCAGGAAGGTCAGGGATACCGGGGTAATGGAGGCATAGGAGAGGAGCAGCACAGTCAGACAGGGAAGTTGCTCACAGTGATGACCGGGCTCACTGTTATGCTTTTCCAAGGAAGTCGGAGGCTGAGGCTTCAGACGCAGTGATAACAAGTACAATTCTTGTCTGTGATAGGATGACTTCTTTATTTTTTTACCTAGGTTCTACATACTCTTATGTTTCTGTGAAATTTGTTGTGGGTCTGGATTTAATTTGTGATATCTTGATTCCCCTATCCATGTTTCCACCCCAGTTGGAGAATCTTTGATTGTGACTCATGTTTATCGTACTTGTCATGTGGTATTTGTGGGGTTGCTGACTTGGGTAGACTTGGTAATTCTGAATATGGTAGACTTCGATGTTATTTTGGGCATGACCTAGTTGTCTCCTTATTATGCTGTGTTGAATTATAACACCAAGACTGTGGCTCTAGAAATTCCAGGTAAGGATAGACTGGAGTGGGAGAGTGTGTACAAGCCTAAGTCGGCTAAGATCATATCATTTGTTCGGGCTAGAAAATTAGTGGGAATAGGGTGTTTGTCCTTCTTAGCTCATCACCGAGATGATATGTGGAGTCCCCATCTATTGAGTCAGTTTCGGTTATGTCAGAGTTTCAGGAGGTGTTTCTGGTGGATTTTCCTGGTATGCCTCCGGACAGGGACATTGATTTTTGTATTGACTCGGAGTCGGGCACTCGCCCAATTTCCATTCCTCCCTATCGCATGGCTCCGACAGAGTTAAGGGAACTTAAGACTCAGCTTCAAGAACTCTTAGACAAGGGTTTTATCCATCCCAGTGTTTCTCCTTTGGGTGCTCCGTTACTGTTTGTCAAAAAGAAGGATGGTAGTATGTGGATGTGTATAGACTACCGATAGTTGAATAAGGTTACCATCCAAAATAAGTACCCTTTACCCCATATAAATGATCTTTTTGACCAGTTACAAGGTGCATCTGTGTTTTCAAAAATTGACTTAAGGTCGGGGTATCACCAGTTAAAGATTAGGCTCGAGGACATTCCTAAGACTGCTTTTCAGACTCGGTATGGGCATTATGAGTTTCTAGTGATGTCATTTGGGTTGAAAAATATGCCGGCAGCTTTCATGAGTTTGATGAATGGTGTGTTTAAGTAATATTTGGATTCGTTCGTCATCATGTTTATAGATGATATTTTGATCTACTCTAAGAGTAGGGAAGAGCATGTTGAACATCTCCGTATTATATTGGGTATTTTGAAGCACCAGAAACTATATGCAAAATTTTCTAAGTTTGAGTTTTGGTTGACTTCAGTTTCTTTCCTTGGGCATGATGGTAGATCCCCAGAAGATTGAGGCAGTTAAGAATTGGGCCTAGCCTAGCTCTGTGACCGAGGTGAGGAGTTTTGTGGGGCTTGCAGGGTACTACCGTAGGTTTGTCAAGGATTTTGCGTCCATTGATACTCACTTGAAAAGGTTGACTCAGAAAGATGTACCGTTTGTGTGGTCTGACAAGTGTGAAAAGAGCTTCCAAAAGGTCAAGACACTTCTTACTACAACGCCCATCCTTTTATTGCCGGTTGAAGGTATGGATTTCATTGTATATTATGATGCTTCACATTTGGGTTTGGGTGTTGCTTTGATGAAGGATAGGAATGTTATAGCATATGCCTCTAGGCAGTTGAAGTCGCATGAGAAATATTACCCCACCCACGACTTGGTGTTGACAGCAGTGGTGTTTGTACTAAAGATTTGGAGACACTATCTCTATGGTGTCAAGTGTGAAGTGTTCACAGATTAATGCACTATGCAACATGTTCTTACTCAAAAGGAATTGAATTTGAGATAGATGAGGTGGATGGAATTGTTGAAGGATTATGATGTGACCATCCAGTACCATCCGGGTAAGGCTAATGTGGTAGCAGATGCATTGAGTTGGAAGACCATCATCATGAGCAGTTTGGCTTGTTTGGAGGTGTCCAAGCGACCATTGGCAAGGGAGATTCAGGCCTTAGAATCTAGGTTCATGCACTTGGGTATCTCAGAAAGGGGTGGAGTATTGGCCAGTATAAAGGTCAAATCCACATTCATAGAGGGGATAAAGGCCAAGTAGTTTCAGGATTCGCAGTTGGGCAAGCTTAGGAGCAAGGTCATATCAAGAGAGTTCAGGGATGCGATGTTAGACTCTGGTAGGGTGTTGAATTTAAGAGGGATGATCTGTGTCCCTCAGGTTGATGATATAACTCAGAAGGTATTGACAGAGGCTCATGGTTTGCAATACTCAATTCATCCAAGCATAACCAAGATGTACAGGACTTTGAGGCAATTATATTGATGGCCTGGGATGAAAACAGACATAGCTGATTTTGTGTCCAAATATCAGAACTGTCAGCCGGTCAAATATGAGCACCAAAGGCCTGCAGAACTACTTCAGAAGATGCCCATTCCCAAGTGGAAGTGGGAGAGGATAGCCATGGATTTTGTGGTGGGTCTTCTCTAGACCTTGGGAAAGTATGACTCTATTTGGGTCATTGTGGACAAGCTGACCAAGTCAGCCCATTTCATTCCAGCCTGAGTGGAGTATAATTTGCAGCAGTTGGCTAAGATCTATGTGAAAGAGATCATGAGACTTCATGGGGTACTGTTCTCCGTAATTTCAGACATGGGCACGCAATTTACCTCTAAGTTTTGGGGTAGGTTACATGAAGAGTTGGGCACTCAACTCACTTTCATCATAGCTTTCCATCCTCAAATTGATAGTCAATCGGAGAGGACAATCATGGTGTTGGAAGACATGCTGAGAGCATGTGTGATTGACTTTGGAGGTCATTGGGACCAGTTCCTATCATTGTGTGAGTTATTATACAACAATAACTACCACTCCAGTATCGACATGGCACCATTTGAGGCATTGTATGAGAGGGGTTGTAGATCCCCTATAGGATGGTTTAAGGCTAGTGACGTGAAGCCTCTAGGTATGGACATGGTAAAGGAAGCGCAGGAAAAAGTAAGGGGCATTCAGACCAAGTTGCTAGCGGCCCAGAGCATACAGAAGGAATACACATATCATAAGGTAAGAGACATGGATTTTCAGGTTGATGAGCAAGTACTATTAAAAGTAAAACCAATGAAGAGGGTCATGAATTTTGGTAAGAAGGGAAAGTTCAGCCCTTGGTTCATCAGCTCATTTAAAGTTCTCAAAATGGTAGGGCTAGTGGCTTACAGGTTAGCACTGCCGCGCAGTTTATCCTGTGTCCATCCAGTATTCCATGTATCCATGTTGAAGTAGTACCATGGGGATGGAGATTACATTATCAATTGGGATGAAGTGTTGCTAGACAAGGATCTTCAATACGAAGAGGAACCAATTGTGATTCTTGATCGGGATGTCCGGAAGTTAAGGACAAAAGAGATCAAATCGGTGAAAGTTCAATGGAAGCATCATCTAGTTGAGAAAGCCACTTAAGAAATCAAGAAGGACATGCAGGACATTCGGGGATTTAGGTACTACACTTTCACCCTTTATATATCTATATTTTCAGGTTGATCATTCGGGAATGAACGATGGGTAAATTAGTATCTATTATAATGAACGAGTTCATCGTTATGTGTAAACCTTTCGTACCAAGTTAGACTTGGAAAACTTCTGGGTTTGGGAATTGGAAATTCTGGACTAGGCAAGTCTCGATTAGTTTTTGAGCGAGGTATGGTCTAGTGCAATCCAGGTGAGGATTGGCTAATGTGTCTTCTAGTGAGCTAGATTTTTTGTTAGCTAAGACATAGAGGAGTCCGGGGGATTTTTCAAAAGTGAATTTGGGTAAGTAGAACTCCCAGAATCGAGGTTCATGTAAAGGGATTATTCCAGAATGTCATGGATTCAAGGTGTGTTGTAAAATGGGCACTTTTCAGGTATTTCCTGAGTTTTTGCCCGTGATGAGAGCCGTCACTGCGCCATAGTGGTGATCACTATAGCAGAAGTCAATATCGGTCAGCACCGCTATAGCGGACGATTTCGCTACAATGATACTGCTATAATAGAGCGTGAACCACCATAGTGGGCGAGACTGGATTTAATGTATAAAACTTCCCAAAATTTTTAGTTTTCATCAAGAACGTTTTGGGAGAAGGGCTAGGTGATTTTGGGCAAACTTACTCCATTTTCCACCACTTTTCATCCTAAAGGTAAGGATTCTACTCCCTTAACTTTGTACTATCTTTCCTACGGGGTAGAATTGCTAGTCTTGGACTTAGGGAAAGATTATGGTTAACCTAGGGATGGAAGAATTTAGGGTAAAGGGGATTCTAGGGAATGTTAGTTCTTGGGTCTTGATTTTATTGTTAGATTATGATCGCTTAGCCATAATTCTCTAAAAATATCCATAAAAATGATGAACTTAGGTGAATTTATGGTGGGAAAGCTTGGGAATGGGTGGGATGATCATAGTTTTGCCTAAGAATTAGGATTTAACATAATCCGGGTATTTTAGGCCAAAAAATTTGATTGTGGTTGTGTATATTTGTTTTTAGACCAAGAACGAGCAAGGGAGTCAGAAAAGGGGAAGGCTCCGATTCAATAGAACTTTGAGTAATTTGAGGTAGGTGATGGCTATTGTGTTTCCAATATGCATTATTTGTTCATGTACTACTAACTGGTATTGTATGAGTTGCATGCTTACGTATGGTTTTAAATGTCTAATGGTCCGGTTATCAGTCTTATGAAATGAACTACTTGTTTTGGCTTGTTGGGTTACAAGTGTGTTGTTTGTTCATTGTTATTGACTGTTAGATTTTTGTGTTACATTTAGTTGGCTCGGGTACAACACCTGGTACAGGTTACTATTTGGTTGGCTTGGGTACCATGCCTAGTACAGGTTATAATTTGGTTGGCTTGGGTACCACGCTTGGTACAAGTTACTATTTGGTTAGCTCGGGTACCACGCCTGGTACATATTACTATTTGGTTGGCTTGGGTACCATGCCTGGTACAGGAATTATAAATAGTTTGCTCGAGTACCACGCTTGGTACAGGTTTGGTTATCTACTTGGTTGTATTTCTTTTGATGGTTCCATGAGTGGACCGGATTGTATGTTTAAAGTGTGATTTCTCTATATGGTCTTAGTGTAGGCCGGGATTGCATGTTAGGATATGGTTGGTGTTCTAGGGATCCTTGGTAGTTCGGGTTATATAAAAAGAGTACTTGCTTATCGTTCAGATTGGTAATTGCTTGTTAATGAGTTTATGTGGTTGATTTGTTAAGGAAAAGATTTGTATTTAGTTATGTTGTGGACTGGTTACATGCCTACTTTGCCTTACCTAGCTTTATTTATTGTTCATATTTTGTTTATTGGTGCTGGTCGATGATCCTACCAGTACATGGTGGTTGTGTACTGATCTTCACTTGCGTTTCTCTTTGTGAGTACAAGCAGTCTTCCGGCGGTTGAAGCAGGACCTCACTTGTAGTCCCGGCATTTCCAAATCTCACGGGTGAGCTACTTCGGTCGAGCTACCTTGTCATCTTCATTTAGTTATATCCCTCTTATTTCAGGCTTAAACTCTGTTTTGTTTTAGGGTTGCATCCCCGTACTCTAGATTGGTAAATCATTTTATACGATGACCTTCAGGTCTTAGGGAGGATTTTTCCGCAGATTATTTATTCTTGATAGTATTTGAGATATTGAATGTTAGTTTAATTTATGCAATTGGTTTTAAGCTGCTAGATTATACTAGGTGTTAACTTGGTTTGGTTCGCTCATCTGGGGGTTGGGTGGGTGCCACTCACGGTGGGGTTGGATCATGACAAAAACCCCCTTTAGCTTGGACCGATTGAACTCGAAATCCACCAACCAAGTAACCAACTCAGTTGCAAGACCCATCAAATTCTATTTTTGATGAATCATGCCTGTAACACCCCATACCTTTCAACACTTATACGACTAAGTCAATATCAATGAAGGTACTTAAGCTTGGGGTGGTGAGAAAGTACCCCGGCCTAGAATTTGAAATGGTCAAATGTATATATGTGTTAAGTTAAAGTATAGAGATGAGGATTTTGAAAATTAGATAAAACAAGTAAGGTGCTTGCTCGACTTATCTAAGCTCTTAGGTGACAAGTAGGTGCATCACCTACCAACACTAACTAACTAAGTTTCGCGGGCCAATTACAGGCATCAACACGATGGCTTATTAAACCTAATGGTAGCCCAAATGAAGCTTAAAGTTGGCCCATCAATGTGCAACAAAATCAGGCCCAAACAACTACAAAAGGTAGTCACCAATGTTGACCACATTTTGACCCAAGAGAAGCACAAAATCAGCCACAAGACTTAACACTTTTGAGAACCAAGCAAAGGATAAATTTGGCCCAAGTTTTGTGACCCATTTTGGCCCAAATATACTCAAAAAAGTCGTCCAAAGAGGCTCCCTTATACAGACCTTTTATTGATCACTATTGATCACAAAAAGCTGGAAAAGTTTTACTAGAAATCTCTCTTATCTTCTTTCTTCTTGGCAACCCCTCTTTCCCTTTAGGGTTCTAAGAAGATCAAGATTTCTTCATGCTTAAGGTAAGTTAGACAACTTATTATCTTGGTACTGATCTACTACATATAGCTAGGATATCCTATGGTAAGAAGTACATAAACTATGGCAGCCCCTTCCTTAAGGTTTGACACTTAGAAGTTATGTAACAATTAAGAGATTTCTTCTTCTCTTGTTGGTGTATGTGTAGGGGTACTTAAGCCTTAAAGGCATCAATAAAAAGAGGATAAAACACCCCTTCAAGTGTGGTAAGTACTCTGTCCATAACCATCTTTTTGGATTGAATTTCATATGGACAAATGTTGTTGAATTGTTGCTAAGAACTCACGGGACGGTGATCAAAAGCTGTGAGTTCAATGTGTCGCTATTCTATTTCGCTATGGTGAGTTGTGTAAGGGTTGTTTGATGTGTTTTGTATTATTGGAGGCAGTAGGTTGGTGTGTGTATAATGTATATTGAAATGTGGGATAAAGGTGTAACAATCGAGTTCGTTGTTACAGGTAAACTTTTTGTGCCAAGTTTCGAGTTAGAAAATTTTTGCGTTTCAGAGTTGTAAATTTTGGGCTAGGCTAATCTCGGATGGTTTTTGAGCAAGGTATGGTCTAGGGCAATCTAGGTAAGGATTGGGTAGTGTGTCTTATTGAGAGCTAGTTTTTCCGTTAGCCAAGACATAGAGGAGTCGGGGGGACTTTTTGAAAGTGAATTTGGGTAAGTAGAACTCCTGGTATCGAGGTTGACGTGAAAGGGTTATTTTGGGATATCGGGGATTTAAGGTATGTCATTAAATAGACATTTTTCAGGGATTTTCTGAGCATTTGCCTGTGATAAGCGCCATCACTGCGCCATAGCGGTGACCGTTATAGCGGTATTTTATTCTCTATAGCAAGTCAAGGTCGGTTAGCACTGCTATAGCAGGTGATTTAACTATGGCGGTACTGCTATCATGGAGTGTCAATCGCTATAGCGGGATGATAGGACCAGAAAACTTAGAAAATGGGTTTTTAATTTTATTCTCTTCCATTCAGCCCCAAAAACAGACGATGGTTATTCCAAAAACCCTCGTAGGATGCTCCAAGGCTTGGGAGCTATGGGAAGGAGTGATTCTGGCTAGAAGGATGTGAAACCACGGATTTGGACTTATCAATCGCTAGGGAACGCGTTCATAGAGCCAGAAAATGCATTATGCAGCTGCTTGGCATCCAGGTACGCTAGGTTTTTCATTGAGTAGATTTTTGACCTGCTTTCATTTCATACTATTATGTAGATTGACGGGAGAATTCATGTTATAGGCTTTCGGGCAAGGAGTCTGGAGGATTATTGTATTGGTATGGCTATTTTATTGAATGGAGAATGATAGGGTCGGGGAGAAGTGTTCATTCAGGTGAATTTTATACTTGTTAGATTGAGTGTGATGCTAGACTCCGGGAAACTAAATGGTTGGGTAGGTTCGACGAACCAGTAATGTTTGTGGGATGAGGGAATTGCTAAGTTATAATGGGTTCCTGGGAATATTTAAATAAGGTAAATGGGATGAACAGGCAGGGTTCGGAGTTCGTATTGTGAGGGGTGAAATCCCTAGATCACGTTTACTTTTCAGGAAAGGAGTCCCAATTAGATGAAAATGACTATATGTGTTCAAAATGATGAGTCGGGGATTAGTATTCAAGCGGGTCTATATATACATTATTGGACATATTTGTTGATGGTCCCATGAGTGGAATGGGTTTAATTGCTGGAACTGTGACTATTGCATTTTGGCCTATGAGAGGCCAGGTAGCTGAACTTAAGTGTGGGTTGGTCTTAGTGTAGACCGGGATGACATGTTAAACACGTAGGTGATGGTAATTAATTCCCCATTATGCATCGAATGTTTGTGTGCTTTTGCTTAATTGTTGTATGAGTTGCATGCTTAGGGAACAATTATGAATGTCTAAATGTCCGGGTAGCAGTCTTGTACAATGTATTGGGTGTTATTTCTTGTTGGTTTACAAGTGTGTTTTTATTCATTGTTTATGACTGTTGGATTTATGTGTGACATTCGGTTGGCTCGGGTACCACGCCTGGTACAGGTTACATATTGGTTGGCTCGGGTACCACGCCTGGTACATATTACTTATTCGTTAGCTTGGGTACCACGCCTGGTACAGGTTACTTATTGGTTGGCTCGGGTACCATGCCTGGTACAGGTTACTTAATGGTTAGCTCATGTACCACACCTGGTACAGGTTACTTATTGTTTGGCTTGGTACAATGCCTGGTACAGGATACTATTTGGTTTCCTTTGGTACCATGCCTGGTACGGGAATTACAAATGGTTAGCTCGGGCACCATGCCTGGTACGGGTTTGCTTTACTTGCTTGGTTGTATTCTTTACATGTTAGTTCCATGAGTGAACCGGGTTATTTGTTATTGATTTCTTTACATGTTAGTTCTATGAGTGAACCGGGTTATCTTTTATTGATGTATTTACATGTTGGTTCCTTGAGTGAGCCAGGTTATCTGTTATGTATGTTATTTACATGTTGGGTTATGAGAGGGCTGGGATTTATTATTATTTGGCATATTTGATCCTTGAAGGACTGGGTTGGGTGCTTAAGTGACAAGGTGGTTCTTATGTGGACCATGGTCGCATATTATATGGCATAGAGGATGTCTTAAGGGTCCTTGGGAGGTCCAAGTGAATTGCAAGTTGTGACATAAGTATATGTGGTTTGTTTACTTGCATAGTTGGGCATGGATTATAAGGTGATTGAGTCTGAATATTGGTTGGGGTCTTAATTATAGTCATATGGACTTGGTTGATTTATATTGTCGAGGCGTATTGCCTGAGGGGTGTGAGACGAGTGAACTTGGAGGGCCTAAGGTTCATAGAGGGTCAGGATTGACTGGGTTGGTGAAATAAGGCTAGTATTTGGTAAGCGCCTGCATCGGTGGGACATCAAGGGTAAGGGACCTTGGGGGTTGAATACTCAGAAACTCACAGGTAGTCAATTATTGTGGGATAAGGGCTAAAGTCTAAGGGTCAAGGTGATTTAGGAAGTCTAAGAGTCAAGGCGACTTGGGAAGTCTAGGTGATAAGGAGACTTGGGAAGTTCTTGTGTTAAGTATGACTTGGGAAGTCCTAGTGTTAAGTGTGACTTGGGAATTCCTAGTATTACATGTGACTAGTTGGCTATGACCAAGATAAAATGGTTGAAGGGTCGCCGATTGGTGGAATTGGCAGCAGAAGCGGGATAGGAAGGCTTGGGACAGAAGTAATAGGTCCATAGGGGTCACATGGTGGTATTAAAGGTAGATGACGAGGGACTGGACTTCTGTAAATTTACAATGCATATATTCTTTTGATTTCTTATATGATGGTAGGGAATTGATTTGGGTTGATCAATGATGCCTACCAGTATGTGTGTTTGTATTGATTCTACTCTTGCTATAACTTTTTGGGTATAGTCTGTTTGCAAGGTCGGTGATGTTTCATAGGTACACGATGACATTGATCTTCAGCAGCTTCGATTCTTGTTTCCATGGTAGGAGTTATGTCCTCTTACATTTCTGTTTTACTCCTATAGTAGCTTTTGTACCGGCTTAGATTAGATCCTAAGAAAGGTCATTTTCCCAATTTAAAAAGAGTTTACTCTATTTCTATGTAAAAAGATGTTTCCTGAAACAAGGTTGTAAATGCTTTCACATATTAAAATGAGATTATTATATTATTATTCTTTGTTTTTCTTCAAGCACCTGTTATTTTGGGTGGTAAGGGTTCATCTATTTAGGTGGTTAGAGTAGGCGCCCATACGGCTTGGTAAGTTGGGTCATGACAGATGGTATCATAGCCTAGGTTACCGGTCTCCCAGTACAAGAGCAAAATGTCGAATAGAGTCCTGCGAATTGGTGTGTTGACGTCCATATCTAATCTTTGGGAAGCTATGAAATATTTTAGGAAACATCTCTTCTTTCACTCCTTTCATCAGGTTTGTTACTTGCTTGTATGGGTTGAGTCCAATTGGTCTCTCTAAATTCCAATTGGTATCTTGATAAGGAAAAAAGAAGGATGTCGTTTGACTCTGATTAAGATGACACTAGCAAGGGAAATTGAAACTGGGAAGGTTTCAATTGGTATCTTGCCTGGGAGGCTATGTAAAGGTATGGATGAATCGGCTAACGATTATCCATGGGGGGAATAAAAGATATTATATGTGACTTGATTATGCTACGGCTTGAAACTTAAAACTATGTGTATTGTATTACTTGTATGATTGCAGTTATGTGGGGTGAAATTACTTATAAAAGATATTTTGGTCTAGGAGGAGTCATAACTTGATTTTTGGTTGCTTTGGTTAGTAATAACTTTCTAGGTGTACTTGAATTGATCAGTAAAGTGGAGATTACAATTCGGAAATGGACTTTCCATTGGTAAAAACAGTAAGGGAACAAGGCTTATCACTATAGGGAAACTCCGGTTTTAGGACAGTCGGGATTGGTTGGGAACCATAGGGAAAAAGGGCTATTATTGCTTGATAGAGGGAGTTGCGGTAAAGAAATTTTTGTGGTAATTCATGATTGTGGCTTAAGGAAATTCATTCTGACTTTAAAATTTGTGATTTTCTTTTGTGATAAATTGTGATATGCCTTAATTGGAATGGCTTACATTAGAATCGAGGATAGACTTACCGTTGGTATAGATGGTAAGGGAATAAAAAGGGATTGATGGCTGTGGAGAAGCTTTGGTTTTGGGACAGTCAGGATTGGTTGAGAACCACAAAAAGGAAAAACAGGGACTAATAGTGTACGATAGCGAGAATGTGCTATTATACGCGGTTTTGGTGTGTTTCATTGTTAATTTTATGATAGTATGGTGCTAAATTCTCAACTATGCATAGTTGAGGTTGGTCTTGAGGTTATGTTTTCAGACCATAACGCGGTTTCATGTGTTAAGGTTGAAAACAGGGAAGAGAAATAAGGGAATTTTGTAGAAATGAAAAAAAATTTGGGCTGCTACTGTTGGAGGTCGCCATAGCGGTGTACAAGTCGCTTTACCGGGATGGGCAGGGCATAATCCCTGTCCTATTTTCCTCTATTTTATTTTCATTCTTGGGTTATTTTAAATCGCTAACTAAGCTGCAAGCTATTGCATGAGTTATTTAGCATCCGTGTGCGACAAAAAGAAAGGGTAGATATGGTAGCCCGGGGTATTGGTAAGATTGTGATTGACCATTGCTGGGGATAGTCACCCATGTAGGATTTGGTAAAATAACCCGTAATTATTTGAGTAATGTTGGACACTGCTCATGAGCTTATGCTATGAGGGTGATTATTGACTGGTTTACTGTTGATGATCCTTACTGGTAGAGTCAGTTGAGTGAGTGGGGTTATTAAATGGATTTCCTTTTTTTTGCATTGTTGTCTCTCTTGTTGAACATGGTAATACCCAATTTTCCGATCTTTAAGTGGTGGGGGTGTGCTAGTTATAGCCTCAGTTAGAGGGTAAGTGCTCGAGCAGAATTCTCCCTAGGATGAGGGTTGATGAAGAGCGCGGGCTACGATGAGTTCCAATGGAATTTCAGTGTGGTGTGGTTTTGAGATACTTGGTGTCTCAGGGCATAGTGTTGATAGGGGAAATATAATACCATGATATGCGAGAGACCTACCTTGTAGAAAACTTTCAGAATAGAGTTTGGATTAGTAAAACTCCAAGTATGGCATGTAATATAAAGGGTTAATCTAACTAGTCCCGTTCAGCTCGAAGGAAGGAATTCCTTAAAAGAGCAGGATCAAATAAAAGTTTTTTTTGAGTTGGTGTACACCGAGAGTTTTAAAGGTTTTAGTGGTTCGCGTAAGGTTAGGTTAACGTTGTCATGGAAGAGCGTAAGGTGCAAGGGGTGGGCTCATCTTTTTTTTTGCCTTAAGGATCGTTTGGGGATGAATGATGGTAATTTGTATCTATTGTAATGACCGGGTTCGTTGTTATGGGTAAACTTTTTGTGCCAAGTTTTGAGTTAGAAATTTTTTGGGTTTGAGAGTTGTAAATTTTGGGCTAGGCTAGTCTCGGATAGTTTTGGAGCAAGGTATGGTGTAGGAAAATCTGGGTGATGATTGGGTAGTGTGTCTTGTTTTGAGGTAGTTTTCCATTAGCCAAGACATAGAGGAGTCCGAGGGACTTTTCGAAAGTGAATTTGGGTAAGTAGAACTCCTGGTATTGAGGTTGACGTGAAGGGGTTATTCTGAAACGTCTGGGATTTAAGGTGTGTCATGAAATGGACACTTTTAAGGGATTTTCTGAGCTTCTGCCTGTGACGAGCACCATCACTGTGCCATAGAAGTGACCACTATAGCGGTATTTTATCCTCTATAGCGAAATTCAAGGTCGGTCAGCACTACTATAGTGGAAAGTTCCGCTATGGAGGTACCGCTATAGTGGAGTGTGAATCCCTATAGTGGGACGACGGGACCAAAAAACCTAGAAAATGGGTTTTTAATTTCATTCTCTTCCATTCAACCCCAAAAATAGACGAGAGTTATTCCAAAAACCCTCCAAAGATGCTCCAAGGCTTGAGAACTATGAGAAGGAGGGATTCCGGCTTGAAGGATGTGAAACCACAGATTCAAACTTTTAAATCACCAGGGAACGCCTTCATGGAGCCATAAAATGGATTGTGCAGCTGCTTGGCATCTAGGTAGGCTAGGTTTTTCATTGAGTGGACTTTTGACCTATTTTCATTTCCTATTGTTATGTAGATTAACGGGAGAATTCATGTTATAGGCCTTCGGGCATGAAGTCTGGAGGATTATTGTATTGGTATGGCTATTTTATTGAATAGAGAATGATAGGGTTGGGGTGATGTGTTCATTCAGATGTATTTTATACTTGTTAGATAGTGTGTGATGCTAGACTCGGGGAAACTAAATGGTTGGGTAGGTTCGAGGAACCATAATGTTTGTGGGTTAAGGGAATTGCTAAGTTATAGTGGGTTCCTAGGAATATTTAAATAAGGGAAATGGGATGAACAGGCAGGGTCTGGAGTCTGTATTGACAGGGGGTGAAATCCCAAGATCGCGCTTACTTTTCAGGAAAGAAGTCTGAATTAGATGAAATCGACTATATGTGTTTAAAATGATGAGACAGGGATTAGTCTTTGGGAAGTTCTAATTATACATTATTGGTCATATTTGTTGATGGTCCCATAAGTGGACTGGGTTTAATTGCTGGAACTGTGACTATTGCATTTTGGCCTATGAGAGGTCGGGTAGCTGAACTTAAGTGTGGCTTGGTCTTGGTGTAGACCGAGATGACATGTTGAATACATAGGTGATGGTTATTGATTCCCATTATGCATCGTATGTGCAAGTGATTCTGCTTAAGTATTATATGAGTTGCATGCTTAGGGAAAAGTTATGAATGTCTAAATGTCCGGGTAGTAGTCTTGTATAATGAACTGGGTGTTATTGCTTGTTGGTTTACAAGTGTGTTTTTGTTCATTGTTTGTGACTATTGGATTTCTATGTGACATTTGGTTGGTTCGGGTACCACGCCTGGTAAAGGTTACTTATTGGTTGGCTTGGTACCACGCCTGGTACAGGTTACTTATTGGTTGGCTCAGGTACCACGCCTGGTACAGGTTACTTATTGGTTGTCTTGGGTACCATGTCTGGTACAGGTTATTTATTGGTTGGCTCGGGTACTACGCCTGGTATAGGTTACTTATTGGTTGGCTCGGGTACCACACCTGGTATGGGATACTATTCAATTGGCTCGGGTACCACACCTGGTACGAGAATTACAAATGGTTGGCTCGGTTACCACGCCTGGTACGGGTTTGCTTTACTTGCTTGGTTGTATTCTTTACATGTTGGTTCCATGAGTGAACCGGGTTATTTGATATTGATATCTTTACATGTTAGTTCCATGAGTGAACTGGGTTATCTGTTATTGATGTCTTTACATGTTGGTTCCTTGAGTGAGTCGGGTTATCTGTTATATATGTTATTTACATGTTAGGTTCCTGAGAGGGCTGGGATTTATTATTATTTGGCATAATTGATCTTTGAAGGACCGGGTTGGGTGCTTAAGTGACAAGGTGGTTATTCTGTGAACCGGGGTCGCATATTATATGGCATAGAGGATGTCTTAAGGGTCCTTGAGAGGTCCGGGTGAATTGCAAGTTGTGACATAAGTATATGTGGTCTGTTTACTTGCATAGTTGGGCATGGCTTATAAGGTGATTGAGTCCGAATATTGGATGGGATCTTATTGATAGTCATATGGACTTGGTTGATTTGTGTTTTTTGGGTGTATTGCCTGAGGGGTGTTAGAAGAGTGAACTTAGAGGGCCTAAGGTTCATAGAGAGTCAGGTTTGAGTGGGTTAGTGAAACAAGGCTAGTATTTGGTGAGCGCCTGCATCGGCGGGACGTCAAGGGTAAGGGACATTGGGGGTTGAATACTCAGAAACTCACAGGTAGTCCATTATTATGGGCTAAGGGCTAAAGTCTAAGGTTCAAGGTGACTTAGGAAGTCTAAGGGTCAAGGCTACTTGGGAAGTCTAAGTGTTAAGTGTTGATCTTAGGCGTATTTATACACCTAAGTGGTGTTATCCTTGCATGTTTAGCTTAGTTTTGAGGATAACTTGATATACTATTGAGGTATTTAGTGTGTAAAGGGTGTACTTTTTGACTAACGTGCTTGTTTATAGTGTTTGGATATCATTTGGAATAAATAATGAGTTAAAAAGATTAAATAATGTTTAGACGAGGAAACTAGCTTTGCTAGCTTGAGCTATGCATATTCTAGCATACTCGTATGAGCTTTATTGTATTGTATGGCCTTATGTGTGTTGCGAGCTTGTATAGATGACCTTTGGAGGAGTTATGGAAGATAATTTAAGCCTAGAAACATGCTACAAACTATTGGGACACAAAGCAAGGTGAAAAGAGTTCATAGGAGCGAAAACGGACGTCAAAAGACCCACCCCCGTGCCATGGAAGCTAGCCTCCACGATGGGAGGCGTGACACGGAGGTGGGAAGCTTGAAGCTGCCCAATTCCAGAGGAAGTCCGCATCAAGGGCATGACACATCAGCCAGACAGGGCTATGGGAAGCGTGACATGCTGCCTAGTCAGGGCTATGGGCAGCGTGTCACGGACTTCGTTCCCGGCGAATAGATTTTGTCTCACACTATAAATAGGACACTTGGTTTCAATTGTACAGACCCTGGGAATGACTTTGGGATTGAAAAACACAAGGAGAAGGCTGCCTTAGGTTTCTTTTTTGCTTCTTTATCTTTACTTAATTCTTGTATGAACTACAATACTTTTGTAATCGTGAATTAGAGTTTGAGTGGCTAAACACCCTCTTTCTAGGGTTGAGGCTACAACATGATTTCTTGATTATGGGAATATAGTTGGTTTATTTTTTATATTGTCTTGTGATTCTTCTTACGTTCTTATTAAAACTATTCTAAAGCGTCATGAACTTTAGGATACACCCAAGTCTCAAAACGAATTGACCATAGGAGTTAAGAGATGGGATGAAGAACATAGGAGGTGTGAATCATATCTTTTGTTGTTAGTTAATAATTATGAAGTATGATTTGCGGTTAGGATAGAAATATACCTAAACGCCCCACTTGGTTAATAAAATGGGAAGATAGACGAATGCATCCAAGTTAAGGAGTCACATCCCCGTTCAATGATGTAGTTGTGAGATTAATTTGGATAGATGACTTAGAGGATGTCCATTCCCGGGTTATAATATCAACCTTGTAAACCAACAATCACGATAAACATTAACACTGGCTATAAACCATAGTTAAGCATGACTGTGTAGTTATTGCGTCAACCCTGGATTTCTCCATATATTTTTTACAATCCAAAATTTTACATAGTCATTAATTCTTGTTTTTTAGTTATAAAATAAAGTTCAACTCTTGGTTACAAACAAAATTTGTTTGACTTCAATAGTACTAACTGCGATTAGATTAATTTCTAAGCACAAGTCCCTGTGGGATCGATATTCGACTCACAAGAGCCACTGTATTACTTGCACGACCACGTACACTTGCGTGTGTGCTTGGGACGCAATAGATTTTTGGCTTCATTGCCGGGGACTTGAAAATTAGCAACCGTCTATTTTTGTTTTTGCTATTTTGTTTTATAAGTGCTAACAACTTGATCTTAGCTACTGAACTTGCAGGCACAGGTTCGAATTTTGAGCAAGCTGGCATGGGATAAGGAATTGGTTGACCCACTTCCCGAACCTGAGAAACACTTGTATCAAGCGTTGAGAGAAGCAGCACTTCTCCAGCGAAACCGGCAAGTTCCACCAGCTGAGACTATTCCTGCAGATATGGCGAAGGAACCACCTAGCTCCACCGGCTGAGACTACTCGTATGAGCTTTATTGTGTTGTATGGCCTTATGTGTGTTGTGAGCTTGTATAGATGACCTTTGGAGGATTTATGGAAGCTAATTTAAGCCTCCAAACATGCTACAAACTATTGGGACACAAAGCAAGGTGAAAAGAGTTCATAGGAGCGAAAATGGACGTCAAAAGACCCACCCCCGTGCCACGGAAGCTAGCCTCCGCCATGGGAGGCGTGACACAGAGGTGGGCAACTTGAAGCTGCCAAATTCCAGAGGAAGTCGGCGTCAAGGGAGTGACATGCCAGCCAGCCAGGGCTATGGGAAGTGTGACACACTACCTAGTCAGGGCTATGGGCAGCGTGTCACGTACTTTATTCCCGGCGAGTAGATTTTGTCTCACACTATAAATAGGAAACTTAGTTTCAATTGTACAGACCTGGGAATGACTATGGGATTTAAAAACACAAGGAGAAACCTGTCTTAGGGTTGTTTTTCTCTTCTTTATCTTTACTTAATTTTTGTATGAACTACAATACTTTTGTAATCGTGAATTAGAGTATGAGTGGCTAAACACCTTCTTTCTAGGGTTGAGGCTACAACATGATTTCTTGATTATGGGAATATAGTTAGTTTATTGTTTATCTTGTCTTGTGATTGTTTTTACGTTCTTATTATAACTATTCTAAAGCGTTATGAACTTTAGGATATATCCAAGTGTCAAAATGAATTGACCATAGGAGTTAAGAAACAGAATGAAGAACGTAGGAAGTGTGGATCATATCTTTTGTTGTTAGTTAGCAATTATGAAGTATGATTTGCGGTTAGGATAGAAATATACCTAAATTCCCCACTTGGTTAATAAAACGGGAAGATAGACGAATGCATCGAAGTTAAAGACTCACATCCCCGCTCAACGATGTAGTTGTGAGATTAATTTGGATAGATGACTTAGAGGATGACCATTCTCGGGTTATAATATCAACCTCGTAAACCAACAATCACGATAAACATTAACACCGGCTATAAACCATAGTTAAGCATGAATGTGTAGTTATTGCCTCAACCCTGGATTTCTCCATATATTGCTTACAATCCAAAATTTTACATAGTTGTTAATTCTTGTTTTTTAGTTACAAAAGAAAGTTCAACTCTTGGTTACGAACAAAATTTGTTTGACTTTAATAGTATTAACTAAGATTAGATTGATTGCTAAGCACAAGTCCCTGTGGGATCGATATTCAGCTTGCAAGAGCCACTGTATTTCTTGCAAAACCACATACACTTGCGTGTGCGCTTGGGACGCAACAAGTGTGACTTGGGAAGTTCTTGTGTTAAGTATGACTTGGGAAGTCCTAGTGTTAAGTGTGACTTGGGAAGTCCTAGTATTACGTGAGACTAGTTGGCTATGACCAGGATAGAATGGTTGAAGGGGCACCGACTAGTGGAGTTGGTAGCGGATGCAGGATAGGAAGGCTTAGGATAGAACTAATAGGTCCATAAGGGTCACAGGGTGGTATTAAAGGTGGATGACGAGGGACTGGACTTATATAAATTTACAATGCATATCTTTTCTTGATTTCTTATATGATGATAGGGAATGGATTTGGTTGGATCGATGATGCCTACCAGTATGTGTGTTTGTACTGATTCTACTCTTGCTATACCTTTTTGGGTATAGTATGATTGCAGGGTTAGTGATATTTCATAGGTACAGGACGACGGTGATATTCAGCGGCTTCGATTCTTTTTTTCATGGTGGGAGCTATGTCCTCTTACATTTTTATTTTACTCCTATAGTAGTTTTTGTACCGGCTTAGACTAGATCCTAGGTAGGGTAATTTTCCCAGTTTAAAAAGAGTTTATTTTTATTTCTATGTAAAAAGATGTTTCCTGAAACAAGATTGTAAATGCTTTCACATATTAAAATGAGATTATTATATTGTTATTCTCTATTTTTCCACAAGCATATGTTGGTTCGGGTGGTAAGGGTTCGTCTATCTAGGTAATTAGAGTAGGCGCCCGCACGGCTCAGTAGGTTGGGTCGTGACAAAAGGTGTGACAATACACCCTTTAATTAATGCCAATATATAAATCTGCCCGGGAAATGTTTAGTTACTATTTTGGCAAAGTTGCATTAAGTTTAATAGCTAATATTAGCTTTGTTATACCCTTGTGTTGTAGATTAACTTAATACAGGAAATGCTAAGTTGTGGTAAGCGCAATCTTTGGAAGGAACGAGGTATGTTAAGGCTTCTTTATTTCTTATCGGCATGAATCTAGAAATGGAACTCTAAATCTCCGAAAGAAGGAATTTGAGTATTCTATTGTAAGAGAGATAATTTTGTAATTTAATAAGTCTTAAGGAACTAAGTTATACATTATGGTGATTCAAGTCGCCTTCTTATAAAAAAATCTGATTTTTTTTGCACGAAACATAAGTTATCCTTTTGTCGAGTTTCTTCTTTGTATTGTGATCCCTAATCAAGCTTTAGAAAGCATAAACGGAAGGTTAAAAAGTCAAATCTCCAGTCATATGTGTTTGGTAAGTTAAGTCCAACATCTAGTAAGTCAAGGCTATAGAAGTTATCTAAATGAACCTTCATAACTAACAAGAGTAGCTTTGAAGGTCAATCTAGTAATATGCTTATTCGTGTGGATTGCGTGTTAGTGTGCGTTGAGGCGCTACTGCCACATTGAGGCTATTATATACATAGTGTGCACCAAGGTGCTACTGCCGTATTGAGGCCATTGTATACATAGTGTGCACTGAAGTGCTACTGCCATATTGAGGCCATTATATACATAGTGTGCACCGAGGTGCTACTACCATATTGAGGCCATTATATACATAGTGTTTGCCGAGGTACTACTGCCATATTAAGGCTATTATATATAGGGTGCACCGAGGCGCTATTGTGGTTTAGCATATGTTATAAAGAGTGAGTTGCGGTGTGTGTTAATGCATGTATTGTGTTCTAAAAAGAATAAAGGAGAAAAGAGCTTAACTAGTCTTACCGATTACAGTTTACAAGTTTCATATTATATCATATTCAGATTTACTACTTGCAACTTACTATTATGTTTCTACCTTACATACCAGTACATTATTTCCATACTGACGTCCCCATTGCATGGAGGGGTTCTGCATTCATGCCTGCAGGTCTAGATAGAAACCCAGACAGACCTCTTTAGTAGGAGTTGCAGAGTTCAGCCATTTTGGTAAACTCCATTCTTCCTGGAGCTGACTAGTCCGAGGTCTAGCATATATTTTGACCAGGTTATGTATATTTACAATTTATGGGTAGTTCAGGGCCTTGTCCTGGATATGAGATGTTTTACTTACTTGTAGAGGCTAATAGACGTGTATATGTATGTCAGTGTTGATTATGACCTTGTCGGCCTTGTTATTAGTTATCTACTATGATATTAGCCTTGTCGGCCTTGAGTTGTTTACCTATTGTTGAGCTATCAGTGTTTCTAATTGCTATACTTAGAGACCTTGTCGGTTTCAGACCCCCAACAGGTTCAATAGAGATACACTCTATTTTGACGCCCTCGACCTTTTGGGGCTCTGGGTGCCGGTCCCGCGTCCTCTGGATTGGGGCGTGACAAGGCCGGTCCATTGACACTAATAGTTACAATTAACACTATAACCAAACTTAAAATTAGCTATGAACTTATCACTAATTCATTGATAAATTCCTTATAGTTAACCATTTCATTTTGGAAAGTTGCTGCTAAATAGGAGTAGGGACAGATATAGGTGTTTAGTTATGAAATTTGTCTATTGGTAATTTCATTATTTTATTAGTGAAATAAATATTTATCGATGACAATTCATCATATGTTAATTTCAAAAAAGAGAACATTTATCATAATGTAACTGTGATTTCTCATAAATAAGGCTATTTTCAGAAAATAATACTATAAAAATGTCTAAAAGTTTATATGATGGTGAAAAAGGCAAACATAAACATTCTAAATATGAAGAAGACATCTTTGAAATTAATTTTTACCATGCCACTTTTTATTGTTGCACTAGGTATGCAACTCTCTCTCTCATTCATTTTTTTTGTATATCATGTCATGAAATGATGGTATTGGCTCGATTTATAAGTTGGTTAAATTGATTTGTAAGTTTTTGATATTTTTGTGTATTTGGTAAATACGTCAAGTGTTTATTAGTCAAAATCAATCAAAAATATAAGCAGGTTACCTCCAACTTATGATTATATTTTAGCATATAAATACTTTGAGTTTGATTAAAATTTTTACTATTTTATCCTTAATATCTATTTTAATTCTCACTATCTTTTTGAAACATTACATCTAACTTCTTCTCCATTTCATATTCGTCATTCATCATTTTTCTTTTCTTTTTTAACAAAGATACTTTTAAATTTATAATTTTTATATATATAAAAAATTAAGAGTATTTTAGTTATTTTATCAAAAGAATAACTCATCATTATTTTCTTTTACCTAACACAATAAGTGTCTATTATCAGTTTCAATATTTTTTTTAAAATAAGTAATTGCTTATTTTTAATATTTATTTTAATTATCAAAATACCTTTTTCTGAAACAAAACATCCGACGTCCTCTTCATTCTATATCCGTCATTCTTTCTTTTTCTTACAAATACACTTTTAAATTATATTTATATATATATATATATATATATATATATAAAAGAACAACTTATCAATATTTTTTCTATCAAACACATCAAACATTTATTATTATTTCCTAGGCTTTTATTTAATCATGTAATTGCTTATTTATGATATAACTTTACCATTTAAAAATACAATCAATTAATTAAAATGACTCAAACATTATTATTTTTTTACAGATATTCTATATTTGGAAGTGGAAGATGAAGGATATTGATATCATGATGGAGATTGTGAGTATTTGCACATTTTTGTAATGAAGGACTGGCATGTGAATGTCCTTATATCATAATTAAAAATCCTGACATTACAAAAACAGATGGCAGTCCAAATTTATCTTTCTTTTGATTTTTAATTTTTCTTATTTTCTTCCTTATTATTCTTAATTGGAAACTAACTATATCATATCTTTTAATTTATAAATTTTATATACAAGAAATACGAAGAGATATATGGATTCATTTGATTATGTACTATTTACTATTATCCTTCCTTAACACCTTCTTTTGACCATTTTTCATATTAAATAGGTAAATGATTCATGAATTTAAAGAAAGGGCAATATTAATTGTGAGGATGGGAGCATTTGATATATGATTTTAGGGAGAAAATTAGGATTTTGGGTAATATATTGGAGGGATTAGAATAGGATAAAAATAAAAGAATGATGCCACTTTGGAGAGAACTAAAACTAAAATAATGAAAACTCAAAAATTGACTAAAGTCAATGTTTGATATTATTGAAATGGAAGAAAATAAATAAATAGAAGGAATGAGAAAAAGAAAAGCAAATACATACATGCACTCAATTTTCACACCAAATTATATACCTTAATGTTGACAACATAAAATTAAAATGGCAACATATATATATATATATATATATATATATATATATATATATATATATATATTATACATAATATAATATATGTATATATATATATGTATATATATATGTATATATATATGTATATATATATGTATATATATATGTATATATATATGTATATACTAGTTCCTTGACACGTGTGTTGCACATGTACGTCGACATATATAATAACACATTTGAGATCCATTTGTCTTGTTATATAATATTAGCAAATATTTTAGGATTTCTTCTAACTGCTAAATGCTACAGAAATTAAAGATAGAAAAATTTCAATTTTCTTAATTTCATCCTCCTTTATGCCAAAATTGACGGGAAAAGGGATAATAATTCATACCAGCACACAACATATTCTCTCTTTATCACACGCCCAAATACATTAATTTAGTCAATAAGATCTAGAATTGGTGATGTAGTGATAATAAGAAGATCAAATCATCCGCTTTCATGTTTTTTTGAAGTATCAACCCTAAATGTGTCATGCTTCAAGTTATAGACTAACTACACAGAATTATTACTTATACAATATTTATTTTGATTGTTACTTAAATTACATTGAATCGTATCATTAAATCTATCATTACGCAATGACAAAAACACTCATTTTATGTAACAATCAATTTGGTGTGGTTGCATTGTTGCGTTATCTTTTTCTCATTTTAGTTTTTAAGCTATCCAATTATCCTATTTTATCCTTTACCTTATCTTTTTTGTATTAACTCTACCCATATTCTATTTTTTTTAAAAAAAATATTTTAGGTTTATCATTTAAATTGTTAATGTTTGGCATTATGTAACGATAAAAAACGTTAAAATCTATCCAAACGTTGTAATAAGCAAAATAATATGGTACAATACAATTTCATAGGCTATGAAACCATAACTAACATCCAAACAAACTATTAGTAAGCAATGATGCAATTGTATATCAAAACCATTGTTCATTGGCAAAATATAATCGCCAAATAAAAAAGAGAGACCTCTGCAATGTCAATAGTCTTAATAATGAATATATTAAGTGTGGTCTACTTTAAACTTACGTCTTCAGACTTCTTGAAAGAAAAAAGATTGTTAAAAGGCTGTGACTTACTATTGCTTTGCTTGTTCGCTCCTTCTTCATCATTAAACGCCCAGTAATTTTTCTCTAAAAATATTTATAAGTTCCTGCCCCTCGCCCTCCCCACAAACAAAAAATTGAGGCTAGTCCTCTAAATTTATAGCCAACGAAAAGGTAGTATGAAGAGGTACTTATTGTGACTTATCCGAAAAGTCACAACTTATAGGAAAAGTCACAACTCATCGAAAAGGTCACAATCCATTCAATATGAAAAGGTGCCTACTTAAAATGCATCCATTCAGAAAAATACCTATTCATTTTCCATTCACGCCTCTTAAAGACCCAACAAATAATTTAGGCAGAAAAAAATGACAAAAGAATCTTGTTTGCTACAACTTCAACCTCAATTTATAGCTCAGAGGTTATTTAAGAGACTGGAATTTTAAGATATTATTCGTATTTGAACCTATTTTCATTGTAATTGGTTGCGTTAAGTAAGGAGATTTTCAGAGTTCTATAACTTATAAATGCACCATTTTCTAGAACTCTGGATGTTAAATTAACATTAAAAACTTTTCTGCACAAGAACTCGCAAAATTTAAACTAAACAAAAAAGGAAAAAAGATAGGGTTGAAGTATCAACCCTAAATATGTCATGCTTCAAGTTATAGACTAACTACACAGAATTATAACTTATACAATATTTGTTTTAATGGTTGCTTAAATTATATTGAATCGTATCATTAAATCTATCGTTACGTAATGAAAAAAATCTCATTTTATGTAACAATCAATTTGGTGTGGTTGCATTGTTATGTTATCTTTTTCTTATTTTGGTTTTTGTATCCAATTATCCTACTTTATCATTTACATTATCTTTTTTATAATAACTCTACCCATATTTTAATTTTTGTTTTCAAATAATATTGTAGGTTTATCATTCAAATTGCTAATATTTGGCATTATGTAACGATGAAAAACGTTAAAATCTATCCAAACGTTGTAGTAAACAAACTAATATAGTTCAATACAATTTCATAGGTTATGAAACCGTAACAATCATCCAAACAAACTATTAGTAAACAATGATACAATTGTATATCAAAACCATTGTTCATTAACAAAATATAATCACCAAATAAAATAAGCGTAACCTCTGCACTGTCAATAGTATTAATGATGAATGTATTAAGTGTGGTCTACTTTAAACTTACTTCTTTAGTCTTCTTGAAAAAAAAAATATTCTTAAAGAGTCGTGACTTACTCTCGCTTTGCTCGTTCCCCCTTTCTTCATCATTAAACTCCCAGTAACGTTTCTCCAAAATAATTTATAAGTTTCTGACCCTCGTCCTCCCCACAAACAAAAGAGTTTTCATGAGCAGGCTTATTGAAGAAGACCATTCCAGTCACGACTTGTTTAGAAGAAGATTGAAAACGCTAACTTTTCGGATATTTCATGTGTTGCTTCGTGACAAATCAAAACACTGACAACTCTTCAAGTTATTTGTAGGTTTGCCTCGCTTTCTTCACTTTTGTGTAAATCAATAGACACAAATGAAGAAAACACCCATTTATAAACTTGATTAGAAATGCTTGACGATATTTATATATACATTGTATTTAAAAGGGGATTATGTGTTTAATGGTTGTGACCCTTCCTGAAGGGGTACTTAGATAGATTGTCTTTAGTTTGATAAGAAGAATATTTTAGTAATTTGAGTTTAGGGTATTTTAGTAATTTCATTTTAAATTTTTTGAGTTCATGCTTTTAAGGTAGTATGTTTGTATATATATATTATTTAATCAGGTATAAGTTGACGCTCCAATAAATTTGGTGGCCCAAAATCAATTTTTAAGAAAAGATCAGAATTTTTTTTTGAAAAAACTTCCATATATAATTTTATTTGAATTCAACAAATTCGATAGCTTGAATTTAACAAAAACTTCATGAATTGCTAGTGCTTTAGTGGTGATGGTCTTCACAACAAATTGAATCGGGGTACCAAAGACTTTAAGTAAATGACCATAATTATTTCATAGCCGTCACTTCAATGCTTGTCATCTGTGTCATCTTCTTCTCCTTTTGTAAACTAGCATCTGCAAACATAAAAACACTACTTCGTTCCATAATAAAAAAAATTATCATTAGTATAATAACGTACAAGCATAGAAAAAAGGTAAGTAATCATTTTTATTTTCTTGAAAATCTGTAATGACCCTCTAGGTCATTTTTGGTTTTTCAGGCTTTTTCCACATTTTGAGATTTCCTCTAGTGGCTACAGGTTTATTTATGACTTTTCGAGACTGACGTTCGTTAGGTCGTTATGACCATTTCCCTGTTTTAGAATCAGAACTTAAAAAATCTTTAACTTTAGTCAACTTTCTTGGGAAAAGCACTGAGAATCAAATTCTAACAGTTCTGTTGGCTCAGTAATGGGGATTTTGTTCTAGTGGGATCCTTGGTCTGAATCTGGGTGCTTTCAATTTGGTTTTGTCTGCTTTCTGTGTTTTTAGGCCAGTTTGTCTTGTGGGGTTTACCTCTAAGTTTTGGGGTAGTTTATATGAAGAGTTGGACACTCAACTCACTTTCAGCACAACTTTCCATCCTCACACTGACGGTCAATCAGAGAGGACAATCCAAGTGTTGTAAGACATGCTAAGAGCATGTGTGATTGACTTTGGAGGTCATTGGGACAAGTTCCTGCCGTTGTGTGAGTTCTCATACAATAATAGCTACCACTCCAGTATCGACATGACACCATTTGAGGCACTATATGGGAGGTGTTGTGGATCCCCTATACGATAGTTTGAGGTAGGTGATGTGAATCCTTTGGGCGTGTACTGGTAAAAGGAAGCGTAGGAAAAAGTAAGAGGCATTCAGACCAAGTTGCTACCAGCCCAGAGCAGGCAGAAGGAATACGCGAATCGCAAGGTAAGAGGCATGGATTTTCACGTTGGTGAGCAAGTACTATTGAAAGTGTCACCAATAAAGGGGGTCATGCATTTCGATAAGAAGGGCAAGCTCAGCGCTTGGTTTATCGGCCTATTTGAAGTTTTCTAAATGGTAGGGCCAGTAGCTTACAGGTTAGCACAGTCGCCCAGTTTATTCGGTGTCCATCCAGTATTCCATGTAACCATGTTAAAGCGGTACCACAGGGATGGATATTATATTATCAAATGGTATGAAGTGTTGCTAAACAAGGATCTTCGATACGAAGAGGAACCAATTGCAATTCTTGATCGGGATGTCCAAAAGCTAAGGACAAAAGAGATCAAATCGGTGAAGATTCAACAGAAGCATCATCCGGTTGAGGAAGGCACTTGGAAAACTGAGAAGGACATGCGGGATAAGTACCCTCACTTATTCAGGGATTCAGGTACTACACGTTCACCCTTTATTTCTCTGTATTTTCAAGTTGATTATTTGGGGATGAACGATGGGTAAATTGGTATCTATTGTAATGATAGGGTTCGTTGTTATAGGTAAACCCTTTGTGCCAAGTATGAGTTGGAAAACTTCAGTGTTTGGGAGTTGGAAATTCTGGGCTAGGCTAGTCTCGGCCGATTTTGGAGCGAGGGTTGGTCTAGGGCAATATAGGTGAGGGTTGGGTAATGTGTCTTGTGGTGAGCTATATTTTCCATTAGCTAATACATAGAGGAGTACGTGAGACTTTTCAGAAGTGAATTTGGGTAAGTAAAACTCACAAAATCAAGGTTGACGTGAAGGGGTTATTCCGGAACATCGGGATTGAAGGTGTATTGTAAAATTGGCACTTTTCAGGGATTTTTTGAGTTTCTGCTCGTGATGAGTGTCATCACTGCACCGTAGAGGTGACTGCTATAGTGGTAAAATATCTGCTATAGTGGAAGTCAATATCGATCAGCACCGCTATAGCGGACGGTTCCACTACGACGATACCGCTATAGTGGAGTGCTAACCACCATAGCGGGCAAAACGGGATTTAATGCAGAAAATTTCTCCAAAATATTCAGTTTTTATCAGGAATATTTTTGGAGAAGGGCTAGGCGATTTTGGGCAAATTAACTCCGTTTTCACCATTTTTTGTCCTAAAGGTAAGGATTCTACTCCCTTAACTTCGTACTATCTTTCCTACGGGGTAGAATTGCTAGCCTTGGACTTGGGGAAAGGTTGTGGTTAAACTACGGATGGAAGGATCCGGGGAAAAGGTTATTCTAGGGAATGCTAGGTCTTGGGTCTTGATTTTATTTTTACATTATGATCGCTTAGCCATAATTCTCTACAAATATCCATGAAAATGATGAACTTAGGTGAATTTATGGTGGGAAAGCCCGGGAATGGGTGAGATGATTATAGTTTGGCCTGGAATTGGGATTTTGCATTATCCGGGTATTTTAGGCCAGTAAATTTGATTGTGGTTGTGTATATTTATTTCTAGACCAAGAACGAGCAAGGTAGTCAGAAAAGGGGAAGGCTCCAGTTCAATATAGCATTGAGTAATTCGAGGTAGGTGATGGCTTTTGTGTTTCAAATATGCATTATGTGTTCATGTACTACAGGCTGATATTGTATGAGTTGCATGCTTACGTAATGGTTTTGAATGTCTAATGGTTCAGCTATCAGTCTTGTAAAATGAACTAGTTGTTGTTGCTTGTTGGGTTACAAGTGTGTTGTTTGTTCATTGTTATTGACTGTTGGATTTTTGTGTGACATTTAGTTGGCTGGGATACCACGCTTGGTACAGGTTACTATTTGGTTGGCTCGGGTACCACGCTTGGTACAGGTTACTATTTGGTTAGCTCGGGTACCACGCCTGGTACAGGTTACTATTTGGTTGGCTTGGGTACCATGCCTGGTACTGGTTACTATTTGGTTGGCTCGGGTACTACGCCTAGTACAAGAATTATAAATAGTTGGCTCGGGTACCACGCCTGATACGGGTTCGGGTATTTCGATGGTTCCATGAGTGGAACGGGATGTATGTTTGAAGTGTGATTTTTGTATATGGTCTTAGTGAAGGCCGGGATTGCATGCTAGAATATGGTTGGTGTTCTAGGGATCCTTGGTGGTCCGGGTTATATAAAAAGGGTACTTGCTTATCGTTTAAATTGGTAATTGCTTGTTAAATAAGTTTATGTGGTTCATTTGTTAAGGAAGAGATCTGTATTTTGTTATGCTGTGTATGGGTTACATGCCTACTTTGCCTTACTGTAATGACCCTCCAGGTCATTTTCTATTTTCTATGCTTTTTTCTGCATTTCGAGCTTTCCCTCAGCGGCTACAGGTCATTTATGACTTGCCGGGACTAACAGTTCGGTGCCTGGGCCATTCGTTAGGTCGTTATGACCATTTCCCTTTTTTATCCCTTAAAGTTGGTAAATCTTTCACTTCGGTTAGCTTTATTGGTAAACATGCTCAGAATTGAATTTTGACAGTTCCGTTGGCTCTGGAACAGGGATTTTGGTCTAGTGGGACCATTAGTCTGGGTCTGAGTGCCTTCAATTTGGTCTTGTGTTGCTTTGTGTGTTTTCAAGTTAGTTTGGCTGGTAGGGTTGACTTTGATCAACATTCGAAGAAGACAACCTCAGATGGAAATTCCGTCAGAGGCGTTAGCTCCAGAATATTGACTTTGGGCTAGGGGGACCTTTGGTTTGAGTCTCGGGGGTTCTGGACTTATTTTGGGGTTTTGAGTTTCAAGTTGGTTTTGGGCGCGGGTCCGACTTTTCTTTAAAATGATCTCAGTTGGGAGTTTCGTCAATTCCATTGAGTCCAGAATGCTGTTTTTGGTAGGGTAGCATGGTTTTTTTGTGTTCACGGGGTTCCGGATGAATCCCGAGGACCCATCAAAAGACTTTTGGCCTTGGTGAAATTGCTGGTTGCTGCATTAAGTTGCAGACCTTTTTGGTCTTCGTGATCGCGAGGCTCCCATCGCGTTCGCGATGGTCTAGTTCCTTGACTATTGTGTTCATGAAGGTGGCTCTTCGTAACCACAATGAAGCCGGCTGGAACCCGACTCAGCTTTCCTCTTCGCGAACGATCGATCACGATGGTCTGGCCATTGTTTCCTCGCGAACGCGTGGGGTCCTTTGCAATAGCGAAGAAGGACCCCTGGCAGCTATTTAAAGTCCAACTTCATTTTCTTTTTTGTTATTCCGAGAACTCCATTGTTGAAGCTCCCAAGCTCCTATTTTCCAGCTCCTTGCTTCAGTATTCTTCATCCGATAAGTTCCCTCGTCACCCCTCTCCTCTTTCCGTGTAAATTCTCGTAATTCTCCCGCTAAACTCCCTTGTTGATTAATTCTTAAGGTTGGAGTGATCCTTGTAAAAATCTGATTCTTGGGGCTGCATGTTCGTAAATTCGTGCAACTCACTTCCGTCACGCGTTTCTCTTGTCGAGGTAGGTTCCCGCCTGTAAATTCTGAGTTTTTTCCATTTTGATCCCTCAAATTAGTAACACTTTGGAGCTGTTTTGGGCCACGAATCGAGCTCCGTTCGTGCCCAAACTTTGGGCATGGGTTCCTTAACCCACCACGAGTATAATTGTAATTTTTGTTTTCCGTTCCATTGAGCGGGCCTCGAGGGTCATTTTTCCAACCTGATTTCGGCCCCATTTTTCCATGTAGTAATATGGGTATTGTTCTTCTCATATTGACATTTGGATTGTGTTCTTGATAGCGTGGCAACTTTTGAGGCTGTTCAGAAAGGGAAGGCACACGAGTGATGGTTCGTACTTGCGGTTTGCCCCCTAGGTAGGTTACAGTTTACCTATTAGACTGGGTTTAGTTAGATTATATATATATTGAGTTACTGGAACGTTAGGTTGGATATTAGGTAGAATTTACGCTTAAATCCTGTTATCAACTTTAATTGGCCATTTCGGGTTTTTAGTCTAGAACTGTATGCTATCCTTTGCCTAGGAGCTTGCTTTATCTGTTTGACTAGTATAGAATCCTTAGTATGCTTTTAGGAAGCTTCAGAGGTAGAATAGAGATTCCCGGTGGTTTTCTGTCACGACCTAGACCACCATGAGTGGCACTCACCCAATCCCTCCCGGGTGAGCGAACCATCACTTCCCCGAACTTAACCATTCTAACAACTCAAAACCAAAGTGCGGAAATTAAACTAGCAAAACAATAATAACAAAACCACATCATTAATATAAACCTGCAGAAATTACCCCCTAGAATCTGAAAGTCGCAGTACCAAACAATCTACCAATGTCTAGAATACGGGGATGCAACCCCAAAACAAGAAAATAGTTTAAGCCCGAAACAAGTGGACTACAACTCTAATGATAGATTCAAGGCAGCTCGATCAAAACAACTCACCCTTGAAGTTTGGAAACGCCGGTACTACAGATGAGGTCGCGTCTCAACCGCCGGAAGATTGCCTGTACTCACAAAAAGAAAAGCAAGTGCAATATCAGTACACCACCACTGTGTACTGGTTGGATTATCAGCCAGTTCCAAATAAAAACACTGTATAATCAGTATAACAAATCAAGTATAAGTACGGAAGACATGCAGCAAGTCAACAGGCACCCCTAGACTACAAGTATCTACCTAGATTGTTCCCGCATGAAATCCACCCTTTCTAACTGTAAGCAACAATCATATAACTAATAAACCATCACTTTTCAACTAACCCAGACCCACCCTGGATCCCCTCTAAACAACACCCAAATGTTAAACAGACAACCCGGCCTAAAATAAGGCCAACTCAATAGATATAACAGGATTCCCGGTCACTCAAGGACCACTAAAAAATATCACATTTCAATAAAACAGCCCGGTCCACTCACATAACCAATAACAATTAATGTAATACAACAATATCAATGCAATGATGCAGTAAAACAAACTCGTACCCGGCGTGGTACCCGAGCCAATCGTTAGTATTCCGTACCCAGCGTGGTACTCGAGTCAACCATTTGTTATACCTGTACCAGGCGTGGTACCCGATCCAACCAAATGTCAATTAATCCACAATCAAATAATGAACAAACAACTTGTAAAACCAATAAGCAACACACCGTTCAATCAACAGACTGTAAAACAGGACCCTTAGACATTCTAAATAATTCCTCTAAGCAATGTAATTCATACAAACACTTAGATAAGAGTACAAAAATATACAACATTCACAAGAATCATAAGCCATCACCTACCTCGAAATGATCCAAGCTCTACTCAACCCGAGCTTTCTCATGTTCCGGATTCCTTTCTCGTTCTTGGTCTAAAACAACATACAAGTACTTGAATTAACAAACAAGTCCTGCGTATAACCCAGATTATGCCAAATTCCAAATCCCAGACCAACAATAATCATTCTACCCTTTTTCTCGGGTTTTCCGCCATTAATTCCCCTAGTTCTATCATTTTTATGGATAAAAATAGAGAATTTAACAACACGCAATCAATAAACCTTGTTTTTAACAATACCCAAGAACTTTCATGCATAGAATCCCCCTTCTTCCCCGGAGTCTACCATCCCTAGGTTATTCCAACCTTTCCCCAAGTTCTCTCCTAGAAATTCTACCGCATACGAAAAGTAGTACGAAGTTTGGGGAGTAGAAACCTTACCTTAGGGAAGAAAAACAATGGAAAATTGCCTGGAATTGCCTTGCCCTTCTCCCAAAACAAAATTGTGAAAACTAAACGTTTTGGGGAATATTTCTGCATTAATTCCCATCGAGCCCGCTATAGCGGTCCACTCCGCTATAGCAGTACCGCCGTAGTGGAGTTGGCCGCTATGGCGGAGGCGGATCGACGTTGACTTCCACTGTAGCAGTAATTTCTCTGCTATAGTGGAGGTCACTATAGAGGAGTGTCAACCGCAATAGCAGTTGACACGAGATAAAAAGTCATAAAATATCCAAAACTAGTCCATTTTACAACACACTTGTTTTTCCAATGTTCCAAAACAACCTCTTCACGTCAACCTCGATTTCGGGAGTTCTACTTACCCGAATTCGATCCCGAAAAGTTCCCTAGACTCCTTTATGTCTTGACTACCTGGAAAACTAGCTCAAAACAAGACTCCTAACCCAATCCTTACCTTGATTTCCCAAGACTCCACCTCGCTCCAAAACCAGCCGAGGCTAGCCTATCCCCGAATTTCAAACTTCCAAACCCAGAGTTTTTTAACTCTAAAACTTGGCATGATTAGACTACCCATAACAACGGACTCGGCCATTATAACAGATGCCAATTTATCCATCATTCGTCCCCGAATGATCAAACCCAAATTTATGGAAATAAAGGAAAGAAAGTGTAGTACATGAATCCTAAAACAAATGAGGGTACTTGTCCCGCATGTCCTTCTCGGTTTCCCAAGTCGCTTCCTCAACTGGATGATGCTTTCACTGAACCTTTACCATATCAATAACCTTTTTCCTCAATCTCTGAATATCCCAAGCAAGTATTAAGACTGGTTCCTCTTCATAACGAAGATCCTTATCGAAAAGCACCTCATCCCACCTGATGATGTAGTCCCCATCCCTATGGTATCGCTTAAGCATGGATACATGAAATACCGGATGGACGCCCGACAAACTAGGCAGCAGTGCTAACTTATAAGCCACTGGCCCCACAATCTCAAAAACCTCAAACGGGCAGATGAACCGAGGGCTGAGCTTTTCCTTCTTACCAAACCGCATAACTTCCTTCATTGGTGACACTTTCAACAATACCTGATCACCAACCTGAAATTCCATATCGCGAGCCTTGCAATCTACATACTCCTTCTGCCTGCTTTGGGTAGCCAATAATTTGGCCTGAATGACCCTTACCTTTTCTTGCACTTCCTTTACCAATTTCACTCCCAAAGGCTTTACATCACCTTTCTCAAACCACCCAACCGGTGATCGGCAGCTCCTCTCATACAATGCCTCAAATGGTGCCATGTCAATACTGGAGTGGTAGCTATTGTTGTACAAGAATTTGCACAATGGTAGGAACTGGTCCCAATGGCCCTCGAAGTCCATCACACATGCTCTCAGCATATCCTCTAATATCTAGATCGTCCTCTCTGACTGACCATCAGTCTGAGGATAGAAGATTATGCTAAAAGTGAGTTTTGTACCCAACTCTTCATGTAGATTGCCCTAAAATTTAGAGGTGAACTGCATACCCCTGTCTGAAATAATGGACAGTGGCACCCCATGCAATCTCAAAATCTCCTTCACGTAGATCTTAGCCAATTGCTGCAAATTGTAATCTACCCTGACCGGAATGAAGTGAGCAGACTTGGTCAGCTTGTCAACAATAACCCAAATTGAGTCATACTTCCCTAATGTCCTGGGAAGACCCACCACAAAATCCATGGCTATCCTTTCCCACTTCCACTCTGGAATTGGCATTCTCTGAAGCAGTTCTGCAGGTCTCAAATGTTCATAATTTACCTGCTGGCAGTTCTGACATTTGGACACAAAGTTGACTATGTCCTTTTTCATCTTGGGCCACTAGTAACGCTGCCTCAATTTTCTGTACATTTTAGTCACACCCGGATGAATTGAGTATCGCAAACCATGAGCTTCTGCCAAGATTTTTTGAATTATATCATCAACCCGAGGAACACAAATCCTTTCTCTGAAATAGAGCACTCTACCAGAGTCTAACGTGACGTCCCTGGATTCCCCGAATATTACCTTACCTCGAAGCTTACTCAGTTTTGGATCCTAAAATTATTTGGACTTTATTTCCTCTATGAAGGTGGCCTTGACCTCAATACTGGCTAATAACCCACCCTGTTCTGAAACACCCAATTGCATGAACTTGGCCTCTAAAGCCCGAATTTCCCTTGCTAGTGGTCGTTTGGACACCCCAAATAATCCAAACTACCCATGCTAACTGTCTTCCAGCTCAATGCGTTTGCCACCATATTAGCCTTACCCTGATGATATTGAATAGTCACATCATAGTCCTTCAATAACTCCATCCACCTTCTCTGCCTCAAATTAAAATCCTTCTGAGTGAACACATGCTGCAGGCAGCGATGATTGGTGAACACCTCACACTTGACACCATAGAGATAGTGTCTCCAAATCTTGAGTGCAAAGACCACTGCTGCCAACTCTAAGTCGTGAGTCACGTAGTTCCTCTCATGCACCTTCAACTTCCTAGATGCATAGTCTATCACATTCCTATCATGCATAAACACAGCACCCAAACCAGAATGTGAAGAATCACAGTAAACAATAAAGTCTTTACCTTCAATCGGCAAGGACAATATAAGAGTCGTGGTCAGAAGTGTCTTGAGCTTTTGAAAGCTCTCCTCGCACTTGTCGAACCACACGAATGGTACATCTTTCTGTGTAAGCCTGGTCAGGTGAGTAGCAATAGATGCAAAATCCTTAACAAACCTCCGGTAGTACCCTGCGAGCCCAACAAAACTCCTCACCTCTGTCATAGAGCTAGGCCGGGCCCAACTCTTGACTGCCCAATCTTATGGGGATCCACCATCACCCCCTGTTCTGACACTACATGCCTCAAGAACACAACTGAAGTCAACCAAAACTCACACTTAGTGAACATCGCATAAAGCTTTTGGCGTCTCAACATGTCCAACACAATACGAACATGATTAGCATGCTCCTCTCTACTGTTGGAGTAGATCAAAATATCATCGATAAACACAATCACGAAGAAATCCAAATACGACTTAAATACCCCATTCATCAAACTCATGAATGTTGCCGGCGCATTGGTCAAACCAAATGACATTACTAGAAACTCGTAATACCCATACCGAGTCCGAAAAGCAGTCTTAGGAATGTCCTCAGGCCTATTCCACAACTGATGGTAACCCGACCTCAATTCGATTTTTGAAAACACAGATGCACCCTGAAGCTGGTCAAACAAATCATCAATGCGGGGTAAAGGGTACTTATTCCGGATGGTCACCTTGTTCAACTGCCTATAATCTATGCACATCCGCATACATCCATCCTTTTTCCTTACAAAAAAAAACAGGAGCACCCTAAGGCGACCCACTGGGATGGATAAATCCCTTATCTATGAGTTCCTGTAGCTGAGTCTTATGTTCCTTTAACTATGCCGAAGCCATACGATATGGAGTAATGGAAATGGGACAAGTGTCTGGCATCAAATTAATACAAAAGTCGATAACCTTGTCTGGAGGCATACCAGGAAAATCCACTGGAAACACCTCTAGAAACTCAAAAACCACTAGAACTGACTCAATAGATGGGGACTTCACTCTATCATCCCGGAGATGAGCCAAGAAGGCTAGACACCCGCATTCTACTAGCTTTCTAGCCTCAACAAACGATATGATCTTAACTGGCTTAGGCATATACACACATTTCCACTCTAGCCTATCCTTACCCGTAATCTCTAGAGCCACAGTCTTAGTGTTACAGTTCAACACAGCATGATAAGAGGACAGCCAGGTCAAGCCTAAGATAATATCAAAATTAGTCATATCCAGGATTACCAAGTCTACCCAAGTATGCAACCCCACAAACATAATAGAACAGTCACAATCACCGACTCTCCAACTGGGGTAGAAACATGGATAGGGGAATCAAGGATATCACAAATCAATTACAGACCCAACGCAAAACTTACAGATACATAAGAATATGTAGAACCTAGGTAAAATAATACCGAAGCCATTTTATCGCAGACAAGAATTGTCACGACCCAGATCATCATGAGTGGCACTCACCCAACCCCTGGATGAGCAAACCAATAGAGTCCAATCCATAGCCTAGTCTAACAGCCTAAAACTAGCAACAAAAATTAAACTAGTAATTCAATAAGCAAAAACCTTTCATTTAAATAAAACTGCAAAAAATCCCTCTTCGAATCTGAAAGTCATCATACCAAACACTACCAATACTAGAGTACGGGGATGCAACCCCAAAACTTAAAATAATAAAGAGATAGTCTAAGCCCAAAACAATTGGGCTACAACTCAAAGATAAACACCAAGGAATCTTGGTCGAATGGCTCACCCTTGATATCTGGAACAGTCACGCCTACAAGTGGGGTCATGCGTCAACCGGCAGAGATTTCCTGTACTCACAAAGAAAACAAGCAAGTGCAGTATCAGTACACAACCACCTTGTACTGGTAGGATCATCAGCCAGTTCCAAATAAACAGTGTATATTGAGCACAACCAATCAAGTATAAGTACGAAAAACATGCAACAAGTCAACAGGCTCCCCTAGACTACAAGTCTATACCTAGCTTGTTTCCACGTGCAATCCACCCATGATAACTATAAACAACAATCATATAACTAATAGACCATTCCTTTCATCTAGCCCGGGCCCCACCCTGGGATCCCCTCTAAACAACACCTAAGTGTTAGACAGACAACCCGGCCTAATCCAAGACCAACTCAATAGATATAACAGGATTCCCAATCACTCAAGGACCACCAACCAATATCACAATTCAATAAAGCAGCCCGGTCCACTCACGGAACCAATAACAGTATACAATACAATAATATCAATGCAATGATGCACTAAAATAAAATTGTACCAGGCATGGTACCCGAGCCAACCATTAGTATTTTGTACCAGGCGTGGTACCCAAGCCAACCATTTGTTATACCTGTACCAGGCGTGGTACCCGTGCCAACCGTTAGTATACCCGTACCAGGCGTGGTACCCGAGCCAACCGAATGTAAAAGATCCATAGTCAAGTAATGAACAAACAACTTGTAAAACCAACAAGCAACATACTGTTCAATTCACAGACTGTAATTCAGGACCCTTAGACATTCTACACAATTCCTCTAAGCAATGCAATTCATACAAACACTTAGATAAGAGCACAAAATATACAAGATTCATAGGAATCATAAGCCATCACCTACCTGAAAATGATCCAAGCTCTACTCAACCCGAGCCTTCCCGTGTTCTGGATTCCTTTCTCGTTCTTGTTCTAAAACAACATACAAGTACTTTGAATTAACAACAAGGCCTGCTCAATACCTGTATTACACCAAATCCAACACCCCCAGGCCACCCATGATCATCCTACCCTTTTTCCCGGGCTTCCTGCCATTAATTTCTCTAGTTCTATCATTTTCACGAATAAAAATAGAGAATTTAGCAATATATGATCATAAAACCTTATTTCTAACAATACCCAAGAACTTCCATGCCTAGAATCCCCTTTCTTTCCTAGATTCTACCATCCCTAGGTTATTCCAACCTTTCCCCAAGTTCTCTCCTAGCAATTCTACCGCGTATAAAAAGTAGTACGAAGTTTAGGGAGTAGAATCCTTACCTTAAGGACGAAAAATAGTGGAAAACTGGTAGAAATCACCCAAAATCGCCTCCTTTTTCTCCCAAAGCATTTCAAGAAAAACTGAACTATTTTGGGGAAGTTTCTTCATTAAATCTCATCACTATATGTTATAGCGGTCCGCTCCGCTATAGCGGTACCGCCATAGCGAAGTCATCCGCAATGGCGGAGGCTGACCGACGTTGACTTTCGGTGTAGCAGTAATTTCTTTGCTACAACAGAGGCCATTATGGCGGAGTGTCAACCTCTATAGAGGTTGACATGGGATAGAAAGTCGTAAAACCTCCAAAACTAGTCCATTTTACAACACACTCATTTTCCCGAGGTCCCGGAACAACCCCTTCACGTCAACCTCAATTTCGGGAGTTCTACTTACCCGAATTTAATTCTGAAAAGTCCCCCAGACTCCTTTATATGTTAGCTACAAGGAAAACTAGCTCACCACAAGACATATAACCCAATCCTTACCCGGATTTTCCTAGACTCCACCTCGCTCCAAATCCGGCCGAGGCCAGCCTAGCCCAAAATTTAAAATTCCCAAACCCGGAGTTTTCTAACTCTAAAACTTGGCACGATTGGACTACATATAATGACGGACCCGGTCATTACAACAGATACTAATTTACCCATTATTCATCCCCAAACAATCAAACCCGAATTTACAAAAATAAAACAAAGAAAGTGTAGTACCTAAATTTTCAAACAAATGAGGGTACTTGTCCCGCATGTCCTTCTCGGTTTTCTAAGTGGCTTCCTCAACCGGGTGATGCTTCCTCTAAAATTTTACCATATCAATTACCTTTTTCCTCAACCTCTGGACATCCCGAGCAAGAATCAAGACTGGTTCCTCTTCTTAACAAAGATCGTTATCGAAAATTACCTCATCCCACTTGATGACGTACTCCCCATCCCCATGGTATTGCTTAAGCATGGATACGTGAAATACCGGATGGACGCACGACAAACTGGGTGGCAGTGCTAACTTGTAAGCCACTGGCCCCATAATCTTGAGAAAGTCAAACGGATCGATAAACCGAGGGCTAAGCTTGCCCTTCTTACCAAATCGCATAACTCCCTTCATTGGTGACACTTTCAACAATACATGTTCACCAACCTAAAATTCTATGTCTCGGACCTTGCGATCTCCATACTCCTTCTGCCTGCTTTGGGCAGCTAAAAATTTGGCCTGAATACTCCTTACCCTTTCTTGTGCTTCCTTTACCAATTTTACTGACCAAAGGCTTTACATCGCCTTCCTCAAACCACCCAACCGATGATCTGCATCTCCTCTCATACAACACCTCGAATGGTGCCATGTCAATACTAGAATGATAACTATTGTTGTATGAGAACTAGCATAATAGTAGAAGCTGGTCCCAATGACCCCCAAAGTCCATCACACATACTCTCAGCATGTCCTTTAATACCTGGATCGTCCTCTCCGACTGACCATCAGTCTGAGAATGGAAGGTTGTGCTAAAAGTGAGTTGTGTACCCAACTCTTCATGTAGCTTGCCCTAAAATTTAGAGGTGAACAGCGTACCCCTGTCTGAAATAATGGACAGTGGCACCCCATGCAATCTCACAATCTCCTTCACGAGATCTTAGCCAATTGCTGTGAATTGTAATCTACCCTGACCGGAATGAAGTGAGCGGACTTGGTCAGCCTGTCCACAATAACCCAAATTGAGTCATACTTCCCCAATGTCCTGCGAAGAGTCACAACAAAGTCCATGGCTATCCTTTTCTACTTCCACTCTGGAATGAACATTCTCTGAAGTAGTCTCGCAGGTCTCTAATGGTCATACTTTACCTGTTGGCAGTTCTGACATTTGGACACAAAGTCGACTATGTCCCTTTTCATCCTGGGCCACCAGTAACGCTGCCTCAAGTTCCTGTACATTTTAGTCACACCTAGATGAATTGAGTACCGCGAACCATGAGCTTCTGCCATGATTTTCTGAATTATTTCATCAACCCGAGGAACATAAATCCTCTCCCTGAAAATTAGTACTCCACCAGAGTCTAACGTGACATCCTTAGATTCCCGAATATTACTTTACTTTGAAGCTTACTCAGTTTTGGATACTGAAACTTTTTGGCCTTATTTTCTCTATGAAGGTGGCTTTGACCTCTATGCTGGCCAAAAATCCACCATATTATGAAACACCCAAGTGCATGAACTTGGCCTCCAAAGTCCGAATTTACCTTGCTAGTGGTCGTTTGGACACCCCCAAACAAACCAAACTACCCATGTTAATTGTATGCCGGCTCAATGCATCTGCCACCATATTAGTCTTACCCGGATGATATTGAATAGTCACATCATAGTCCTTTAATAACTCCATCCACCTTCTCTGCCTCAAATTAAAATCCTTCTGAGTGAACACATGCTGCAGGCAGCGATGATTGGTGAACACTTCACACTTGACACCATAGAGATAGTGTCTCCAAATCTTGAATGCAAAGACCACTGTTGCCAACTCTAAGTCGTGAGTCGGGTAGTTCCTCTCATGCACCTTCAACTTCCTAGATGCATAGACTATCACATTCCTATCATGCATCAACACAGCACCCAAACCAGAATGTGAAGCATCACAGTAAACAATAAAGTCTTTACCTTCAACCGGCAAGGACAATATAAGAGTCGTGGTCAAAAGTGTCTTGAGCTTTTGAAAGCTCTCCTCGCACTTGTCGAACCATACGAATGGTACATCTTTCTGTGTAAGCCTGGTCAGGTGAGTAGCAATAGACGCAAAATTCTTAACAAACCTTCGGTAGTACCCTGCGAGCCCAACAAAACTCCTCACCTCTGTCACAGAGCTAGGCCAGGCCCAACTCTTGACTGCCCAATCTTATGGGGATCCACCATCACCCCCAGTTCTGTCACTACATGCCCCAAGAACACAACTGAAGTCAACCAAAACTCACACTTAGTGAACTTCTCATAAAGCTTTTGGTGTCTCAACATGTCCAACACAATACGAACATGATTAGCATGCTCCTCCCTACTGTTGGAGTAGATCAAAATATCATCGATAAACACAATCACAAAGGAATCCAAATACGACTTAAATACCCCATTCATCAAACTCATGAATGTTGCCGGCGCATTGGTCAAACCAAATGACATTACTAGAAACTCGTAATGCCCATACCGAGTCCGAAAAGCAGTCTTAGGAATGTCCTCAGGCCTATTCCTCAACTGATGGTACCCCGACCTCAAGTAAATTTTTGAAAATATTGATGCACCCTGAAGATGGTTAAACAAATCATCAATATGGGGTAGAGGGTACTCATTTCGGATGGTCACATTGTTAAACTGCCTATAATCTATGCACATCCGCATACTACCATCCATCTTCTTTACAAACAACATAGGATCACCCCAAGGCGAAGCATTGGGATGGATAAATCCCTTATCTATGAGTTCCTGTAGCTGAGTCTTAAGTTCCTTTAACTATGCTGGAGCCATATAATACGGAGGAATAGAAATTGGATGAGTGTCTGGCTCCAGATCATTACAAAAGTCGATATCCCTGTTCGGAGGCATACAAGGCAAATTTGCTGGAAACATCTCTAGAAACTCAGAAAGCACTGCAACTGACTCAATAGGTGGGGACTCCACACTATCATCCCAGAGATGAGCCAAGAAGGCTAGATACCCTCTCCCCACCAGCTTCCTAGCCCAAACGAACGATATGACCTTAACTGGCTTAGGCCTGTACACCCCTTCCCACTCTAGTCTATCTTAACCCGGAATCTCTAGAGCCACAGTCTTGGTGTTACAGTTCAACACAACATGACCAAGTCTACCCAAGTATGCAACCCCACAAATACAACAGCACAACCACGATAAATATGAGTCACAATCACAGACTCTCCAATCGGGGTAGAAACATGGATAGGGGAATCAAGGATATCAAAAATCAATTCCAGACCCAACGCAAAACACAAAGATACATAAGAATATGTAGAATATGGGTCAAATAATACCGAAGCCATTTTATCGCAGACAAGAATGGTACCTGTGATCTGATGCTTCCACCTCAGTTCTCCCTGGAAATGCATAGCAATGAGCCCGAACATCAATCCGGGAAACTTTCTCTGCGCTGCACCATTGCCCGCGCTGTTGTTCCCCCTATCACCCTGGTCTCCCTAAAATTTACCTCGCCTACCCTGTGGATGACCTCTAGCATTATCGCCTCTACTTGCCGGGACCACCGCTCTAGACTATTGCTGACCCTGATTACTTGTCTGCTTGAGCGGACACTCCCTCTTAAAGTGGCCCAGATCACCATAATGGAAGCCACCACGGTCTAGTGTAGGCTTGCTAGCTGATGTATAAGACGCTCCCTGGCCTTTAGGAGCTGAGGACTAATTATGAGCTCCCTGATGACCACCTGTAGCAGCTGGCAGAGCTGACTGAATAGGACGAGCTGAGTATGCCTTCTGATTCTGGCCCCTGGAGTATGAACCACCAAAATGTTCCTCATTCCGGGGCTTCTTGGCTAAAGCCTTAGCCTGCCCCGCTTGCTTAACTACTTCTAACTTCGTCACATAATCCACCACATCATTAAAGCCCTTCCCTGAAGAAGTCATATACAGTGACAGTACCTGCAGCTCAGTATTCAAACCTTTCACAAACAACCGGACTCGTTCCTCCTCGAAACCCAACATCTATGTGGCAAAGCGAGACAAAGCGTGGAACTTAACCTAGTAAGCAGAGATTGACATGCTACCCTTCTCCAAGTTCAAGAACTCATCCTTCTTCCGGTCCCTTAAAGTACGGGGTACGTACTTCTCTAAAAATAGAGCGTGGAACTGTTCCCAAGTCAGTGGGGGTAGAACAGAAGACCGACACTCCACATGAGACCTCCATCACTGCTTAGCATCACCCTGCAACTGAAATGTGACAAACTCAACCCCATGCTGATGTACAATACCCAACTTGTGCAACCTCTCATAGCAATCCAAGATGAACTCATAAGCATCCTCCCTATCAGTACCCTGAAAAGTAGGAGGTTTCAGGTTGAGAAACTTGGTCAGCATCTCATGCCCATTCCCTGCATCACTGGGCCTAGCATTGTCCTGAAGAAATCATTTATGCCTAAAGCTGCATCCATCCTAGGCGTTGTAGTAACCGCTGGCTGAGTATCCAAGGCCTGGTTTGCAAAAGTTGCGGGTATGGCTCCAGTACCAACCAACCCACTCAAAATATTCCAAGCCTGCTGAAAGGCTTCTGGTGTCATAGAAGGGAGGCCTGCACCCCCAACCGGCGCCTTCTCCTCTTGCGCCTCACCATCTTCAGCCACAACTTCTACATCTTCAGCAACATGTTCCTGAGGTGGGGGAGGGGTCGCTTCACGCTCTCTAGCAGCCGCTCGAGCTCTACCCCTGGCAGGTGCGGATCTACCTCGTCCTCTGCCCCTTCCTCTGCCTCTACCACGGACAGTCGGGTACGCTACTGGGACGGCTGCTCTAGCTCCGTTGTTCCTTGTATTAACCATCTGTGGACAGAAGAGTGGATGAGGTTAGATACCAATTTGTATCACCAGATACTAATTGGAATCAAGTTATAGCACGAAGGAAAGAAGGAAGAGATAATTTTTTCCTAAAGCCCCATAGCCTCTCAAAGACCTGTTTGGTATGACGAGATCAACAAACCTAGGGCACTGATACCATCTTTGTCACGACCCAGACCGTCGTGAGTGGCACCCACTCAACCCCCGAATGAGCGAATCGATAGAGTCCAACCCATAGCCTAGTGTACCAGCCTAAAACAAGCAACATAAATTAAACTAGCAATTCAATAAGCAAAAACCTTTCATTTAAATAAAACTGCGGAAAATCCCCCTAGCTACTGAAAGTCATCATACCAAACACTACCAATACTAGAGTACGGGGATGAAACCCCAAAGCTTAAAACAGTAAAGAGATAGTCTAAGCCTGAAACAATTGGGCTACAACTCAAAGATAAACACCAAGACGGCTTGGTCGAACGGCTCACCCTTGATATCTGGAACAGTCAGGCCTACAAGGGAGGTCGTGCGTCAACCGTCGGAAGATTTCCTGTACTCATAAAGAAAAACAAGCAAGTGCAGAATCAGTACACAACCACCGTGTACTGGTAGGATCATCAGCCAGTTCCAAATAAATAGTGTAAATTAAGCATAACCAATCAAGTATAAGTACGGAAAATATGCAACAAGTCAACAGGCTCCCCTAGACTAGAAGTCTCAACCTAGCTTGTTTCCGCATGAAATCCAACCTTGATAACTATAAACAACAATCATATAACTAATAAACCATTCCTTCCATCTAGCCCGGGCCCCACCCTGGGATCTCCTCTAAACAACACCTAAGTGTTAGACAGACAACCCGGCCTAATCCAAGACCAACTCAATAGATATAACAGGATTCCCAATCACTCAAGGACCACCAACTAATATCACAATTCAATAAAGAAACCCGGTCCACTCACGGAACCAATAACAGTTAATACAATGCAACAATATCAATGTAGTAATGCAGTAAAATAAACCCATACCAGGCGTGGTACCCGAGCTAACCATTAGTATTTCATACCAGGACTTGGTACCCGAGCCAACCATTTGTTATACCTATACCAGGCGTGGTACCCGTGCCAACCGTTAGTATACCCGTACTAGGCGTGGTAGCCGAGCCAACCGAATGTCAACAATCCACAGTCAAGTAATGAACAAACAACTTGTAAACCCAACAAGCAACACACCGTTCAATTCACAAACTGTAATTCAGGACCCTTAGACATTCTACACAATTCCTCTAAGCAATGCAATTCATACAAACACTTAGATAAGAGCACAAAATATACAACATTCACAGGAATCGTAAGCCATCACCTACCTCAAAATGATCCAAGCTCTACTCAACCCGAGCTTTCCCGTGTTCCGAATTCCTTTCTCGTTCTTGGTCTAAAACAACATACAAGTACTTTGAAATAACAACAAGGCCTGCGCATTACCTGAATTACACTAAATCCCAAACCCTCAGGCCACCCATGATCATCCTACCCTTTTTCCCGAGCTTCCCGCCATTAATTTCTCTAGTTCTATCATTTTCACGGATAAAAATAGAGAATTTAGCAATATATGATCATAAAACCTTATTTCTAACAATAACCAAGAACTTCCATGCCTAGAATCTCCCTTCTTTCTCGGATTCAACCATCCCTAAGTTATTCCAACCTTTCCCCAAGTTCCCTCCTAGCAATTCTACCACGTAAGAAAAGTAGTACGAAGTTTGGGGAGTAGAATCCTTACCTTTAGGATGAAAAATAGTGGAAAACTGGTAGAAATCACCCAAAATTGCCTCCATCTTCTCCCAAAACGTTTTAAGAAAAATTGAACTATTTTGGGGAAGTTTCTACATAAAACCCATCACGCTCTGCTATAGCGGTCCGCTCCACTATAGCGGTACCATCGTAGTGGAGTCATCCACTATGGCGGAGGCTGACCGACGTTGACTTTTATTATAGCGGTAATTTCTTCACTACAGCAGAGGTCGCTATGGCAAAGTGTCAACAGCTAGCGGTTGACACGGGATAGAAAGTCGTAAAACCTCAAAAACTAGTCCATTTTAAAACACACTCATTTTCCCGACGTCCTGGAACAACCCCTTCACGTCAACCTCGATTCTTGGAGTTCTACTTACCTGAATTTGATTTTGAAAAGTCCCTCGGATTCCTTTATGTGTTAGCTAACGGGGAAAACTAGATCACCACAAGACATCCAACCCAATCCTTACCCAGATTGCCCTAGACTCTACCTCACTCGAAATCTAGTCGAGGCTAGCCTAGCCCAGAATTTCAAACTCCCAAACCCGGAGTTTTCTAACTCTAAAACTTGGCAAGATTGGACTACCCATAATGACGGACAATATCGTTACAAGAATGGTACCTGTCATCACCGCATCTGATGCTTCTACCTCAGTTCTCCCTGGAAATGCATAACAATGAGCCCGATCATCAATCCGGGCAACTTTCCAGGCCGGCTGCGCTGCACCCCTGCCCACGTCGCCGTTCCCTCTATTGCCCCAGCCTCCCTGAAATTTACCTCGCCCATCCTATGGATAACTTCTAGCATTACCGCCTCTACAAACCGGGACCACCACTCTAGACTGCTGCTGACCCTGATTACCTGTCTGCCTGAGTGGGAACTTTCTCTTAAAGTAGCCCAGATCACCACAATGGAAGGAACCACAGTCAAGTGTAGGCTTGCTAACTGATGTATAAGACGCTCCCTGGCCTCTAAGAACTGAAGACTGATTATGAGCTCCCTCACGACCACCTGTAACAACTGGCAGAGCTGACTGAATAAGGCGGGCTGAGTATGCCTGCTGATTCTGGCCCCTGGAGTATGAACTACCAAAATTTCCCTCATGCCGGGGATTCTTGGCTAAAGCCTTAGCCTGCCCCACTTGCTTAACCCCTTCCAACTTCTTCACATAATCTACCACTTCATTGAAGCCCTTCCCTGATGAAGTCATATGCACTGACAGTACCTGTAGCTCAGTATTCAAACCTTTCACAAACAACCGGACCCATTCCTCCTCGGAACCCAACATCTGTGTGGCAAAACGAGACAAAGTGTGGAACTTAGCCTCATAAGCAGAGACTGACGTGCTACCCTGCTCCAAGTTTAAGAACTCATCCTTCTTCTGGTCCCTCAAAGTACAGGGTACGTACTTCTCTTAAAACAAAGCGTGGAACTGTTCCTAAGTCAGTGGGGGTAGAATAAAAGATTGGCACTCCACATGAGACCTCCACTACTGCTTAGTATCACCCTGCAGGTGAAATGTGACAAACCCAACCCCATGCTGACGTACAATACCCAACTTGTGCAACCTCTCATAGCAATCCAAGATCAACTCATAGGCATCCTCTTTGTCGGTACCCTGAAATGTCGGAGGTTTCAGCTTGAGAAACTTGGTCAGCATCTCATGCCCATTCCCTGTTATCACTGGGCCTAGCATTGGCCTGAAGAAGTCATTCGAGCCTAAAGTGGCGTCCATCATAGGTGTTGTAGTAACCGTTGGCTGAGTATTCAAAGCCTGATTTGCAAATATTTCGGGTATGGCTCCAGCACCCACCAACCCACTCAAAATATTCCAAGCCTGTTGAAAAGCTTCTGGTGTCATATCAGGAAGGCCTGCACCCCCAACCGGTGCTGCCTTTGCCTGTGCCTCGCCATCTTCAGCCATAACTTCTACATCTTCAGCAACATGTTCCTGAGGTGGGGGAGGGGTTTCTTCACGCTCTCCAGCAGCCGCTTGAGCTCCACCCCTGGCGAGTGCGACTCTACCTCATCCGCTGCCCCTTCCCTTGCCTCTACCACAGACAACCGGGCCGGCTGCTGGGACCGCTGCTCTAGCCCTGTTGTTCCTTGTATTAACCATCTGCGGATGCAAGTGTGGATGAGGTTAGATACCAATTTGTATCACCAGATACCAATTGGAATAGAGTTATAGCATGAAGAAAAAATGGAAGATATAGTTTTTCCTAAAGCCTCATAGCTTCTCGAAGAAAAGTATGGACGTCTCTGCACCGTTCCGCAATACTCTACTAGACCTGTTTGGTATGAAAAGATCAACGAACCTAGGGCTCTGACACCATCTTTGTCACGACCCAGACCGCCGTGAGTGGAACTCACCCAACCCCTCCCAGGGTAGCGAACCATTACTTCCCTGAACTTAACCGTTCTAACAGCTCAAAACCAAAGTGCGGAAATTAAACTAGCAAACCAATAATAACAAAACCACTTCTTTAATATAAACCTGCGGAAATTACCCCCTAGAATCTGAAAGTCACAATACCAAACAATCTACTAATGTCTAGAATACGGGGATGCAACCCCAAAACAAGGAAATAATTTAAGCCCGAAACAAGTGGGCTACAACTCTAATGATAGATTCAAGGCAGCTCAATCAAAATAGCTCACCCTTGAAGTCTGGAAATGTTGGTACTACAGATGAGGTCACGTCTCAACCGCTGGAAGATTGCATGTACTCACAAAAAGAAAAGCAAGTGCAGTATCAGTACACCACCACTGTGTACTGGTAGGATCATCAGCCAGTTCCAAATAAAAACAGTTTATAATTAGTACAACAAATCAAGTATAAGTACGGAAGACATGCAGTAAGTCAACAAGCACTCTTAGACTACAAGTCTCTACCTAGCTTGTTCCCGCATGAAATCCACCCTTTCTAACTATAAGCAACAATCGTATAACCAATAAACCATCCCTTTTCGTCTAACCTGGACCCACCATGGGATCCCCTCTAAATAACACCTAAGTGTTAAACAGACAACCCGGCCTAATCCAAGGCCAACTCAATAGATAAAACAGGATTTCCGGTCACTCAAGGACCACCAACAAATATCACATTTCAATAAAACAGCCTGGTCCACTCACGGAACCAATAACAGTCAATGTAATACAACAATATCAATGCAATAATGTAGTAAAATAAATTTGTACCAGATGTGGTACCAGATCCAACTGTTAGTATTCCGTACCAGGCGTGGTGCCCGAGCCAACCATTTGTTATACCCATACATGGCATAGTACTCGAGCTAACCATTTGTTATACCCATACCAGGCGTGGTACCTGAGCTAACCATTAGTATTTCTGTACCAGGCGTGGTACCCGAGCAAACCGAATGTCAATTAATCCATAGTCAAATAATGAACAAAAAACTTGTAAAACCAACAAGCAATACACCGTTCAATCCACAGACTGTAAAATAGGACCCTTAGACATTCTAAACAATTTCTCTAAGCAATGTAATTCATACAAACACTTAGATAAGAGTACAAAAATATACAATATTCACAGGAATCGTAAGCCATCACCTACCTCGAAATGATCAAAGCTCTACTCAACCCGAGATTTCTCGTGTTCCGGATTCCTTTCTCGTTCATGGTCTAAAACAACATACAAGTACTTGAATTAACAAATAAGGCCTGCGTATTACCCAGATTGCACCAAATTCCAAATCCCAGACCAACCATGATCGTTCTACCATTTTTCCCGGGTTTCCTGCCATTAATTCCCCTAGTTCTATCATTTTCACGAATAAAAATAGAGAATTTAAAAATATGTGATTAATAAACCTTGTTTTTAACAATACCCAAGAACTTTCATGCCTAGAATCCCCCTTATTCCCCGGATGCTATCGTCCCTAGGTTATTCCAACATTTCCCCAAGTTACTTCCTAGCAATTCTACCGTGTAGGAAAAGTAGTATGAAGTTTGGGGAGTAGAAACCTTACCTTAGGGAATAAAAACAATAGAAAACAGAGGAAAATCATCTGGAATCGCCTTGTCCTTCTCCCAAAATGAAATTGTGAAAACTGTATGTTTTGGACAATTTTTCAGCATTAATTCCTGTCGATCCTGCTATAGCGGTCCGCTCCGCTATAGCGGTACTGCCGTAGCGGAGTCGTTCGCTATGGTGGAGGCTGATCAACATTGACTTTCGCTGTAGCGGTAATTTCTCTGCTACAGCGGAGGTTGCTATGGCAAAGTGTTAACCGCTATACAGGACAGAAAGTCATAAAATCTCCAAAACTAGTCCATTTTACAACACACTTGTTTCCTCGACGTTCTAAAATAACCTCTTCACGTCAACCTCGATTCCGGGAGTTCTACTTACCCGAATTTGATTCCGAAAAGTCTCCCAGACTCTTTTATGTCTTGGCTACGTGGAAAACTAGCTCAAAACAAGACTCCTAACCCAATTCTTACCCGGATTTCCCTAGACTCCACCTCGCTCCAAAACTGGCCGAGGCTAGCCTAGCCCCGAATTTCAAACTCCCAAACCTGGAGTTTTCTAACTCTAAAACTTGGCACGATTGGACTACCCATAATGACGGACCCAGTTGTTAAATTTTCACTTCTACTTTCCATTTTTACCCATTTGATTCTATCATTATATGTAACTGTAGGCTCGAGGCCATGGCTTGGATTTGAACATAATTCCAGGTCAGTTCTCTTGGTTTGGAGGGTATTTCTGCCTTGTTCTGCCTATTGGTGTGTGTGGTTTTTCTCTGTTTGTGGATATTTCATACTCATATTTCATGACATATCATTGGTACAACATGAAAGTATTTTTTTAAGGATTTTAGTTTAAAATGAGGCTTTACTACGGTTGTGGTGGTTTTTGAACTTAAACAAATTGCTTTGGGTATTACTTTGGATTTTGGAAGGAAAATGAGAAAAATACTATTTTATGCATATATTAATAGTCCATTGTGGTATTCCAAACCCCCGATGCATTATTCCGGGTATTTTGCTTTCACATATCTATATGCTTAGTCCAAGGCAGTATTCTGGGATCCTGATGCAGTATTTTGGTTTATATTATATTGCATTCACGCATACATCATCGTGCATCACAATACATTTGTCTTGGCATGTGGATTGTCTCTAGATTTGGCTCGATCTTGTATGTTCTTTACCTTATTGGATTATTGATGTATGCTCGGCTTTATAACTAGATTTACGTTGATCCCTGTAATTTTAACTACTTTCATATATCTCTTATTTATATATATCTTTTTGCGCTCGGTCAGCTTATGATGCCTACTGAGTACTCATTGTCTTGGTACTCATACTACATTCTACATTTTTTTCTGATGCAATACCTAGTACGAGCCACCCTCGCTGATCTTCTGTTGTTCAAGACCTATTACTGTTCAGATCGCGGTGAGCTCCCGGTGCTTTTGGAGACTTTACATACTTTTCATCTTGTACATCCTGTCTATATTTTGTATTTTGAATAAACAACATTTGTTGTATAGCTACTCCTTACTTTAGTCGCTCTTGTACTAGTGACACCAGGTTTGGGTTGGTTCTCATGTTGTTTTGTCTATTTGGTCACCTTAGGGCCATCTTTTATATATTTTGTATATTTTGTACGTTGGTATGTATATATGCTATTGGCCTAGTCTGTTCATTATATCTTCCACATTTCCTATAAATACCGGGTTTGTCATTATAGGTAAACTTATCGTGCCAAGTTTTAGAGTTAGAAAACTCCAAGTTTGGGAGTTTGAAATTCTGGGATAAGCTAGCCTCGGCCGGATTTGGAGTGAGGTATAGCATAGGGAAATCCAGGTGAGGATTGGGTTAGATGTTTTGATTTGAGCTATTTTTCCATGTAACCAAAACATAAAGGAGTCTGGGGAACTTTTCGGAATCAAATTCGGGTAAATAGAACTCTCGGAATTGAGGTTAACGTGAAGTGGTTATTTCAGAATATCAAGAAAATAAGTGTGTTGTAAAATGGACTAGTTTTGGAGATTTTATGACTTTCTATCCTGTGTCAACGGCTATCGCGGAGAAATTATTGCTACAACAGAAGTTAACGTCGGTCAGCCTCCACCATAGCGGATGACTCCTCTAAGGTGATACCGCTATAGTTGAGCGTGATGGGATTTAATGCAGAAACTTCCCCAAAAACATTCAGTTTTCACAAGTTTGTTTGGGAGAAGGGCTAGGGCGATTTCAGGCATTTTTCTTCATTCTTCATCATTTTTCTTCCTTAAGGTAAGGTTTCTACTCCCCGAACTCCGTAATACTTTTCCTATGCGGTAGAATTGCTAGGAGTGGACTTGGGGAAAGGTTTGTAATGACTAAGGAAGGATAGAATCCAAGGAAAAAGGGGGATTATATATGTAAAAGTTCTTTGGTGTTGCTAAATTTACTGTTTTATGATCATGTGACCTTAATTTCCTAATTTTATCCATAAAAATGGTAGAACTAGGTGAATTAATGGCGTGAAGCCCAGGAAAAAAGGTGGAATGATCATGGATAGCTTGGGGTTTAGAATTATATGTAATCCGGGTGAAATTTAGGCCATAAAGATTAATTATTGGTTATTGTGTGTTGTTTTAGACCAACAACTGGCAAGAACTTTGGGAAACGGGAAAGCTCCGGTTAAAAGGAGCTTTGGATCATTTCGAGGTAGGTGATGGTTTGCTTCTTGTATGTTGTGTGTGTCTAAGTACTCTTATTTAAGTATTTGTATGAAATACATTTCTTAGGGAATTATTAGAAGTGTCTAATAGTCCTGTTAGCAGTCTGGTAAATTGAACGTTCTATTGTGTTTGTTGGTTTTACAAGTTGATTGTTCATTTTTGTGACTGTGGATTGTTTGATTTTTGTTGGATCGGGTACCACACCTGGTAGCGGATAATACTAACGGTTGGCTCGGGTACCACGCGGATAACACGGAATTATTGCTATAACAGAAGTCAATATCGGTCAGCCTCCACCATAGCGGATGATTCCGCTAAGGTGGTACCGGTATAGCGGAGTGGACTGCTATAGCGGAGCGTGATGGGATTTAATGCAGAAACTTCCCCAAAAACATTCAGTTTTCACAAGTTTGTTTAGGAGAAGGGCTAGGGCGATTTCAGGCATTTTTCCTTCATTCTTCATCATTTTTCTTCCCTAAGGTAAGGTTTGTACTCCCCGAACTCCATAATACTTTTCCTATGCGGTAAAATTGCTAGGAGTGGACTTGGGGAAAGGTTTGAAATGACTTAGGGAGGATAGAATCCAAGGAAAAAGGGGGATTCTATGTGTAGAAGTTCTTGGGTGTTGCTAAATTTACTGTTTTATGATCATGTGACCTTAATTTCCTAATTTTATCCATAAAAATGGTAGAACTAGGTGAATTAATGGCGGGCAGCCCAGGAAAAAGGGTGGAATGATCATGGGTGGCCTGGGGTTTAGGATTATATGTAATCTGGGTGAAATTTAGGCCATAAAGATTAATTATTGGTTATTGTGTGTTATTTTAGACCAAGAACCGACAAGAACTTTGGGAAACGAGAAAGCTCCAGTTGTGTGGATCTTTGGATCATTTCGAGGTAGGTGATGGTTTGCTTCATGTATGTTGTGTGTGTCTAAGTACTCTTATTTAAGTATTTGTATGAAATGCATTGCTTAGGGAATTATTAGAAGTGTCTAATAGTCCTGTTAGAAGTCTGGTAAATTGAACATTTTATTGTGTTTGTTGGTTTTACAAGTTGATTGTTCATTTTTGTGACTGTGGATTGTTTGACTTTTGTTGGATCGGGTACCACGCCTGGTAGCGGATAATACTAACCGTTGGCTCGGGTACCACGCCTGGTACAAAATATACTAATAGTTAGCTCGGGTACCATGCCTGGTACGGGATAATACTAACGATTGGCTCGAGCACCACGCCTGGTATGAGTTTACTTTATTGTGTTATTGCATCTTTATTTAATGGTTCCTTGAGTGGACCGGGTTGTGAACTTAAATTGTGGTTGTGTATTTTGGTTCTTGAGAGGTCGGGTTGTCACATTGCTTTACGAGTTGGTCTTGGTGTAGACTGGGTTATTTGTATGACACTTAGGTGTTGTCTAGAGGGGATCCAGGGCGGGTCTGGGATATGTAGCAGAATATGACTGTTTGTGTTATCGATTATTGATCATAACTATGAAGTGATTTATATGTGGGAAAAGTTAGGTAGAGACTTGTAGTCTAGGAATACCTGTTGACTTGCCTATTTGTTTTCTGTACTCTTACTTTATTTCTGTACTTTTTCATACACTATTTTACTTGGAACTGGAACATGATCCTACCAGTACACGGTGGTTGTGTACTGATACTGCACTTACTTGTCTTTTTGTGAGTACAGGAAATCTTCCAGTGGTTAACGCACGACCTCACTTGTAGGCCAGACTTTTTGAGATATCAAGGGTGAGCTATTCGACCGAGCTACCTTGGTGTCCATCCAGTTTAAATTGTGGCCCATTTATTCGGGCTTAGACTATTTCTATTGTTTGGGGTTGCATCTCCATACTCTAGTTTGATAGATGTTTTCGATACGATGACCTTCAGATTCTAGAGAGGGATTTCCACAGTTTATTTTATTTATTTGTAGAGTTGGTTTTTTCAAGATTGAATGCTAGTTTACTTTCTGCACTGGTTTTAAGATGTTAGGCTAGCCTAAGAGTTGGACTCTAATGGTTCGCTTATCCGGGGGTTGGGTAGGTGTCACTCACGATGGTCGGGGTCGTGACAAAGATGGTATCAGAGCCCTAGGTTTGTTGATCTCGTCGTACCAAAACAGGTCTAGTAGAGTCTTGCGGAACGGTGCAGAGACGACAGTACTTTTCTTTGAGAGGCTATGGGACTTTAGGAAACTATCTCTTCTTTTTTCCATCGTGCTTGACTTGATTCCAATTGGTATCTGGTGATACAAATTGGTATCTGACTGTTTCACTCTTCTGTCCGCAGATAGTTAACACGAGGAACAATGGAGCGAGACCAGCGGTCCCAGCAGTGGGCCCGGCAATTTGCAGGAGAGGTAGGGGTAGGGGCAGAGTACTAGGAAGAGCCACACCCGCCAGGGGTAGGGCTTAAACTGCTGCAGGAGCACGAGAAGCAACCCCTCCCCCACCTCAGGAACAAGTTGTCAAAGATGTGGAAGTTGTTGTGGAGGATAATGGGGCGCAGGCTGAGGCAGAGTTGGCACCTGATAGAGGTGAAGTCCTTCCTCCTATGATACCAGAAGCCTTTCAGTAGGCTTGGAACATCTTGAGTGGGTTGGTTGGTGCTGGAGCCATACCCGCGGGCATTGCAAATCAGGCTTTGGACACTCAGCCAGTAGTTGCTACATCGCCTAGGAGGAACGCAACTTCAGGTATGAATGACTTTTTCAGGCCAATGCTAGGCCCAGTAATGATAGGAAATGAACATGAGATGCTGACCAAGTTTCTCAAGCTGAAACCTCCTACATTTTAGGGTACTGATAGAGAAGATGCTTATGAGTTCATACTGGATTGCTATTTGAGATGGCACAAGCTGAACATTGTGCAACAGTATGGGGTGGAGTTCGTGATATTTCATCTGTAGGGTGATGCCAAGCAGTGGTGGAGATCTCATGTGGAGTGTCGATTGTCCGTTTTACCTCCACTGACTTGGGAGCAGTTCCACTCTCTTTTCTTAGAGAAGTACGTATCCCGTACTTTGAGGGACCGGAAGAAGGATGAGTTCTTGAATCTGGAGTAGGGTAGCATGTCAGCCTCTGCTTATGAGGCAAAGTTTCATGCCTTGTCCCATTTAGCTATGCAGTTGCTGGGTTTCGAGGAAGAACGAATTCATTTGTTTGTGAAAGGTTTGAATACTGAGCTCCAGGTATTGTCTGTGCATATGACTTCTTCAGGGAGAGGATTCAATGAAGTGGTAGACTATGTGAAGAAATTTGAGGGAGTCAAGCAAGCGGGGCAGGCTAAAGTGTTAGCCAAGAAGTCCCAAAATAGGGGAAATTACAGTGGATCATACTCCAGGGGTCAGGATCAGCAGGTATACTCAGCCCGTCCTATTCAGTCAGCTTTGCCAGCTGCTACAAGTGGTCGTCCGGGAGCTAATCAATAGTTTTCAGCTTTTAGAGGCCAGGGATCTTCTTATTCATCTGCTAACAGGCCTGCACTTGATCGTGGTTGTTTTCATTGCGGTGAGCTAGGTCACTTTAAGAGGGATCTGGTAATCAGGTTCAGCAGCAGCCCAAGGTTGTGGTCCCGACAGGTAGAGGTGGTCATGCTAGGGGTCATCCACAGGGTGGGGGAGGTAACTTCTATTGAGGCCAGGGAGACAGAGGGAACGGCGGTGCGGGCAAGGGTATGGCGCAGACAGCTAGAGAGGTTACCTGGATTGATGATTGGGCTCACTGCTATGCGTTTCCAGGGAGGACCGAGGCTGAGGCATCAGATGTAGTAATCAAAGGTACCATTCTTGTTTGTGATAAAATGACTTCGGTGTTATTTGACCCAGGTTCTACATAATCTTATGTGTTTGTGAGTTTTGCGTTGGGTCTGAGGACTTGGTATGTGATATCCTCGATTCCCCTATCCATGTTTCTACCCTGGTTGGAGAGTCAGTTATGGTGACTCATGTTTATCGTAATTGTTCTGTTGTTTTTGTGGGGTTGCATACTTAGGTAGACTTGGTAATCCTGGATATGGTTGACTTTGAGGTGATTTTGGGCATGACCTGGTTATTCCCTTATCATGCAGTGTTAAATTGTAACACCATACTGTAGCTCTAGAGATTCAGAGTAAGGAGAGGCTAGAGTGGGAAGGTGTGTATAGGTCTAAGCCGGTCAGGATTATATCATTCGTTCGGGCTAGAAAGCTAGTGGGGAGAGGGTGTTTAGCCTTTTTGGCTCATCTTCGGGATGATAGTGTGGAGTACCCATCTATTGAGTTAGTTCCAGTTGTATCAGAGTTTCGAGAGGTGTTTCCAGTGGATTTGATTGGTATGCCTCCGGACAGGGATATTGACTTTTGTATTGACTTGGAGCCGGGAACTCGTCCCATTTCCATTCCTCTGTATCGTATGTCTCTAGTAGAGTTAAGGGAACTTAAGACTCAGCTTCAGGAACTCCTAGATAAGGGATTTATCCATCCCAGTGCTTCGCCTTGGGGTACTCCGGTATTGTTTATAAAGAAGAAGGATGGTAGTATGCAGATGTGCATAACTTACATGTTGTTGAACAAGGTTACCATCCGAAATAAGTACCCTCTACCCCGTATTGATGATTTGTTTGACCAGTTATAGGGTGCATCGGTGTTTTCAAAATTTGACTTGAGGTCAGGGTATCACAAGTTAAAAATTAGGCCTGAGGACATTCCTAAGACTACTTTTTGGACTCGCTATGGGCATTACGAGTTCTTAGTAATGTCATTTGGTTTGACCAATGCACCAGGAGCATTCATGAGTTTAATGAATAGGATGTTTAAATCTTACTTGGATTCGTTTGTCATCATTTTCATTGATGATATTTTGATCGACTCCAAGAGTAAGGAGGAGCATGTTGAACATCTCTGTATAGTGTTGGACATTTTGAGGTGTTAAAAGCTTTATGCGAAGTTCACCAAGTGTGAGTTCTGGTTTACTTCAGTAGCATTCTTGGGGCATGTAATGTCAGAAAAGGGGGTGATAGTAGATCTCCAGAAGGTAGAGGCAGTCAAGAGTTGGGCCTGGCCTAGCTCTATGACTTGGGAGAGGAGTTTTGTTAGGCTTGCAGGTTATTATCGTAGGTTTGTTAAGGACTTTTCCTCCATTGCTACTCACTTGAAAAGGTTGACACAGAAAGATGTACCATTTGTGTGGTCCGACAAGTGCGAGAAGAGCTTCCAAAAGCTCAAGACACTTCTGACCACGGCTCTTATTTTGTCCTTGTCGGTTGAAAGTAAAGACTTTATTGTTTACTGTGATGCTTCACATTCTGGTTTGGGTGTTGTGTTGATGCAAGATAGGAATGTGATAGCCTATACTTCTAGGCAGTTGAAGGTGCATGAGAGAAACTATCCTACTCATGATTTAGACTTGGCAGCGGTGGTCTTTGCACTCAAGATTTGGAGACACTATCTCTATGGTGTCAAGTGTGAAGTGTTCACTTATCATCGCAGTCTGCAGCATGTCTTCACTCAGAAGGATTTGAACCTGAGGTAGAGGAGGTGGATGGAATTGTTGAAGTATTATGATGTGACTATTTAGTACCATCCGGGTAAGGCTAATGTGGTGGCAGACGCATTAAGCCAGAAAATAGCTAGCATAGGCAGTTTGGCTTGTTTAGGGGTGTCCAAATGACAACAGGCAAGAGAAATTCAGGCATTGGAGTCCAAGTTCATGCACTTGGGTATTTCAGGGCAAGGTGGGATCTTGGCCATTGTTGAGGTCAAATCCACATTCATAGAGGAGAAAAAGGCCAAACAGTTTCAGGATTCACAGTTGAGAAGGCTTCGGGGCAAGGCAATATTCGGAGAGTCCGGAGATGCCACGTTGGACTCTGGTGGTCTATTAAACATTAGAGGAAGGATATGTGTTCCTCGAGTCGATGACATGATTCAGAAAGTGTTGGCAGAGGCTCATGGTTCGTGGTATTCAATTCATCCGGGTGTAATTTGAGGCAACTTTATTGGTGGCCTGGTATGAAAAGGGACATAGCTTATTTTGTGTCCAAGTGTCAGAATTGCCAGCAGGTAAAGTATGAGCACCAGAGACCTGCAAGACTACTTCAGAGAATGCCCATTCCATAGTGGAAGTGGGATAGAATAGCCATGGATTTTGTGTTGGGTCACCCCAAGACCATAGGGAATTATGATTCTATTTGGGTCATTGTTGATAGACTGACCAAGTCAGCTCACTTCATTCCGGTCAGGGTGGATTACAATTTCCAGTAATTGGCTAAAGTCTACGTGAAGGAGATTGTGAGATTGCATGGAGTGCCACTGTACATCATTTCAGACAAGGGTATGCAGTTTACTTCCAAGTTTTGAAGTAAGTTGCACGAAGATTTGGGCACTCAACTCACCTTTAGTACAGCCTTCCATCCTCAGACTGATGGGCAGTCAGAGATGATGATTCAGGTATTGGAGGACATGCTGAGAGCATGTCTGATTGACTTCGGAGGTCATTGGGACCAGTTTTTACCATTGCGTGAGTTCTCATACAACAATAGCTACCACTCCAGTATCGACATGGCACCATTCGAGGCTATGTATGGGAGGATTTGTAGGTCACCGATTGGGTGGTTTGAGAAAGGCGATGTGAAACCTTTGGGCGTAGACTTGGTAAGGGAAGTGCAAGAAAAAGTAAGACATATTCAGGCTAAGTTACTAGCTGCCCAAAGCAGGCAAAAGGAATATGAGGATCGCAAGGTCCGGGACATGGAATTTCAAGTTGCTGAACAAGTGTTACTGAAGGTGTCACCAATGAAGGGAGTCATGCGTTTCGGTAAGAGGGACAAGCTCAGCCCCCAGTTCATCAGTCCGTTTGAGGTTCTCAAAATTGTGGGGCCAGTGGCTTACAAGTTAGCGCTGCCGCATAATTTGTCGAGTGTCCATCCGGTATTCTATGTATCCATGCTTAAGTTATACCATGGTGATAGGGACTACATCATCAAGTGGGATGAGGTGTTACTTGATAAGGATCTTCGCTATAAAGAGGAGTCAGTTCTGATTCTTGATTAGGATGTCCAGAAATTGAGGACTAAGGTGATCAGTATGGTAAAGGTTCAATGGAAGCATCGTCTAGTTGAGGAAGCCAGTTGGGAAACCGAGAGGGACATGCGGGACAAGTACCCTCACTTGTTTGAGGATACAGGTACTACTCTTTCCTTTTTTATCTTTTTTGTATTTTCAGGTTTGATCATTCGAGGATGAACGATGGTTTAATTGGTATTTGTTGTAATGATCAGGTGCGTCGTTATGGGTAATCTTTTCATGCCAAGTTTTAGAGTTAGAAATCTCTGGGTTTGGGAATTTGAAATTCTGGGCTAGGCTAGCCTCCATCGAATTTGGAGCGAGGTATAGTGTAGGGAAATCCGGGTGAGGATTGCGTTAGATGTTAATTTGAGCTAGTTTTCCATGTAGCCAAGACATAAAGGAGTCCGAGGACTTTTCAGAATCGAATTTGGGTAAGTAGAACTCCTGGAATCGAGGTTGACGTGAAGAGGTTGTTTCAGATGATCAGGAAAATAAGTGTGTTGTAAAATCGACTAGTTTTGGAGATTTTATGACTTTCTGTCCCATGTCAACCGCTATAGCGGTTGACACTCTGCCATAGTGACCTCCGCTATAGCGGAGAAATTACTGCTACAGCGGAAGTCAACGTCGGTCAGCCTCCGCCATAGTGGATGACTCCGCTATGGCGGTACCTCTATAACGGAGCGGAGCATGATGGGATTTAATGCAGATACTTCTCCAAAAATATTAAGTTTTTACAAGTTCATTAGGGAGAAGGGCTAGGGCGATTTCAGGCATTTTTCCTCCATTCTTCATCGTTTTTCTTCCCTAAGGTAAGGTTTCTACTCCCCGAACTCCGTAATACTTTTTCTATGTGGTAGAATTTCTAGGAATGGACTTGGGAAAAGGTTTGGAATGACTTAGAGAGGGTAGAATCCAGGGAAAAGGGGGGATTCTATGTGTAGAAGTTCTTGGGTGTTGCTAAATTTACTGTTTTATGATCATGTGACCTTAATTTCCTAATTTTATCCATAAATAGAACTAGCTGAAATAATGGCAAGAAGCCTGAGAAAAAGGGTAGAATGATCATGGGTGGCCTGGGGTTTAGGATTATACGTAATCCGGGTGAAATTTAGGCCATAAAGATTAATTATTGGTTATTGTGTGTTGTTATAGACCAAGAACCGACAAGAATTTCGAGAAACTGGAAAGCTCTGGTTGTGTAGAGCTTTGGATCATTTCGAGGTAGGTGATGGTTTGCTTTATGTATGTTGTGTGTGTCTAAGTACTCTTATTTAAGTATTTGTATGATATGCATTGCTTAGGGAATGATTAGAAGTGTCTAATAGTCTTGTTAGCAGTCTGGTAAATTGAACGTTGTATTGTGCTTGTTGGTTTTACAAGTTGATTGTTCATTTTTGTAACTGTGGATTGTTTGACTTTGGTTGGCTCGGGTACCACGCCGCATACGGGATAATACTAACGGTTAGCTCAGGTACCACGCCTGGCATGAAATATACTAACGTTTGGCTCGGATACCACGCCTGGTACGGGATAATACTAACGGTTGGCTTGGGTACCACGCCTGGTACGGGTTTACTTTATTGTGTTGTTGCATCTTTATTTAATGGTTCCTTGAGTGGACCGGATTGTTAACTTGAATTGTGGTTGTTTATTTTGGTCCTTGATAGGTCGGGTTGTCACATTGTTTTACGAGTTGGTCTTGGAGTAGACCGGGTTGTTTGTCTTACACTTAGGTGTTGTCTAGAGGAGATCCAGGGTGGGTCCGGGATATGTAGCAGAATATGACTGCTTGTGTTGTAGATTATTGATCATAACTATGAAGTTATTTACATGTGGGACAAGTTAGGTAGAGACTTGTAGTCTAGGAATACCTATTGACTTGCCTATGTGTTTTCTGTACTCATACTTGATTTCTGTACTTTTTCATACACTGTTTTACTTGGAACTGGCTGATAAACCTACCAATATATGGTGGTTGTGTACTGATACTGCACTTGTTTTTCTTTTTGTGAGTACAGAAAATCTTCCAGCGGTTGAAGCACGACCTCATTAATAGGCCAGACTTTTCGAGATATCAAGGTGAGCTATTCGACCAAGCTGCCTTGGTGTCCATCCAGTTTGAATTGTGGCCCATTTATTCAGGCGTAGACTATTTCTATTATTTTGGGGTTGCATCTCCGTACTCTAGTTTAATAGATGTTTTTAGTACGATGACTTTCAGATACTGGGAGGGATTTTCGCAGTTTATTTTATTTATTTATAGAATTGGTTTTATTCAAGATTGAATGCTAGTTTACTTTCTGCACTGTTTTTAAGTTGTTAGGCTAGGCTAAGAGTTGGACTCTAATGGTTCGCTCATCCGGGGATTGGGTGGGTGTCACTCACGATGATCGGGGTCGTGACATTTCCTTAGTTTAATTATTATTACTGTCTTCGACAGGTGTTGGGTTTTTACGTGTCTACCGGGGAGTTATGTAGACGCCATCATGGCCCAGTTTCGGGTTGTAACACTTACCTAGATTTAGTTAATGTTCATATTTTGTTTATTGGTGTTGGCCGATGATCCTACTAGTACACGGTGGTTGTGTACTTATTCTGCACTTCCATTTCTCTTTGTGAGTACAGGCAATCTTTCAGCGGCTGACGCACGACCTCACTTGTAGTCCCGGCTTTTCCAGATCTCAAGAATGAGCTACCTCGGTCGAGCTATCTTATCATCTTCATTTAGTTATATCCCTCTTGTTTCGGGCTTAAACTCTATTTAGTTTTGGGGTTGCATCCCCATACTCTAGATTGATAGATATTTTGGTACGATGACCTTCAGGTCCTAGGGAGGATCTTTTCGCAGATTATTTATTCTTGATAGTATTTGAGATAGTGAATGTTTGTTTAATTTATGCAACTGGTTTTAAGCTGCTAGATTATACTATATGTTGAATTGGTTTGGTTCGCTCATCCGGTGGTTGGGTGGGTTCCACTCACGGCGGGGTTGCGTCGTGACAAAACCCCCTTTAGCCCGGATCGATTGAACTCGAAATCAACCAACCAAGTAACCAACTCAGTTGCTTGACACATCGAATTCTATTTTTGATGAATCAGGACGGTCCATTGACACTCATAGTTACAATTAACACTATAACCAAAATTAAAATTAGCTAAGAATTTATCACTAATTCATTGATAAATTCCTCATAGCTAACATTTTCATTTTGGAAACTTGCTGCTAAGTAGGAGTAGGGACGGATGTTGATATTTAGTTATGAAATTTGTCTATCACTAATTTCATTATTTTATTAGTGAAATAAATATTTATCGATGGCAATTGATCATATGTTAATTTCAAAATAAAATTGAGATAAAACGTTACTCCATTAAATGAAATAAAGGATTGAAAAGTAAGTTGTACATTAATTTGAACAGTAAAAGGAGCATTAAAGAGAACATTTATCATAATGTAACCGTGATTTCTCATAAATAAGGCTATTTTTCAGATAATAATACTATAAAAATGTGTAAAAATTTATATGATGGTGAAAAAGGCAAACATAAACATTCTAAATATGAAGAAGACATCTTTGAAATTGTTTTTTACTATGGCACTTTTTATCGTAGCACTAGGTATGCAACTCTCTCTCATTCATTTTTTTTGTATATCATGTCATGAAGTGATGGTATTGGCTAGACTTATAAGTTAGTTAAATTGATTTATATGTTTTTGATATTTTTGTGTATTTGGTAAATACGTCAAGTGTTTATTAGCAAAAATCAATCAAAAATCATAAGCAGGTCACCTCCAACTTATGATTATATTTTAGCATATAAATACTTTGAGTTTGATTGAAATTTTTACTATTTTATCCTTAATATTTATTTTAATTCTCAGTATCTTTTTGAAATATTACATCTAACTTCTTCTCCATTTCATATTCGTCATTCATCCTTTTTTCTTTCTTTTTTCTTTTTAACAAAGATACTCTTAAATTTATAATTTAAAAAATTAAGAGTATTTTAGTAATTTTATCAAAAGAATAACTCATCATTATTTTCTTTTACCTAACGCAATGAGTGTCTATTATCAGTTTCAATATTTTTTAAAAACAAGTAACTGCTTATTTTTAATATTTTATTCTTAATATTTATTTTAATTCTCAAAATACCTTTTTCTGAAACAAAACATCCGACTTCCTCTTCACTCTATATCTGTCGTTCTTTCTTTTTCTTACAAAGATAATTGTTTTTAAAGAACAACTTATCAATATTTATATATATATATAAAGAACAATTTATCAATATTTTTTCTATCAAACAAATCAAACATTTATTATTGTTTCCTAGGCTTTTATTTAATCATATAATTGCTTATTTATGATATAACTTTACCATTTAAAAATACAATCAATTAATAACGACTCTCACAATTATTATTTTTACAGATATTCTATATTTGAAAGTGGAGGCTGAAGGATACTGCTATCATGATGGAGATTGTGAGTACTTACGCAATGTCTTAGGTCATTGCATACCTTTTTGTAATGAAGGACTGGCATGTGAATGTCCTTTTATCATAAGTAACAATCCTGATATTACAAAAATAGATGGAAGTCCAAATTTATCTCCCTTTTAATTTTTAATTCCCCTTATTTTCTTCCTTATTATTCTAAATTGGGAACTAATTATATCATATCTTTTAATTTATAAATTTGTATAGAAGAAATACAAAGATATATGTGGATTCATTTGATTATGTACTATTTGCTATTATCCTTTCTCAACACCTCTTTTTGACCATTTTCCATATTAAATAGGTAAATGATTCGTGAATTTAAAGAAAGGACAATATTAATTGTGGGGGTGAGAGCATTTGATATATGATTTCAGAGAGAAAATTAGGATTTTGGGTTATATATTGGAGGCATTGGAATAGGATAAAAATAAAATAATGATGTGCGCTTTAGAGAGAACCAAAACTAAAATAATGAAAACTCAAAAATTGACTAAAGTCAATGTTTGATATTATTGAAATGGAAGAAAATGAATAAATAGAAGGAATGAGAAAAAGAAAAGCAAATACATACATGCACTCAATTGTTTCACACAAAATTATATACCTCAATGTTGACAACATAAAATTAAAATGGCAATACATATATATTATTTAAACAAATATAAGTTGACGCTCCTATAAATTTGGTGGTCAAAAATCAATTTTTAAGAAAAGATCAGAATTATTTTTTGAAAAAACTTGCATATATAATTTTATTTGAATTCAACAAATTCGATAGCTTGAATTTAACAAAAACTTCATGAATTGCTAGTGCTTTAGTGGTGATGGTCTTCACAACAAATTGAATCGGAGTACCAAAGATTTGAAGTAAATGACCATAATTATTTCATAGTCGTCACTTCAATGCTTGTCACATGTGTCATCTTCTTCTCCTTTTGTAAACTAGCATCTGCAAACATAAAAACACTACTTCCTGCCATAATAAATAAAAGCATCATTAGTATAATCACGTACAAGCATAGAAAAAAGGGTAAGTAAATCATTTTTATTTTCTTGAAAATCTGTAATGACCCTCTAGGTCATTTTTGATTTTTTAAGCTTTTTTCGCGTTTTGTGATTTCCTCCAGCGGCTACAGGTTTATTTATGACTTTTCGAGACTGACGGTTCGGTGCTCGCGTCGTTCGTTAGGTCGTTATGACCATTTTCCTATTTAAGAATTGGAACTTAAAAAATCTTTTACTTTGGTCAATTTTCTTGGTAAAAGCGCTCACAATCAAATTCTGACAGTTTTATTGGCTCCATAAAGGGGATTTTGTTCTAGTGGAATCCTTGGTCTGAGTATGGGTGCTTTCGATTTGTTTTTGTGTTGCTTTCTCTGTTTTTAGGCCAGTTTGGCTTGTGGGTTTTACCTCTAAGTTTTGGGGGAGGTTACATGAAGAGTTGGGCACTCAACTCACTTTCAGCACAACTTTCCATCCTCACACTGATGGACAATTGGAGAGGACAATCCAAGTGTTGAAAGGCATGCTGAGAGCATGTGTGATTTACTTTGGAGGTCATTGGGACCAGTTCCTGCCGTTGTGTGAGTCCTTATACAACAATAGCTACCACTCCAGTATCGACATGGCACAATTTGAGGCACTGTATGGGAGGGGTTGTAGATCCCTTATAGGGTGGTTTGAGTTGAGGCAGGTGATGTGAAGCTTCTGGGCGTGGACTTGGTAAAGGAAGTGCAGGAAAAAGTAAGAGGCATTCATACCAAGTTGCTAGCAGCCCAGAGCAGGCAGAAGGAATATGCGGATCGCAAGGTAAGAGACATGGATTTTTAGGTTGGTGAGCAAGTATTATTGAAAGTGTCACCAATGAAGGGGGTCATGCATTTTGATAAGAAGGGCAAGCTCATCCCTCGATTCATTGGCCTGCTTGAAGTTCTCGAAATGGTAGGGCCAGTGGCTTACAGGTTAGCACTGCCGCCCAGCTTATCCTGTGTCTATCAAGTATTTTATGTATCCATGTTGAAGCGATACCACGGGAATGCAGATTACATTATCAAATGGGATGAAGTTTTGCTAGACAAGGATCTTCGATACAAAGAGGAACCAGTTGTGATTCTTGATCGGGATGTCTGGAAGTTGAGGACAATAAAAGAGATCAAATCGCTGAAAGTTCAATGGAAGCATTGTCCGATTGAGGAAGCCACTTATAAATAGGAGCACATATCCATGGACTTTGTAGTCGGTTTGCCACGCACCTTGTGGAGATTTGATGTTATTTGTGTTATTGTGGATAGGTTGACGAAGTCTGCTCACTTTCTTTTGGTTAAGACTTCCTACAGTTCTGAGAGGTTGTCCCAGATCTATATTCGATAGATTGTCCGGTTACATGGTCTGCCAGTTTTTATCATCTCCGACTGAGGTAATCAGTTCACTTTGCACTTTTGGCAGTCTATTCAGAGAGAGTTGGGTACTAGAGTTGAGCTTAGCACCGCTTTTCATCTGTAGACAGACGGCCAGTCGGAGCGTACTATTCAGGTTCAGGATGATATGTTGCGAGCCTGCGTTATTGATTTCGAGGGTCAGTGGGACTAGTGTTTAGCCTTGTCAGAGTTTGTATATAATAATAGTTACCATTCCAGCATTCAGATGGCTCCGTTCGAGGCTTTGTTTGGTAAGCGGTTCAGATCTCTAGCGGGTTAGTTTGATGCTTCAAGGTTAGGCTGTGGGGTACCGACTTGCTTCGTGACTCCATGGATAGAGTTTGGGTTATTCAGGAGAGACTTCACACTTCCCAGAGTAGGCAGAAGAGGTATGCTGACTGAAGAGTTCAGGATCTAGAGTTTATGGTGGGTGATAGTGTGTTCCTTCAAGTATCACCCATGAAGGGCGTGATGAGGTTCGGAAGGAAGTGTAAGCTTAGTTCGAGGTTCATTGGGCCATTCGAGATCCTTCGTCGTATTGGAGAGGTTGCTTATAAGTTAGCCTTGCCTCTTGCTCTTTCTAGTATGCATCATGTGTTTCATGTCTCTATGTTGCGGTATATTCCAGATGAGTCTCATGTGCTTCAGTTAGAGTCGGTTCAGTTGGATGAGTCCTTAACCTTGAGGAGGAGCTTGTTGCTATTTTGGACATGCAGGTTAGGAAGTTAAGGTCCAAGGAGCTTCCGCCAGTTAAGGTTCAGTAGCGGCATCGTCTTGTCGATGAGGCTACTTAAGAGATCGAGACCGACATTTGCACCCATTATCCTTGTGTTTTTTAGTCTTCAGGTACTATCTTTTTTCTAACTTTCACGGACGAAAGGTCTTTTAGTAGTGGATGTTGTAATGACCCTCCAGGTCATTTTCCATTATCCATGCTTTTTCTGCATTTTGAGCTTTCCCTAAGTGGCTACAGGTCATTTATGACTTGGAGGGACTGACGATTCAGTGCCCGGGCAGTTCATTAGGTCGTTATGATCATTTCCTTGTTTTAGCCCTTAAAGTTGGTAAATCTTTAACTTCGATCAACTTTCTTGGTAAACATACTCAGAATTGAATTCCAATAGTTCTGTTGGCTCCGGAATGGGGATTTTGGTCTAGTGGGACCATTGGTCTGGGTTTGAGTGCCTTCGGTTTGGTCTTGTGTTGCTTTGTGTGTTTTAAAGTCAGTTGGATGGTAGGGTTGACTTTGGTCAACATTCAAAAAAGATGGCCTTAGATGGAAATTCTGTCAGTGTCGTTAGCTCTGGAATGTCGACTTTGGTCTAGGGGGACCTTTGGTTCGGGTCCCGGGGCATCTAAACTTGTTTTTGGGTTTTAGGTTTCGGTTGGTTTTGGGCGCGGGGTCCACTTTTCATTAAAACGATCTCTGTTGGGAGTTTCATCAATTACATTGAGTTCGGAATGTTGTTTCTGGAAGGGTAGCATGGTTGGTTTATGTTCACGGGGTTCCAAATGAATCCCGGGGACCCGTCGAAAGACTTTTGGCCTTGGTGAAATTATTGGTTGTTGCATTAAGTTGCAGACCTTTTTGGTCTTCGCGATCGCGAGGTTCTATCGCATTTGCGATGGTCTAGTTCCTTGACCATTACATTTGAGAAGGTGGCTCTTCGCGACCACGATGAAGTCAGATGGGACCCAGCTCAGCTTTTCTCTTTGCGAAAGCAAGCTGGACCATCACGGTCACGATGGTCTGGCCACCATTTCCTCGCGAATGCGTGGGGTCCTTCGCCATCGCGAAGAAGGACCCCTGGCAGCTATTTAAAGTCTAACTTCATTTTCTCTTTCATTATTTCGAGAACTCCATTGTTGAAGCTCCCAAGCTCCTATTTTCCAGCTCCTTACTTCAGTGTCCTTCATCCGATAAGTTCCCTCGTCACCCCTCTTCTCCTTCCGTGTAAATTCTCGTTATTCTCTCACTAAACTCCCTTGTTGATTAATTCTTAAGGTTGGTGTGATCCTTGTAAAAATCTTATTCTTGGGGCTGCATGCTCGTAAATTCATGCAACTCACCTCCGTGATGTGTTTCTCTTGTCGAGGTAGGTTCCCGCCTTTAAATTCTGAGTTTTTCCCGTTTTGATCCCTCGAATTAGTAACACTTCGGGGCTATTTTGGGCCCCGAATCAAGCTCCGTTCGTGCCTAAACTTTGGGCATGGGTTTCTTAACCCACCGCGAGCATAATTATGATTTTTGTTTTCTGTTCTGTTTCACAGGCCCCGATGGTCATTTTTTTGACCTGATTTTTTGTATAGTAATACGGGTTTCGTTCTTCTCGTCTTGACACCTGGATTGTGTTCTTGATAGCGTGGCAACTTTCTGAGGCTGTTCGAAAAGGGAAGGCATATGAGTGATGGTTCGTGCTTGCAGTTCGGCCCCGAGGTAGGTTACGGTTTACCTCCTAGACTGGTTTAGTTAGATTATACATATATTGAGTTACTGGAATGTTAGGTTGGATATTAGGTAGAATTTAGGCTTAAATCCTGTTATCACTTTAATTGGCCATTTCGGGTTTTTAGTCTAGAACTATATGATATCCTTAGCCTAGGAGCTTGATTTATCTGTTTGACTAGTATAGAATCCTTAGTATGCTTTTAGGAGGCTTTAGAGGTAGAATAGCTATTCCTGATGGTTTTCACTTTTGCTTTCCATTTTTACCTGCTTTATTCTATCATTGTGTGTAACTATGGGCTCGAGGCCATGGTTTGGATTTGGACAAAATTCCAGGTCAGTTCCCTTGGTTTGGAGGGTATTTTTGCCCTGTTCTGCCTGTTGGTGTGTGTGGTTTTTTTTTCTGTTTTGTGGATATTTCATACTCATATTTCATGACATATCATTGGTACAACATGGAAGTATTTTTCTAGGATTTTGGTTTGAAATGAGGCTTTACTATGGTTGTGGTGGTTTTTGAACTTTAACAAATTACTTTGAGTATTACTTTGGATTTTGGAAGGAAAATGGGAAAAATACTATTTTATGTATATATTTATAGTCCGATGTGGTATTTCAGACCCCCGATGCATTTTCGGGGTATTTTACTTTCATTTATATATATATGCATAGCCTAATGTGTTATTCTAGGTATTTTGCTTTCACATATCTATATACATAGTCTGATGCGGTATTCTGGGAGCTTGATGTGGTATTCTGGGTTTATATTATATTACATTCATGCATGCATCATCGTGCATCGCATTACATTTGTCTTGGCATATGGATTGTCTCTGGATTTGGCTTGATCTTGTTTGTTCTTCACCTTATTGGATTATTGATGTATGCTCGGCTTTATAACTAGATTTAGGTGGATCCTTGTAATTTTAGCTACTTTTCTGTATCTCTTATTTATATATTATCTTTCTGCGCTCGGTTGGCCTATGATGCCTACTGAGTACCCATTGCCTTGGTACTCATACTACACTCTGCATCTTTTTTTCTGATACAGCACCTAGTACGATCCACCCTCGCTGATCTTCTCTCATTCGAGGCATGTTGTTGTTCGAATCGCGGTGAGCTCCCATCACTTTTGGAGACTTTATATGCTTTCCATCTTGTACATCCTGTCTATATTTTGTATTTTGGATAGACAGCATTTGTTGTATAGATACTCCTTACTTTAGTCGCTCTTGTACTAGTGACACCAGGTCCAGGTTGGTTCTCGTGTTGTTTTGTCTATTTGGTCACTTTAGGGCCATCTTTTATATAATTTGTACGTTGATATGTATATATGCTATTGGCCTTGTCTTTTCATTATATCTTCTGCATTTCCTTAGTTTAATTATTATTACTGTCTTCTGTAATCATTGGGTTTTGGTTGTTTACCGGAGGGTTATGTAGACGCCATCATGGCCCGATTTTAGGTCGTGACAGAGTGGTATCAGAGCACTAGGTTCACCGGTCTCGCCAGTACAAGAGAAAAGTGTCTAGTAGAGTCTTGTGGATCGGTACGATGACGTTTGTATCCAATCTACGAGAGGCTATAGGTCATTCCTAGGAAATATGTCATATTGTTTTATTCCCTGTCGTGCGTTATTGACTTGATCAACTTCTGAGTATCCTTGTTTCACTCTTTCTCAGATGGTTTGGACGAGATCTGCAGTTGGTGAGGACGAGGCCCCTGCGCCTATAGTTAGAGCCCCAGCTAGGGGATGTGGTAGAGGTCGACCCAGAGGTCCAGGTAGGGCACGGGATAAATCACTAGCTCAGGCCCGGGCCAGACTACTATCACCGGAGCCTAAGGTTAGGGTGGATAAGGTTCAGAATGAGCTGAAGCATGTGGGACCAGCCCAGCATCCGACAGGTTTTGTGGCTACTCCAGTATTGCAGGACATCTTGGTTTGATTGTTGGGGTTCCTTGAGGGTATGACTCCACCAGTAGCTTCGCCTAGCACTTCGATTGGTCCTCAGGTTTGAGGTGAGGCTTAGACTTTAGCTCAGGCAGTGGCACAGGGTTCAGGAGTGCAGCCTGCTACTACGGCTCCCAGATTTGAGGTATTACCGGTCCCTGCAGTTGCTCCCCCTCTTCCAGTCGTGCCAGTTATGTCTTCTGAGGAGTAGAAGATGCTTGGTAGGTTCTTGAGATTGGGTCCTCCGAGGTTTTCAGGTGCTTCTAGGGAGGATGCGCACGAGTTTTTGACTAGCTGCCAGGAGAGGCTACATAATTTGGGGTTAGTTGAGTCACATGGAGCAGATTACACCGTGTTTCAGCTGGATGGCCTATCAAAATAGTGATGAGGTCATATGTTGCTTGCACACCAGCCGGGTTACCTCTGCTTACTTGGGATCAATTCTCCGTAGCTTTTCTAGAGAAGTATGTACTGCATAGCATGAAGGAGTGTCTGATGGATCAGTTTGCTGGGTTGGAGTAGGGCTCCATGACTGTGTATGAGTATGAGGTCCGATTCAATCAGTTGTCCATACATGCCACTATTATTCTGCCCACTGAGCACGAGATAGCATGCCGGTTTGTTCGAGGTTTGACCTTGCATCTCCGCTTGGCCACAGAGGGTATGGTAGCATCGGGTCAGTCTTTTCTGGAGGTAGTTGATCATGCCCATACTATTAAGGGTGTATTTCGCGAGGCACAAGGGGGCAGCGATAAGAGTCCCCGCCACCAGGGCAATTTCAGCAGTTCACAGGGCCGTGGTAGGGGCTACTATGGTAGAGGTCATCACCAATAGCGTTTCCAGCCAAGCCAGCCTGTTCAGGCAGCATTACATACTATCGAGGGTCAGAGTAGCAAGAGTAGCGTTCCTGCTCCACGAGGTGGTCATTCAGTGTCTACAAGTCTTGATGGTCATTCTGATTAGGCTGGGTTTTCAGAGTGGAGTACATGGGGTCGGAGTTGTTATGAGTATGGTGAGATGGGCCACTTTGCTAGAGAGTGTCTGACAGCATAGAACCCTAGGCGACAGGATTAGTTGGTTCAGGCCCCCAGGGCTCCAGCGCCACCAGCTAGAGGTGGTTCATAGGGTAGTAGGGGTGGTTCCAAGGGTACTAGAGATGGTCCTCAGTCTGGTAGGTCAGGTGGTTGTGGCGGTCGGGGCCACATGTATGAAGTTTCGAGCCGGACAGAGGTCGAGGCTTCAGATGTTGTGATCACAGGTACGATCTTTGTTTGCCATCAGTTTGCTTCTATTTAATTTGATATGGGGTCTACATTCTTATATGTATCTGCTTATTATGCTACTTGTCTGGAGTCTGCTTGTGAGTCCTTGCAGGTGCCTTTGCATGTATCTACCCCAGTAGGTGATTCTTTAGGAATGGATTAGGTGTATGGGGCTTGTGTGCTGACTATCTTGGGGTACGACACGTGGGTAGACTTGGTTGTTCTTGATATGGTTGATTTTGATATGATCTTGGGCATGGATTGGTTGCCTCCTAATCATGCGGTCTTGGATTGCTTCACCAAGACCGTTACTCTTCGGATGCCTGGTATCCCTCTTATCATATGTAGGGGAGTCGATAGCCACATGCCAAGGGGAGTTATATCTTTTTTGAGTGCCCAGCGTTTGGTTGGGAGGGGGTGTTTGGCTTATCTTGCCTGCGTCTATGATACTAATGCCACCACACCTTCTCTTGAGTCTGTTCCTGTGGTTTACAAGTATTCAGATGTGTTTCCTTCTGATCTTGCGGGTCTTCCTCTTGATCGTGAAAATGATTTTGGTATCGATGTTGAGCCGGGCACAAAGCACATTTCCATTCTGCCATATTAGATGGCACCTACTGAGTTGAGGGAGCTTAAGGATCAGCTCCAGGATCTGCTAAATAGAGGGTTCATCCGGCCTAGTGTGTCTCCGTGGGGTGCTCCAATTCTATTTATGAAGAAGAAGTACGGGTCTATGCGTATGTGTATTGACTACAGGCAGTTGAATAAGGTGACAGTTAAGAATAGATATCCGATGCCGCATATTGATGATTTGTTTGACTAGCTACAGGGTGCGGCAGTGTTCTCTAAGATAGATTTAAGGTTCGGTTATCACCAGTTGAGGATTAGGGCTGAGGATATCATAAAGACTGCATTAAGGACTCGATACGGCCATTATGAGTTCCTATTCATGTCTTTTGGGTTGACTAATGTCCCAACAATATTTATGGAGTTGATGAACCATGTGTTCAGTGCCTACCAGGACTTATTTGTGCTTATGTTCATTGATGATATTCTGATTTATTCGAGGAGTAGGGAGGAGCATGAGCAACATCTTAGAGTTGTACTTCAGACCTTGCGAGACCACCAGTTGTATGCCAAATTCACTAAGTGTGAGTTTTGGCTTGAGTCTGTGGCATTCTTGGGGCACGAGGTGTCCAAGGATAGGATTATGGTAGATTCGACGAAGATTGCAGCAGTTTGTGATTGGGCTCGGCCTACTTCTCCTACTGAGGTTCACAGTTTCATCGAGTTGGCAGGTTATTATAGATGGTTTGTGGAGGGATTTTCTTCAATAGAAGCTTCATTGACTAGATTGAATCAGAAGAATGTTCCCTTCCAGTGGTTAGATGAGTGTGAGGCGAGCTTTCTGAAGCTCAAGGCCTTGTTGACTTCAGCTCCGATTCTTACTCTTTCGGTTGAGGGTCAGGGTTTCACCATATATTGTGATGCATCAGGTATTAGTTTGGAATGTGTGATTATGCAGCAAGGCCGGGTTATTGCATATGCTTCTAGACAGTTGAAGGTTCATGAGAGGAAGTACCTCATACATGACTTGGAGTTAGCGGCAGTAGTCTTCTCGCTGAAGATGTGGAGGCATTATTTTCATGGCATGCATTGTGAGATCTTTACTGACCATCATAGTCTTCAGTACATTTTCAGCCATAAGGATCTAAATTTGAGGCAGCGTAGGTGGTTTGAGTTACTGAAAGACTATGACATTTCTATTCTCTATCATTCGGGAAATGCAAACGTGGTGGCAGATGCCCTGAGTCAGAAGGAGGTGAGTATGGGTAACTGGGCTTTCTTAGCTACTGAGGAGTGACCTTTAGCTTAGGACATCCAGTCCTTGGCTAACAGGTTGGGTAGACTTGACATTTTTGAGCCGAGCTGTATTCTTACTTGTGTTGAAGCTAGATCTTCCTTATTAGAGAAGATTCGGGCACAACAGTTTGATGATGCGAGATTAAGGATCATTCTGACAAGGTGTTGAGCAGTGAGGCTAGGAAGGCGACTTTGGATTCAGAGGGTATTCTTAGGATCGAGGGTCGCATCTGTGTTCCTAGAGTTGGTGACTTGGTCAGATTGACATTGGAGGAGGCTCATTGTTCTAGATATTTCATTCATCCTGGGGCAGCTAAGATGTATCGTGACTTGAGGCAGCACTACTAGTGGTGTGGGACGAATAGGGATATTTCGGCTTTCGTATCCAGGTGCTTGAACTGTCAGCAGGTGAAGTTTGAGCACCAGAGGCCAGGTGGTTTGTCACAGAGGCTACCCATTCCAGAGTGGAAATAGGAGCGCATATCCATGGATTTTATAGTCGGTTTGCTACGCACGTTATGGAGATTTAATGCTATTTGGGTTATTGTGGATAGGTTGACGAAGTCTACTCACTTTCTGCCGGTTCAGACTTCCTACAATTCTGAGAGGTTGGCCGATATCTATATTTGAGAGATTGTCCGGTTGCATGGTGTGCCAGTTTCTATCATCTTTGATCGAGGTACACAGTTCACTTTGTACTTTTGGCAGTCTATTCAGAGAGATTTGGGTACTAGAGTTGAGCTTAGCACTATTTTTCATCTACAGACAGACAGTCAGTTAGAGCGTACTATTTAGGTTCTGGAGGATATGTTGCGAGCCTGCGTTATTTATTTCGGGGGCCAGTGGGACCAGTGTTAAGCCTTGGCAGAGTTTGCATATAATAATAGTTACCATTCTAGCATTAAGATGGCTCCGTTTGAGGCTTTGTATGGTAGGCAGTGCATATCTCCGGTGGGTTGGTTCGAAGCTTTTGAGGTTAGGTCGTGAGGTACCAACTTGCTTTGTGATTCTATGGATAGAGTTCGGGTAATTCAGGAGAGACTTCGCACTGCCCAGAATAAGCAGAAGAGTTATGCTGACCGAAGAATTCGGGATCTAGAGTTTATGGTAGGTGACAGTGTATTCCTTCGGGTATCGCCCATGAAGGGCGTGATGAGGTTCGGGAGGAAGGGTAAGCTTAGTCTGAGGTTCATTGGGCCATTCGAGATCCTTCATCATATTGGAGAGGTTGCTTATGAGTTAGCCTTGCCTCCTGCTCTTTCTAATGTGCATCCTGTGTTTCATGTCTCTATGCTGCGGTATATTCCAGATGAATCTCATGTGCTTCAGTTAGAGTCGGTTCAGTTGGATGATTCCTTAGCCTTTGAGGAGGAGCCTGTTGCTATTTTGGACAGGCAGGTTAGGAAATTAAGGTCCAAGGAGATTCCCTCAGTTAAGGTTCAGTGGCGGCATCGTCCGGTCGAGGAGGCTACTTGGGAGATCGAGACCAATATGTGGACTCATTATCCTCGTCTTTTTGAGTCTTAAGGTACTATCATTCTTCTAACTTTCACGGACGAAAGTTCTTTTAGTAGTGGATGTTGTAATGACCCTCCAGGTCATTTTCCATTTTCTGTGCTTTTTCTATATTTCAAGCATTCCCTCAGTGGTTACAGGTCATCTATGACTTGACGGGACTGACAGTTTGGTGCCCGGGCAGTTCATTAGGTCGTTATGACCATTTCCCTATTTTAGCCCTTAAAGTTGGTAAATCCTTGACTTCGATCAACTTTCTTGGTAAATGTGCTATGAATTGAATTCTAACAATTTTGTTGGCTCCAGAATAGGAATTTTGGTCTAGTGGGACCATTGGTCTGGGTTTGAGTGCCTTCAATTTGGTCTTGTGTTACTTTGTGTGTTTTCAAGTCAGTTTGGCTGGTAGGGTTGACTTTGGTCAACATTTGAAGAAGACGGCCTCGGATGGAAATTCCGGCAGCGCCGTTAGCTATGAAATGTCGACTTTGGTCTAGGGGGACCTTTGGTTTGGGTCCCATGGCTTCCGAACTTGTTTTTGGGTTTTGAGTTTCGAGTTGGTTTTGGCCACGGGGCACACTTTTATTTAAAATGATCTCCATTGGGAGTTTCACAATTCCATTGAGTCCAGAATGCCATTTCTGGTAGGGTAGCATGATTGGTTTGTGTTCACGGAGTTCCAAATAAATCCCGAGGACCTGTAGAAAGACTTTTGCCCTTGGTGAAATTATTGGTTCCTGTATTAAGTTGCAGACCTTTTTGGTCTTCGCGATCGCGAGGCTCCTATCGCATTTGTCATGGTCTAGTTCCTTGACCATTGCATTTTCGAAGGTGGATCTTCGCGATCGTGATGTAGCCGGATTGGACCCGACTCAGCCTTTCTCTTCGCAAACGCGGGCTGGACTATAGCGATCGCGATAGTCTGGCCACTGTTTCCTTGTGAACGCGTGGGGTCCTTCGCGATTGCGAAGAAGGACCCCTAGTAGCTATTTAAAGTCCAACTTCGTTTTCTCTTTCATTATTTCGAGAACTCCATTGTTGAAGCTCCCAAGCTCCTATTTTCCAACTCCTTGCTTCAGTGTCCTTCATCCGGTAAGTTCCCTCGTCACCCCTTTCCTCCTTCCGTGTAAATTCTCGTAATTCTCCCGCTAAACTCCCTTGTTGATTAATTCTTAAGGTTGGGGTGATCCTTGTAGAATTTTGATTCTTGGGGTTGCATGCTCGTAAATTTGTGCAACTCACCTCCGTGACGTGTTTCTCTTATCGAGGTAAGTTTTTGCCTTTAAATTCTAAGTTTTTCTCGTTTTGATCCCTCGAATTAGTAACACTTGGGGGCTGTTTTGGGCCCCGAATCGAGCTCCGTTCGTGCCCAAACTTTGGGCATAGGTTCCTTAACCCACCGCGAGTATAATTGTGATTTTTGTTTTCTGTTCGATTGCGCGAGCACCGAGGGTCATTTTTCCAACCCGATTTTTGGCTTGATTTTTCCATATAGTAATATCGGTGTTGTTCTTCTCGTCTTGATACCTGGATTGTGTTCTTGATAGCATGGCAGCTTTCTGAGGATGTTCAGAAAGAGAAGGCACACGAGTGATGGTTGGTGCTTGCAGTTTGGCCCCGAGGTGGATTACAGTTTACCTCCTAGACTGGGTTTAGTTAGATTTTATATATATTGAGTTACTGGAACGTTAAGTTTGATATTAGGTAGAATATACGCTTAAATCCTGTTATCAACTTTAATTGGCCATTTCTGGTTTTTAGTCTAGAACTGTATGCTATCCTTAGCCTAGGAGCTTGCTTTATTCGTTTGACTAGTATAGAAAACTTAGTATGCTTTTAGTAGGCTTTAGAGGTAGAATAGAGATTCCCGGTGGTTTTCGCTTTTACTTTCCATTTTTACCCATTTTATTCTATCATTGTGTGTAACTGTGGGCCCGAGACCATGGCTTGGATTTAGACGGAATTCCAGGTCAGTTCTCTTGGTTTGGAGGGTATTTCTACCTTGTTCTGCCTGTTGGTGTGTGTGGTTTTTCTCTGTTTGTGGATATTTCATACTCATATTTCATGTATCTCTGTAATTTTAGCTACATTCCTGTATCTCTTATTTATATATATCTTTCTGTGCTCGGTCGGCCTATGATGCCAACTGAGTACCCATTGCCTTGGTACTCATACTACACTCTATATCCTTTTTTCTGATGCAACACCTATTACGACCAACCCTCGCTGATCTTCTGTCGTTCGAGACCTATTGTTGTTTGGATCGCGGTGAGCTCCCAGTGGTTTTGGAGACTTTACATGCTTTCCATCTTGTACATCCTGTCTATATTTTGTATTTTTTATAGACAACATCTGTTGTATAGCTACTCCTTACTTTAGTCGCTCTTGTACTAGTGACACCAGGCTCGGGTTGGTTCTCGTGTTGTTTTGTCTATTTGGTCCATTTAGGGCCATCTTTTGTATATTTTGTACGTTGGTATGTATATATGCTATTGTCCCTGTCTTTTCATTATATTTTTCGCATCTCCTTAGTTTAATTATTATTACTGTCTTCCGCAATCGTTGGGTTTTGGCTTCTTCTACCGGGGGGTTGTGTAGACGTCATCATGGCCCAATTTTGGGTCGTGACACTTACTTAGCTTTAGTTATTATTCATATTTTGTTTATTTGTGTAGGCCGATGATCCTACTAGTACACGGTGGTTGTGTATTGATTCTGCACTGGCGTTTCTCTTTGTGAGTATAGACAATCTTCCAGCGGCTAACGCACGACCTCACTTGTAGTCCTGGCATTTCCAGATCGCAAGGATGAGCAACTTTGGTCTAGCTACCTTCTCATCTTCATTTAGTTATAGCCCTCTTGTTTCGGGCTTAAACTCAATTTTATTTATGGGTTGCATCCCCGTACTCTAGATTGGTAGATATTTTGGTACGATGACCTTCAGGTCCTATGGAGGATTTTTCCGCAGATTATTTATTCTTGATAGTATTTGAGATAGTGAATGTTAGTTTAATTTATGCAACTGGTTTTAAGATGCTAGATTATACTATATGTTGAATTGGTTTGGTTCGCTCATCCGGTGGTTGGGTGGGTTCCACTCACGGCGGGGTTGGGTCGTGACAAAACCCCCTTTAGCCCGGATCGATTGAACTCGAAATCCACCAACCAAGTAACCAACTCAGTTGCTAGACACATCGAATTCTATTTTTGATGAATCAGGCCGGTCCATTGACACTCATAGTTACAATTAACACTATAACCAAAATTAAAATTAGCTAAGAATTTATCACTAATTTATTGATAAATTCCTCATAGCTAACATTTTCATTTTGGAAAGTTGTTGCTAAGTAGGAGTAGGGACGGATGTTGGTATTTAGTTATGAAATTTGTCTATCACTAATTTCATTATTTTAATAGTGAAATAAATATTTATCGATGACAATTCATCATATGTTAATTTCAAAATAAAATTGAGATAAAACGTTACTCCATTAAATGAAATAAAGGATTGAAAAGTAAGTTTTACATTAATTTGAATAGTAAAAGGAGCATTAAAGAGAACATTTATCATAATGTAACCGTGATTTCTCATAAATAAGGCTATTTTTCAGATAATAATACTATAAAAATGTGTAAAAATTTATATGATGGTGAAAAGGGCAAAGATAAACATTCTAAATATGAAGAAGGCATCTTTGAAATTGTTTTTTACTATGGCACTTTTTATTGTAGCACTAGGTATGCAACTCTCTCTCTCATTCATTTTGTTTTGTATATCAGGTCATGAAGTTATGGTATTGGCTAGACTTATAAGTTGGTTAAATTGATTTAAAAGTTTTTGATATTTTTGTGTATTTGGTAAATACGTCAAGTGTTTATTAGCCAAAATCGATCAAAAATTATAAGCAGGTCACCTCCAACTTATGATTATATTTTAGCATATAAATACTTTGAGTTTGATTAAAAATTTTACTATTTTATCCTTAATATTTATTTTAATTCTCAGTACCTTTTTGAAACATTACATCTAACTTCTTCTCCATTTCATATTCGTCATTCATCCTTTTTCTTTCTTTTTTATTTTTAACAAAGATACTCTTAAATTTATAATTTAAAAAATTAAGAGTATTTTAGTTATTTTATCAAAAGAATAACTCATCATTATTTTCTTTTACCTAACACAATAAGTATCTATTATCAGTTTCAACATTTTTTTAAAACAAGTAACTGCTTATTTTTAATATTTTATTCTTAATATTTATTTTAATTCTCAAAATACCTTTTTCTGAAACAAAACCTCCGACTTCCTCTTCATTCTATATCCGTCGTTCTTTCTTTTTCTTACAAAGATACTTTTAAATTACATATATATTATATATATATATATATATATATAAAACAACTTATCAACATTTTTTCTATCAAACACATCAAACATTTATTATTATTTCCTAGGCTTTCATTTAATCATGTAATTGCTTATTTATGATATAACTTTACCATTTAAAAATACAATCAATTAATTCTAACGTCTCTAACATTATTTTTTTACAGATATTCTATATTTGGAAGTGGAAGCAGAAGGATATTGCTATCATGATGGAGATTGTGAGTACTTGCGCAATGTATTACGTCATTGCTTACCTTTTTGTAATGAAGGACTGGCATGTGAATGTCCTTTTATCATAAGTAACAATCCTGATATTACAAAAATAGATGGCAGTCCAAATTTATCTCCCTTTTAATTTTTAATTCCCCTTATTTTCTTCCTTATTATTCTAAATTGGGAACTAATTATATCATATCTTTTAATTTATAAATTTTGTATACAAGAAATACAAAGATATATGTGAATTCATTTGATTATGTACTATTTACTATTATCCTTTCTCAACACCTCTTTTTGACCATTTTCCATATTAAATAGGTAAATGATTAATGAATTTAAAGAAAGGGCAATATTAATTGTGGGGGTGGGAGCATTTGATATATGATTTCAGGGAGAAAATTAGGATTTTGGGTTATATATTGGAGGGATTGGAATAGGATAAAAATAAAAGAATGAAGTGCGCTTTGGAGAGAACCAAAACTCAAAAATTGACTAAAGTCAATGTTTGATATTATTGAAATGGAAGAAAATAAATAAATAGAAGGAAAGAGAAAAACAAAAGTAAATACATACATGCACTCAATATTTTCACACCAAATTATATACCTCAATGTTGACAATATAAAATTAAAATGGTAATACATATATATCATTTAAACAGATATAAGTTGACGCTCCTATAAATTTGGTGGCCTAAAATCAATTTAAAAAAAAACTTCATGAATTGCTAGTGCTTTAATGGTGATGGTCTTCACAACAAATTAAATCGGTGTATCAAAGACTTGAAGTAAATGACCATAATTATTTCATAGTCGTCACTTCAATGCTTGTCATCTGTGTCATCTTTTTCTCCTTTTGTAAACTAGCATCTGCAAACATAAAAATACTACTTCGTGCCATAATATATAAAATTATCATTAGTATAATCACGTACAAGCATAGAAAAAAAAGTAAGTAAATAATTTTTATTTTCTTGAAAATCTGTAATGACCCTCTAGGTCATTTTTGGTTTTCCAGGCTTTTTTCGCCTTTTGAGATTTCCTCCAGCGGCTACAGGTTTATTTATAACTTTTTGAGACTAACGGTTCAGTGCTCGCGCTGTTCGTTGGGTTGTTATAACCATTTTCCTATTTAAGAATCAAAACTTAAAAAAATCTTTGAAATTGGTCAACTTTCTTGGTAAAAGCGCTCACAATAAAATTTCGACAGTTTCATTGGCTCTGTAATGGAGATTTTGTTCTAGTGGAATCCTTGGTCTGAGTCTGGGTGCTTTTGATTTGGTTTTCTGCTGCTTTCTGTGTTTTTAGGCCAGTTTGGCTTGTGAGTTTTACCTCTAAGTTTTGGGGGAGGTTACATGAAGAGTTGGGCACTCAACTCACTTTCAGCACAACTTTCCATCCTCACACTGACGGACAATCGGAGAGGACAGTCTAAGTATTGGAAGACATGCTGAGAGCATGTGTGATTGACTTTGGAGGTCATTGGGACCAATTCCTGCCATTGTGTGAGTCCTTATACAACAATAGCTACCACTCCAGTATCGACATGGCACAATTTGAGGCACTGTATGGGAAGGGTTGTAGATCCCCTATAGGGTGGTTTGAGTTGAGACAGGTGATGTGAAGCCTCTGGGTGTGGACTTGGTAAAGGAAGTGCAGGAAAAAGTAAGGGCATTCAAACCAAGTTGCTAGCGGCCCAGAGCAGGCAGAAGGAATATGCGGATCGCAAGGTAAGACACATGAATTTTCAGGTTGGTGAACAAATATTATAGAAAGTGTCACCAATGAAGGGGTTCATGCATTTTGATAAAAAGGGCAAGCTCAGCCCTCGATTCATTAGCCCGTTTGAAGTTCTCGAAATGGTAGGGCCAGTGGCTTACAGGTTAGCACTGCCGCCCAGCTTATCCGGTGTTCATCCAGTATTCTATGTATCCATGTTGAAGCGATGCCACGGGAATGCAGATTACATTATCAAATGGGATGAAGTGTTGCTAGACAAGGATCTTCGATACGAAGAGGAACTGGTTGTGATTCTTGATCAGGATGTCTGAAAGTTGAGGATAAAAGAGATCAAATTGCTGAAAGTTCAATGGAAGCATCATTCGATTGAGGAAGTCACTTGGAAAATTGAGAAGGGCATGCGGGACAAGTACCTTCACTTATTCGGGGATTCAGGTACTACACTTTCACCCTTTATTTCTCTGTATTTTTGGGTTGATCGTTCGAGGATGAACGATGGTTAAATTGGTATATATGAAATTCCTATGTCTTTCTTTCATCCTCTCTGTCTTAATGACCGAGTTCGTTGTTACGGGTAAACCCTTAGTGCCAAGTTAGAGTTGGAAAACTTTTCGATTTGGGAGTTTGAAATTCTGGGCTAGTCTAGTCTCAGTCAGTTTTAGAGCGAGGTCTGGTATAGGTAAATCTGTATGATGATTGGGTAATGTATCTTGCAGTGAGATAGATTTTCCATTAGCTAAGATATAGAGGAGTCCGAGGGACTTTTTAGAAGTGAATTTGGGTAAGTAAAACTCCCGGAATCGAGGTTGACGTGAAGGAATTATTCTGGAACGTCGAGAATTCAAGGTGTGTTGTAAAATGGTAACTTTTCAAGGATTTTCTGAATTTCTGCCCGTGAAGAGCGCCATCACTGCATTGTAATGTTGACCGCTATAGCGGTAAAATATCCGCTATACCAGAAGTCAATGTCGGTCAGCACTGCTATAGCGGACGATTCTGCTATGATGGTACCACTATAGCAGAACGCGGACCACCATAGAGGGCGACACGTGATTTAATGCAGAAAATGTTTTCAAAACAGTCAGTTTTCATCAAGAACATTTTGGGAGAAGGGCTAGGCGATTTTGGGAAAATTTAGTCCGTTTTCCATCATTTTTCATTCTAAAGGTAAGGATTCTACTCCCCTAACTCCATACTATCTTTCCTATAGGGTAGAATGGCTATCCTTGGACTTGGGGAAGTGGTTAACATAGGGATGGAAGAATTTGGAGAAAAGGGGATTCTAGGGAATGCTAGGTCTTGGGTCTTGATTTTATTGTTAGATTATGATCGCTTAGACATAATTCTCAAAAAATATCCATGAAAATAATGAACTTAGGAGAATTTATGGTGGGAAAGACAAAGAATGGGTGGGATGATCATAGTTTGACCTGGAGATTGGGATTTTGCATAATTCGAATATTTTAGGCCAGTAAATTTGATTGTGGTTGTGTATATTTATTTCTAGACCAAGAACGAGCATAACAAAAATATATTTTTACCATTTAACAAATTGTATTGTATTTTCTAGAGATAATGCACAAGTACCTCCCCAAACTATACCCGAAATTGCTACGACACACCTAAACTTTACAGGGGTCCTATTACCTCCCTAAACTCATTTTTTCTGTATTTTTGTGCTCCTTTTGTGCTGACACAGCTGCCAAGTCAGCACAAAAGGAGCACAAAAATATTCTGCTACTTCGCAGCCATGTCAGCAAAAAGGAGCACAAAAATACAGAAAAAGTGAGTTTAGGGGGGTAATAGGACCCCTGTAAAGTTTGGGTGTGTCATAGCAACTTCGAGTATAGTTTAGAGGGGTATTTGTGCATTGTATCTATTTTCTACATTAGGCTATAGGTAATTAATAGGACATATTTACTAAGAGGATCTTTCCTTCAAATACCTAGGCATTACTTGTTGAAAAATAGTACACGCAGTGGAAACATTCCAAAAATATACTGCTTACATGAATAATAGATAACAAATACCAACACATAGTACACATAAAGCATGCTAAAAATTAACCAAGAATTACCTCTTGAAGCGTGAACAGATATCTTGAAGCAAGCCCGACTTTAGTTCTACGGTTTTCTCCAGTGATCCCAAATTCACAATCGAACTCTCTCAATACTTAGGTGGGCAAGTATTGTGCAAAAAACTAATTCTATTTTTCTAGATTGGAAGAACCCCTATTTATAGAGGAGCTCTCCCCGTCCAACAGGGAGAGCAAAAAAGAAAACGTGTGCTCCTTGAACAAGGAAACCACACGCCTCTTTTCCCCATCCAACAAGGAAGGTGTTTTTTTCTTGTTCTTTGAACAAGGAAAAATGCCACTTTTTCCTTCTCCCCTAGAAACTAGGATTCCGAGTTCTAGTTAAATATGGGCACTGTAGGGACCACAAAATTAAATACTGAGGCTCCCTATTATGGAAATAATTCAAAATATTAATTTGAATTATTCTTACCATAATAAATTATAAATCATTCCACTAGAAATTCGTAATTGCACTCCTCTATTTATATTTCAAAATTCCTAATTAAACACTTATGTAATTTCCCATGTTAAGATCACAGATACTAATTAATAAATTAAAGATACAATGCACAAATACCCCTCTAAACTATACTCGAAGTTGCTATGATACACCCAAACTTTACAGGGGTCCTATTACCCCCCTAAACTCACTTTTTCTGTATTTTTGTGCTCCTTTTTGCTGACATGGCTGCGAAGTAGCAGAATATTTTTGTGCTCCTTTTGTGCTGACTTGGCAGCTGTGTCAGCACAAAAGGAGCACAAAAATACAGAAAAAATGAGTTTAGGGGGGTAATAGGACCCCTGTAAAGTTTAGGTGTGTCGTAGCAACTTCGGGTATAGTTTGGTGAGGTACTTGTGCATTATCTCTAAATTAAATTACTAACAAATTTAATTACTGATTAATTTTCTTTAGAGCAATACTTAACTTATTTCATATGTCGAATTCACAAATCCACTGGCCGGGTTTACACATGAAAACTTTTAAGCTTCTCATAAAAGGTGTATCACAATCTCTATACCGAAACATGGATTTTATCAACTAACTTATTATTTCACCAATATATATTATTATCATCCAATCTATCAGGCATGTTGACTCATCTCAGGATCTCGCCTTTTAATAAATCAAAACGATAATTAATATATACAGCTCATAATAGTTATATCAAGATTGAGAATATAAGTACATTTAATAGTTTAGAGAATATATTTTTATCAGTCAGTCTAAAACATCTATCTCTACTCGGTCCTGTTCAATACATATAAAATGCACTAGCATGAGAAGTTAGAACTATATCATTCTCGTAATCAAGATAAATTACTTTTAATCTCGTGCTACAATCATTCTGATGGTTTGTCCAAATTCCCATCTACGATTGTGAACTATAATTTTAACTTATAAGAACTGATGATTTAATCTTTTGTGTATAAGCTTAAACTCTATACACCAAATCATCTACTATATAAGTTGAGGTCACATATATGACAAAATGATCTATTTAATGTAACAATTTATTGAATTAAATAAATAAATATATAATCATTCAATAAATAATACTATATCAAAACGCATGGTTAATAGTATATCCTAACAATTTTCCACTTAGACTCATAACCATGCACCTACAACTCTAACGCCCATTCCTTCTACATGCCTATCAAAAGACTTTTGTGGCAAGGCTTTTGTGAAAGGGTCTGCCAGGTTATTCTCTGATACAATCATCGCAACCATCACATCTCTTCTATGCACTATGTCTCGAATCAAATGGTACTTACGCTCAATGTATTTTGCCTTCTTATAACTTCGTGGTTCCTTTGAATTTGCAACCGCATTACTATTGTCACAATAAATAGTAAGTGGGGCTTCTATCGCAGGGACTATCGCCAAGTCTTTTAAAAAGTTTCTGAGCCATACTGCCTCCTTAGCTACCTCAGAGGCTGCTACATACTCGGCTTCCATGGTGAAATCAGCAACACAAGTTTGCTTGATGATCCTCCAAACAATGGCTGCACCTCCCAAAGTAAACACATTTCCAGAGATCGACTTACGAGAGTCCTTTTTAGACTGGAAATCTGAGTCTGTGTACTCTGTTGGCACTAACTCATTCGAAGGGTAGACTAGCATGTAATCCCTAGTCCTTTTCAGGTACTTGATTATATGCTTAACTTCTGTCTAATATTCTCGTCCAGGATTAGACTGAAATCTGCTAACGATGACTACACCAAAATAGATATCAGGTCTAGTACACAACATCGCATACATGAAGCTTCCTACAGCTGATGCATAAGTAACTGACTTCATGTTTTCTGTCTCCTCATCTGTCTTAGGACATTGATCCTTAGATAGAGAAATTCCATGTATGAAAGGAAGAAATCCTTTCTTGGAATCATGCATGCTGAACCTGGTAAGAATAGTATCAATGTAAAGAGCCTAAGATAAGACCAACATCCTTTTCTTGCGATCACGTTTAACCTTGATCCCAAGGATGTGAGCAGCTTCTCCCAAATCCTTCATATCAAAATTACTGGACAACCATTCCTTAACTGAATTCAACAAGTCCACATTATTTCCTATGAGCAAGATATCATCTACATACAATATCATAATTACCACCTTATCCCCAATCCACTTTTTGTACACACAAGATTCATCAAGACATTGCTCAAAACCAAAAAATTTAATCGCATTGTCAAAACAAGTGTTCCATGCCCTAGAAGCTTGCTTTAATCCATAAATGGATCTTTTAAGCTTGCACAACATGTGTTCTTGACCTTTTTGAATGAAATTGTCTGGTTGTCGCAAAAAAATGCTTTCATCAAGACTTTCATTAAGGAAATATGTCTTGACATCCATTTGCCAAATATCATAATCATAATGAGCAGAAATGGATAAGAGAATTCTAATAGACTTAAGCATGTCTACTGGCGAAAAAGTTTCCTCATAATCGACTCCTTCTTTTTGAGTAAAACCTTTTGCAACAAGCCTAGCTTTGTAAGTTTGCACTTTTCCGTCTACTCCTTTCTTTTTCTTATAGATCCACTTGCATCCAATGGGTTTGGCTCCATCTACAGGTGGTTCTACAAGATCCTAGACTTTATTGGAATACATGGACTCCATTTCTGATTTCATAGCAACAATCCATTTTTCTGCATCTTTATCCTGTAGTGCTTCGTCGTAATTCACGGGTTCGGTATTCAACTCTTCAGGGATTCTGTCGAAAGACCCTCCCAAGAGTGCATACCGAATTGGTTTTCTTATCTCTCTCCCACTACGACGAGGCACTATAAGAGGGGAAGGTAGTGAAAGAGGTGCACTAGTATGATCTTGTGGTTGAACCACATCATTTATAGGATCTTGAATCTCTATGTTATTCTCAACACCTTGCGGTGTGGGAATATCAATGACTTCTTCCTCTAGTGCAATTTCCTTAATACCACTCCCACTACTTTGATGCAATGAATTTTCGGAAACTTATACTCGTGGAACTGTATGTTCATCAATATCTCTCCCACTACTAAAAAGCAATGGTATGTTAATTCTAACATCTGGGTTTTGATTTTCATTTTCATTATTGTCAGTAGATTGATTTTGATTTGTTATCTCTTTGCTTAATTCCCGTAAAATTAGTTTCCTTTTAGGAACGTGGTTTGTTAAAAAAATCTCTTTCTAAAAACTTGGCATTTGTACTTACAATGACTTTCTTTTCTTTAGGATTATAAAACAGACCACCTTTCGTTCCTTTAGGGTATCCAATAAAAACACAAACTTCTGTTCTTAGTTCCAATTTTTCTGCCTTCCCTTTCAGCACATGTGCTGGACATCCCCAAATCCGAACATGTTTCAAACTAGGTTTGTGTCCAGTCTATAGTTCTATGGGTGTCAGAGGTACAGACTTAGAAGGAACTAAGTTCAAAATATAGTTTGCAGTTTCTAGTGCATATCCCCAAAACGAAAAAGGCAAATCAGAGTAACTCATCATAGATCTAACCATTCTAAAAGAGTCTGATTTTTTCTTTCTGCTACACCATTCTATTGTGGCATTCTAGGTGCAGACATTTGAGACATAATTTCTTGTTCTGATAAGTAACTAATGAACTCTGTGGAGAAGTATTCGCCACTACGATCATATCGTAGTGACTTGATATATTTTCCATGTCATTTCTCCGTTTCTGCCTAAAACTCTTTGAATTTCTCAAAGCATTCAGACTTACGGTGCAACAAATAAATATATTCATATTTTGAGTAGTCATCAATGAAAGTCACGAAATACTCATAACCACCTCTCGCTTGAATGTTTATCGGGCCACACAAATCAGAATGAATTAACTCTAGTTTATCATTGGCTCTATTCCCTTTTGAGGAAAAAGGTCTCTTAGTCATTCTTCCTTCTAAACAGGATTCACATATTGGTAGTGCCTCCACTTTTAATGAATCTAAAGGTCCATCTCGATCCAACCTTGAAATCCTATCTAGATTTATATGACATAGACGTAGGTGCCATAGATAGGTCTCATTAAATTCAGAAGATCATTTTCTTTTACAAGAAAGGTTAACATTATTCAGTTCAATAATTTGTTGCAGTTCAGGAAAGATATTAATAATAAAAAGACCATCAATCAATGTACCAGCAGAGATAAAATATTTATTATAGCTAATAATACAACCGTTATCAGAAAAATTAACATTATAACATCTCTTAAAGCTCTAGAAACTGAAATCAAATTTCTTCTAACATCAGGTGCGTATAATGCGTCTTTTAAAATTAAAAAACTACCACTACCAAACGAAATACTAATATTTCCTAATGCTAAAGCTGGAGCTGCTGAGCCATCCGCTTGAAAAATACTATCTTCACCTCTAATCAGCTTACGCATTTCTTGAAACCCCTGCAAAGTAGTGCAGATGTGATCAGTGGCTCCTGAATCTACACACCATGATGTGGTAGAAAAAGCCACTAAAAACATTTCAATGACAAGTGAAAGTGAGTTACCTGGTTGATTTTTCTATTTGGCTAACAAAACTGGACAGTGTGCCTTCCAATGGCCTGACATCTTGCAATGAAAACACTTGCCCTTTGGATTTTTCACGCCTCCAGTTGGAGATGCAAATGTCTTAGCTTTGTGAGTCTTTTTGTTCTTCTGTACACCTTTCAGTTTAGAAGTAGAACATTTCTCAACATAAAGTGCCACAGATGGTGTCTGCTTTCTGATAATTGTCTCCGCCGCCTGCAGCTCATTTAACAATTGCGCCAAAGATAGACTCATCTTATTCATGTTATAGTTCAGGAAAAACTGTTGAAAACTATCTGGCAGAGACTGTAATATCATCTCAACTTAGGATTCATTGTGGATTTCATCCCCCAAGACCTCTAGTTCATTCAGAAGACTCGTCATCTTCAAAACATGGTAACAGGGATGCCTTCGACCATCTTAGTGTTCATAAGAGCTCTCAAGGAAGTCTGCTTAGCTGAGCGACTCTGGTCACCAAACATTTGTTTGAGACTCTCCAGAATCTCATAAGCAGAGAGCATATTCTGATGTTGATGTTGCAGCACATTTGACATTGAAGCCATAATGTATCACCACGCCATCTGATCAGCTATTTGCCATTTCTGATAAGCTAACTTATCCTCATCACTAGAATCCTCATTCGGTTTTGAAGGACACATTTCATCGAGTACAAATTTATACTCTTCAGCAGTTAACACAATGTCTAGATTTCTCCTCCAGTCAACATAGTTAAGACCCTCCAGTTTGTTTTGACCCAAAATAGTTCTTAGGGAGGAAAAAGGAGACATATTGAATCTAAGATTGAAAGCAAATTACAATAAATCAATAAAACAGTCATATAAACATTGAATAATTAAATTCAAACTCATCACATACATATATATTCATGCATCTCAAATAGTCAATCGATGGGATTGGAGAACTACTCATGCAATACACATATATCATGACCGATTATTCACTCCATAAACTTTTACAGATCTAACTCAGATGGAGAGTATACTGTTAGTTTAAGTTAAGTGAAAATCAAAACTCTAGTTACATTGATCCAATCATATATTACTCAGTTTAGGAGAGTTAATAGAGATTATCAAACTAGAGATTAAATACGTAGTGACTTGTATTAAATTCATCCGATATGGAGGAAGGTCTAAGCCAACACATAAACTTAATACTTCAATACTATTTAATCTAGGTAATCATGAGAATGAACTCTTATGAATAATAGTTGAAATAATTGCAAAGGTTCAATATTACTTCAAAAATATGATGTTCATATGTATTCTTTGCCCAATCACAAACAAAACCAATGTAAACAAGGAATAAGTTCCCTAAGAATTGCTATAGCTAACTGCCGCCACAAAAAGATCTATGTGACGGACAAAATTACTTTTCACAATATATGATTTAAAATATTTCTTTTGTTAATTCTTATCACATACCAATACAAAAAGGATTCATATCAATGAATTAAGAATAACAGTTATTAAAAACTCGTTCTTCACAAAAACAGATGCAATTTTCTTTCCCTTTTTTTTTGTATAGCATGTTCATGCATATTCAAAAAAAAACGTCACACCTATGAATATCCTCTTTTGCAAAGAACCTTGGTTATCTATTTAGATGTAAGCGCGGCTTATGATGCCAATTGTTGGAAAATAGTACACGCAGCGAAAGCATTCCAAGAACATACTGCTTACATAAATAATAGACAACAAATACCAACACATAGTACACATAAAGCGTGCTGAAAATTAATCAAGAATTACCTCTTGAAGCGTGAGCAGATATCTTGAAGCAAGCCCGACTTTGGTTCTACGGTCTTCTCCAGTGATCCCAAATTCACAGCCGAACATACTTAGGTGGGCAAGTATTGTGCAGAAAACTAATTCTATTTTTCTAGGTTGGAAGAACCCCTATTTATAGAGGAGCTCTCCCCGTCCAACAGGGAGAGCAAAAAAAAAATGTGTGCTCCTTGAACAAGGAAGCCACACGCCCCTTTTCCCCATCCAACAAGGAAGGCATTTTTTTGTTCTTTGAACAAGGAAAAACGCCACTTTTTCCTTCTCCCCTAGAAACTAGGATTCTGAGTTCTAGTTAAATATGGGCATTGTAGGGACCACAGAATTAATTACTGACGCTCCCTATTATGGAAATAATTCAAAATATTAATTTGAATTATTCTTACCATAATAAATTACAAATCATTCCACTAGAAATTCGTAATTGCACTCCTCTATTTATATTTCAAAATTCCCCATTATACACATATGTAATTCCCCATGTTAAGATTACAGATACTAATCAATAAATTAAATTACTGACAAATTTAATTAATGATTAATTTCCTTTAGAGCAATACTTAACTTATTTCATATGTCGGATTCACAAATCCACCGGCCGGGTTTACACATGAAAACTTATAAGCTTCTCATAAAAGGTGTATCATCAATCTCTATACCGAGACATGGATTGTATCAACTAACTTATTATTTCACCAATATATATTATTATCATCCAATTTATCAGGCATGTTGACCCATCTCAGGATCTCGCCTTTTAATAAATCAAAACGATAATTAATATATACAGCTCATAATAGTTATATCAAGATTGAGAATATATGTACATTTAATAGTTTAGAGAATATATTTTTATCAGTCAATCTAAAACATCTATCTCTACTCGGTCCTGTTCAATACATACAAAATGCACTAGCACAAGAAGTTAGAACTATACCATTCTCGTAATCAAGATAAATTACTTTTAATCTCATGCTACAATCATTCTGATGGTTTGTCCAAATTCCCTTCTATTATTGTGAACTATAATTTTAACTTATAAAAACTGATGATTTAATCTTCTGTGTATAAGCTTAAACTCTATACACCAAATCATCTACTATATAAGTTGAGGACACATATATGACAAAATGATCTATTTAATGTAACATTTTATTGAATTAAATAAATAAATAAATAATCATTGAATAAATAATACTATATATAAGTGAGGTCGTGTAGGAGCCAGAATCAGTACACAACCACCGTGTACTGGTAGGATCATTAGTCAGCTCCAATAAATAATAGATATATAATAAACTAAAGCTGAGTAAAGTAGCACAACAAGTAGCAACAACTAGTAATATAATTTCAGGCTCTCAGCCTACCCTCTAACTCATCACTCACATGAAACAAGTTCAACAAACATTTAATAATGAACAATAACCTTGACATTCACCCTTTTTACAATACCCGGACCAACTACGAATCCCTAGACCAACACTTAGTGTTAATATACAATTCTCAATCCACTCCAGGATCAACCCCATATTTAAGTATAACAATCCAAGCCTCTCAAGGACCAACATGCAAAATCAGAAATTCAGCAATCAACCTGGTCCGCTCATGGAACCTTCGACAAACACAGTCAATAATACATAATTAAACCTGTACCAGGCGTGGTACCCAAGTCAACTGATTTAGAACCTGTACTAGGCGTGGTACCTGAGCCAATTAATAAAGAACATATATCAGGTGTGGTATCTGAGCCAACCGTTAGTATCTCGTACCAAGCGTGGTACTCGAGCCAACCAAATATCACACAAAACCAATAGTCAGTGCTTAAATGAACAAAAAATACCCTTGTAAATCAACAAGCAACAATCAAGTTCATTTCACATATTGACACCCAAACACTTGGATATACATAATTTCCTTTCCCAAGTATGAAAGCACATACGATACTAGGCTACAGTTACATGCATACACATTGCTTTTGGCAAAACATTACCATCATCTACCTCAAATTGCTTTTGGAACTTTACTGAACCGGGGCCCTTCCGTTTTTCGTAGCTTTAGCTTGCTCTTAGTCTAAAACCAATTACAAGCAACTACAATTAATTTACTGGCCTAAAATATCCGAATTATACAAAATCTCAATCCCCAAGTCAAAACTATAATTATTCCACCCCTTCCTAGGCTTTCTCACCGTTAATTTGCCTAAAACTACCATTTTTACAGATAAAAAAAGCGAATAAGGGTGATTAAGGCATGAAAGACCCATAAACAACATAACTCAAGAACTCAATGCCCTAGAATCTCCTTTTTCTTCGAATTCTATATTCGTATGTTAACCCAAACCTTTTTCCAAACCCACAATTAATTATTCTACTGCATAAGAAATATAGTACTAAGTTAGGAGAGCAAAATCCTTACCTTTGGGATAAAAAATAGTAAAAATAGAGTTGAAATCGTCCAGATCGCCCTTGCCCTTCTCCAAAAAGTTCTTGAGGAAAAACTGAATGTTTTGGAAAAGTTTCTGCATTAAACTCGACTTAGTCCGCTATAGGGGTCCGTACACCGCTATAGCGGCGCTACCATAGCAGACCCGATCACTATGGTGGTGCTGACCGACGTTGACTTCTGTTGTAGCGATAATTTTTTCGCTATAGCAGTATCCGCGGTAATGCGGTGTCAACTTCTATAGCAGTTGACACGGGATAAAAACTCATAAAATCCCCGCAAAAATGCCTATTTTACAACACATCTTTAATCCTGACGTTCTGGAATAACCCCTCTAACATCAACCTTAATACCAGGAGTTCTATTTACCTGAATTCATTTCCAAAAAGTCCCCCAACTCCTTAACATCTTAGCTTACGGAAAAACTAGCTCACCACAAGACACATTACTCAATACTCACCCGAATTGCCCTAGACCATACCTTGCTTAGAAATTATCGGAGCCTAGCCTAGCCCAGAAATTCAAACTCCCGAACCCGAAAGTTTTCTAACCCGAAACTTGGCACGAAAGGTTTACCCATAATGGAAAACCCGATCATTACAACAGATACTAATTTACCCATCGTTTATCCTCGAATGATCAGATCTAAAAATATAAAGTAAAAGAGGAAAAGTGCAGTACATGAATACTCAAACAAGTGAGGGTACTAGCCTTGTATGTCCTTCTCAGTTTCCCAAGTGGCTTCCTCAACCGAACGATGCTTCCATTAAACTTTTACCAATTTGATCTCCTTTGTCCTTAACTTTCGGACATCCCGATCAAGAATCACAATCGGTTCCTCTTTATATTAAAGATCTTGTCTAGTAAAATTGAATCCCATTTAATGATGTATTCCCCATCCCCATTATATTGCTTTAACATGGATACATGGAAGACTGGATGGACTCTGGATAAATTGGATGACAGTGCTAGCCTATAAGCTACTAGCCCTACAAATTTGAGAACCTCGAATGGATTGATATACGAGGGTTGAGCTTGCTCTTCTTGTCGAATCACATAACCCCCTTCATTGGCGATACTTTTAATAACACCTGCTCACCAACTTGAAAATCCATGTCTCTTACCTTGCGATTTGTGTACTCTTTTCTGTCTACTTTGGGATGCTAGCAACTTGGTCTGAATCCCCCTCACTTCTTTCTGAGCATTTCTTACCAAGTCCACGCCCAAATGTTTTACATCACCTACCTCGAACCACCCTATGGGTGATCTACATCCCCTCCCGTACAGTGCCTCAAATGATGCCATGTCGATACTAGAGTAGTAGTTGTTGTTTTATGAGAATTCACACAATGATAAAAATTGGTCCCAATGACCCCCAAAGTTGATCACACATGCTCTTAGCATGTCTTCCAGGACCTAAATTATTATCTCTGACTGACCGTCTGTCTGAGGATGAAAATTTACACTAAAAGTGAGTTGAGTGCCCAATTCTTCATGTAACTTACCCCAGAACATAGAGGTAAACTGCATACCCTATCTGAAATGATTGAGAGTGGCACCCCGTGCAGTCTCACAATCTCCTTAAATAGATTTTAGCCAACTGCTGTGAATTATAATTCACCCTGACCGGAATGAAGTGAGCTGACTTGGTCAGTCTGTCCATAATTACGCAAATAGAGTCACACTTTCCCAAAGTCTTAGGTAGACCCACCACGAAATTCATGGCTATCTTTTCCCACATCCACTCAGGAATAGGCATCCTTTGAAGCAATCTTGCAGGCCTTTGGTGCTCATACTTGACCTGCTGATAATTCTGACATTTAGACACAAAATCAACTATGTCCCTTTTCATCCCAGGCCACCAACAAAGTTACCTCAAGTCCCAGTACATTTTGGTTATGCCCGGATGAATTGAATATCGTGAACTATGAGCCTCTACCAACACTTTCTGAATTATGTCATCAACCCGAGAAACACAAATCCTCCCCTTGAAGCTCATCACCTCGCCAGCGTCCAACGCGGCATCCCTAAACTCTCCAGATATTACCTTGCTCTGGAGCTTAATCAATTGTGCATCTTGAAACTGTTTGGCCTTTATTTCTTCTATAAATATGGATTTGACCTCAATACTGGCCAATACCCCCACCCTGTTCTGAGATGCCCAATTACATGAACCTAGATTCTAGAGTCTGAATCTCCTTAGCTAGTGGTCATTTGGACACCCCTAAATAAGCCAAACTGCCCATGTTGATTGCCTTCCGGCTCAATGAGTCTGCTACCACATAAGCCTTACCTGAATAGTACTGGATGGTCATATCATAATCCTTCAACAACTCCATCCACCTTCTCTACCTCAGATTCAAGTTATTCTTAGTAAACATATGTTGCAGGCTATGATGATCTGTGAACACTTCACACTTGACATCATAGAGGTAGTGCCTCCAACTTTTGAGAGCAAATACCACCGCTGCCAACTCCAAGTTGTGAGTCGGGTAATTCTTCTCATGAGGCTTCAACTGCCTTGAAGCATACGCATTCCTGTCCTGCATTAATACAGGACCCAAACCCGAATGTGAAGCATAACAATACACAATGAAATCTTACCTTCAACCGGCAATAAAAGAATGGGAGTTGTAGTAAGAAGCGTCTCGAGCTTTTGGAAGCTCTCCTCACACTTATCGATCAACACAAATGGTACCTCCTTATGAGTTAGCCTTGTTAAGTGAGTAGTGATGGATGCAAGGTCCTTGATAAATCTGCGATAGTAGCCTGCAAGCCCCATAAAACTCCTAATCTCAGTCACAAAGCTAGGCTGGACTAAGCTTTTAACTGCCTAATCTTTTGGGGATCCACCATCACCCCTTTTTCTGACACCATGTGCCCTAAGAAAGTGACTAAATTCAAACAGAATTCACACTTGGAAAACTTGGTATATAATTTCTGGTGCTTCAAGATGTCCCAAACAATGCGAAGATGCTCAGTATGCTCCTCTCTACTCTTGGAGTAAATCAGAATGTTATCTATCAACACAATGACGAACGAATTCAGATACAATTTGAATACCCCATTCATAAAACTTATGAATATCGTTGGCACATTGGTCAACCCAAACAACATCACTAGGAACTCATAATGCCCACACCGAGTTTGAAATGTTATTTTAGGTATGTCCTCAGGCCCAATCTTTAACTGATGGTACTCTGACCTTAAGTCAATTTTCAAAAATATAGACGCACCCTGCAACTGGTCAAAGAGGTCATCTATGTGAAGTAAAGGATACTTGTTTCAGATTGTGACCTTGTTCAGTTGCCTGTAGTCTATGCACATCCGCATAGTACCATCTTTCTTTTTCATAAATAAGATCGAAGCACCTCAAGGTGAAGCACTGGGAAGAACAAACCCCTTATCTAAGATTCCTAAAATTGAGTTTTAAGTTCCCTCAACTTTGCCAGAGCCATACGGTACGGAGGGATATAAATTGGGTGAGTTCCCGGCTCCAAGTCTATGCAAAAGATCTAGAGACATGCCAGGCAAATCCGCTAGAAAAACCTCCTAAAACTTTGAAACTACCAGAACTGACTCAATCGATGAGGACCCCATACTATCATCTCGAAGGTGAGCCAAAAACTCCAAACACCCTCTTCTCACTAACTTCCTAGCCCAAACAAAAGATATGATCTTAGCCGACTTAGGCCTGTAAACATCTTCCCACTCTAGTCTATCCTTACCCAGAATCTCTAGAGTCACAGTCTTAGTATTACAATTCAACATAGCATGAATGGAGACAACCATGTCATTCTCAAAATAACATAGAAATCTAACATGTCCAGAATAACCAAATCTACCCAAGTCTGCAATCCCACAAACACCATAGGACAAGTACGATAAACATGGGTTACTATCACAGACTCTCCAACCGGGATAGAAATATGGATAGGGGAATCAAGGACATCACAAACCAAATCCAGACCCAAAGCAAAATTCACAGACCCATAAGAATAAGTAGAACTTGGGTCAAATAGTACAGAGATCATCCTATCACAAACTATAATTGTACCAGTGATCACAACGTCTGATGCCTTGACCTCATACTTCCTTGGGAATGCATAACAGTAAGCCCGGTCATCAATTCGAGTAACTTCTTTGGCTGGATGCGCTACCCCCTGCCTATGAAACTATTTCCTCTATCTCCTCCGCCTCCCTGAAAGTTACCTCGCCCACCCTATGAATGACCCCTAGCTTAACCACCTCTAGCTTCTGGAACTACAGCCTTAGACCGTTTCTGATTTTGATTACCTTCCTGCCTATGAGAGCACTCCCTCTTGAAATGACCCGAATCATCATAATGAAAGCATTCGCGGCCAAGAGTAGGCCTGCTAGTGGAAGTATAAGAAGCCCTCTGGTCTCTAGGAGCTGAGAACTGACTGGCTCCTAGACGACCACCCGTAGAAGCTGTCAAGGCTGACTGAATAGGACGAGCAGAATACACCTGCTCGTTTTGTGACCCTTGGAGTATGAACCGCTGAATTTTTCATCATTCTGGGACTTCTTGGCTAATACCTTAGCCTACCCGACCTATTTAACCTACTCTAGCTTCTTCACATAATCTATTACCTCGTTGAAACTCTTTCCCGCTGAACTCATACACATTGATAGCACCTGCAACTCAGTATTCAGACCCTTCACAAATAGATGAATCCTCTCCTCTTCTGTACCCAAAAGCTGAGTAGCAAATTAGGACAATGCATGAAATTTGGGCTCATAATTTGAAACTGACATGTTACCCTGCTCAAGATCCAGAAACTCAACCTTTTTACGATCCCTCAAAGTGCGGGGCTCATATTTCTCTAAGAACAAGGCATGGAACTTTTTCCAGGTCAGCGGAGGTAAGATTGAGGATTGACACTCTACATAAGACCTCCACCACTGCTTAGCATCACCCTGCAGCTGGAAAGTGATAAACTCTACCACATATTGCTGCACAATGCGCAGCTTGTGCAGCCTCTCATAACAGTCAAGAATAAACTCATAAGTATCATCTCGCTCGGTACCCTGAACCATCAGAGGCTTCAGTTTCAAGAACTTGTTCAATATCTCATGCTCATTTTCAGTCATAACCGAACCTAGCATCGGATGAAATAAGTCATCAATCCCGTGGCCGCATCTATCCTAGGAGCCATTGTGACAATTGGCTGAGTGCCCAAAACCTCATCCGCAGTACCTGTGAGAGTAGCTCCATCACCTACCAGCCTACTCAGAAAAGTCCATACCTGCTGAAATGACTCAGGCGATATAGGGGGAAGGCCTGCACGTCCAACCGGTGCTGCCTTCGCCTGTTCTGCGCCCTCCTTAACGACAACCTCTACTTCTTACTTAACGTGATCCTAGGGTGGGTGAGGGGTCGCCTCTCTTACTCCTACAGCTGCCTGAGCTTCACCCCTGGTGGGTGTTGCTCTCCCTCTGCCTCTACCCCTGCCCTACCCCTTTCTCTGACTGATGGTCCTGCTATCAAAATGGCCACTCTCGCTCCATTATTCCTGATATTCACCACCTGGCGGACAAAAGAGTGAAAGAAGTTAGATACCAATTTGTATCACCAGATACCAATTGGAATCGAGTTATAGCATGAAGGAAGAAAGAAGTGATAGTTTGTTAATGTCCTATAGCCTCTCGAAGAAAAGTACAGACGTCTCTGTACCATTTTGCAAGACTCTACTAGACCAGTTTTGGTATGACAAGATCAACGAACCTAGGGCTCTGATACCATTTTTTTCATGACCAGTGTTTTAAAAGGCGAGGGCGTGAGGCGAGGCGTTTTACCTGTTATGGGGCGAGGCGTAAGCCCCGAGGCGATGGGGTGTAACCCCCATGATCCTTTAATTTTTAGTATTTTATAAATTTTATATAATTAAAATGAATATTTTTAAAATAGATAAATCACCAAAAAAAGTAAAACTACATAAATATTATTAAAAAAATAAAAATTAGCGGAAGATATATCTAAAACTGCTTCAACTTAAAAAAACTAGTCAAAACAACACAATACATCCAATATGTAAAGTCAACTTTTCATATAATAAACCATTATACGTCCTCAAATATATAGGTTTGTCCAAAAAAAGTACATTATAAGTAAATGTTAAATATGCTTATGAAAGTTTGAGTTTTAAGCTTTTTACTTTTATTTTACTATTGAGTATTTAAGTATTATTTAAGTTTAACAATAAATATTTTAGTAATTGGGTTTAAATTAGGGACTTAATAGTAAAAAATTATTTTAATTGATAGTAATTTTTTGGGCTTACGCCTAAAGGCATTCGCCTCACGCTTAGGCGAATGCCCTAAATTTTGAGGCATACGCCTTTCGATACTTTTGCCTCACCCCAACGCCTCGGTGTGTTTTGGCTATGCCTCGCCCCGGGGCTCGCCCCGCGACCGTCTTTTAAAATACTGGTCACGACCTAAACCATCGTGAGTGGCACCCACCCTTAACCCCCGTATGAGCGAACTAATAACCACAAATCAACACTTAGACAATCTAACATCTCAAAACCAATAGCATTAAAATAAACTAACATTCACCATCAAACACTAGTAAGCCAGATCCTACGAAAATCCCCCTAGAAATTAAAAGTCATCTTACCTGTCACGGCCCAACCCACCATGAGTGACACCCACCCAAAAAATCCGGATGAGCGACCAATATCGACCCAAAACATAACTATTCTAACAACTCAAAACTAGTTTGCAATAAAATAAACTATCATTCAAAATCTCAAACCACTAGCATAATAAGATTCTGTGGAAAACCTCCCTAGAACCTGAAAGTCATTGTACCAAAACATTCTACCAATCGTCTAGAATACGGGGATGGAACCCCAAAAGAAAATGATAGTTTAAGCCTGAAATAATTAGGCTATAATTAAATGAAGAAGACAAGGTAGCTCGACTGAAGTAGCTCACCCTTGAGATCTGAACTCACTGGGACAACAAGTGAGGTCACGTGTCAGTCACTGAAAGATGTCCTGTACTCACAAAAAGAAAAGCAAGTGCAGAATCAGTATACAACCACCGTGTACTGGTAGGATCATCGATCAGCTCCAATAAACAAGATATGAACAGTAAACTAAAGCTGAGTAAGGCAAAGTAAACATGTAAACAAGCCAACAATATAACTAGACTAAAGTCTCTTCCTTAGCTTATGAGTCATATGTAACCCATTAACAACCATGGACAATACCCAATAACAATAACATATATCCTTTTTCACATAGCTCAGACCCACCAAGGATCCCCCTAACACCACCTAAGTGTCAAACGTGCAACCCCGGTCTACGCCAAGACCAACCTCACATCTAAATATAATCACCCGGCCTCTCATGGACCATATGCAATAATCACAATTCAAGAATACAACCCGGTTCACTCAAGGAACCATCGAAAGAATGAAATGAATGCAAATAAATCAAAACTCGTACCAGGCATGGTACCCAAGCCAATCATTATGAATCTCGTACCAAGCGTGATACTTGAGTCAACCAATATGTATCACATACCAGGCGTGGTACCCTAGCCAACCAATATGTATCCCATACAAGGCGTGGTACCCGAGCCAACCAAATTTCACACAATCCAACAGTCAACAAACAATGAACAAAAGCACATTTGTAAACCAACAAGCAACAAGACTAAGTTCATTTCACAATATTGATAATCGGACAATTAGACATTCACAAACCATTCCCTAAGCATGCAACTCATACAATACTAAGCAATAGTACATGAACACATAATGCATATTGAGAAACCATAACCATCACCTACCTCGAATTACTCAAAAGCTCTATTGAACTGGAGCCTTTCCATTTTCCGAAAAGTCCCTCAGACTCCTTTATGTTTTATCTAATGGAAAAACTAACTCACTACAAGACACATTACCCAATCCTCCCCTGGATTTCCCTAGATCATATCTTACTCAGAAACTGTCCGAGACTAGCCTAGCCCAAAATTTTCAACTCCCAAACTCGAAAGTTTTCTAACTCGAAACTTAGCATGAAAAGATTACCCATAATGATAAACTCGGTCATTATAATATATATACCAATTTACTTATTGTTCATTCCTGAATGATCAAAACCCAAAAATGAAATAAAAGAGGGAAAGTGTAGTACCGGAATCCCCAAACAAGTGAGGGTACTTGACCCGTATTTCCTTCTCAGTTTCCCAAGTGGCTTCCTCAATCGTATGATGCTTCCATTGAACTTTCACTAATTTGATATCCTTTGTCCTTAACTTTCAGACATCCCAATCAAGAATTACAACCAAATCCTCTTCATATTGAAGATCCTTGTCTAGAATAATCAAATCCCACTTAATGATGTATTCCTCATCCCCATGGTATCACTTCAACATGGACACATGAAATACTGGATGGACACCAGATAAACTAGGCGGCAGTGCTAACCTGTAAACCACTGGCCCTATAATTTTGAGATCCTTAAATGGATCGATAAACCGGGGGCTGAGCTTGCCTTTCTTATCGAAATGCATAACCCCCTTCATTGGTGACACTTTCAATAATACTTGCTCACCAACTTGAAAATCCATGTCTCTTATCTTGTGATTCGCGTACTATTTCTACCTGCTTTAGGCTGCTAGCAACTTGGTCTGAATGCCCCTTACCTTTTCCTGCGCTTCCATTACCAAGTCCATGCCCAAAAGATTTACATCGCCTGCTTCAAACCACCCAATGAGAGATCTACATCCCCTCCCATACAATGCCTCAAATGGTGCCATGTCGATACTAGAGTGGTAGTTATTGTTGTATGAGAACTCACACAACGGTAGAAGCTGGTCCCAATGAACTCCAAAGTCAATCACACATGCTCTCAGTATATCTTCCAATACTTGGATTGTTCTCTCCGACTGACTGTTTGTTTGAGGATAGAAAGCTGTGCTGAAAGTGAGTTGAGAGCCCAACTCTTCATGTAACTTATCCCAAAACTTAGAGGTAAACTGCGTACTCTTGTCTGAAATAATAGACAGTGGTACCTTATGTAGTCTCACGATCTCCTTAACATAGATCTTAGCTAACTACTGTGTATTATAGTCCATCCTGACCGAAATGAAATGAGCTGACTTGGTTAGCCTATCCATAATGACCCAAATAGAGTCATATTTTCTCAAACTCTTGGGAAGACCAACCACAAAATCCATGGCTACCCTTTCCTACTTCCACTCGGGAATGGGCATTCTCTGAAGTAGTCCTGCAGGCCTTTGGTGCTCATACTTGACATGTTGAAAATTATAACACTTGGACACGAAATCAGCTATGTCCTTTTTCATCCCAGGCCACCAATAAAGTTGCCTCAAATCCATGTACATCTTGGTTACTCCCGGATGAATTGAATACCGCAAACCATAAGCCTCTGCCAACACTTTTTAAATGATGTCATCAACCTGAGGAACACAAATCCTTCCTCTGAAATTCAATACCCCGCCAGCATCCAACGTGGCATCCCCGGACTCTCCGGATATTACCTTGCTCCGAAGCTTATTCAACTGTGCATCCTAAAACTGTTTGCCTTTAATTTTTTCTATAAACGTGTATTTGACCTCAATACTGGCCAACACTCCACCCTGTTCTGAGATGCCCAGTTGCATGAACTTAGATTCTAAAGCCTGAATCTCCTTTGCTAATGGTCATTTGGACACCCCCAAACAAGCCAAACTGCCCATGCTGATGGTCTTCCGGCTCAATGCGTCTGCCACTACATTAGTGTTACCCGAATGGTACTGGATGGTCACATCATAATCTTTCAACAACTCCATCCACCTCCTATGCCTCAGATTCAAGTCCCTCTGACTAAATACATATTGCAGACTGTGATGATCAGTGAACATCTCACACTTGACACTAAAAGATAGTGTCTCCAAATTTTGAGTGCAAAAATCACCGCTGCCAACTCCAAGTCATGGGTTGGATAATTTTTCTCACGAGGCTTCAACTGCCTTGATGCATAAGCTATGACATTCCTGCCCTGCATTAACACAACACCCAAACCTGAATGTGAAGCATCATAATACACAATGAAATCCATACCTTCAACCGGAAATGAAAGAATGGGAGTTGTAGTAAAAAGTGTCTTGAGCTTTTGGAAGCTCTCCTCACACTTGTCAGACCACACAAACGGTACCTCTTTCTGAGTCAACCTTGTAAAGTGAGTAGCGATGGATGCAAAATCCTTGACAAATCTACAATAGTAGCCAGCAAGACCCACAAAACTTCTCACCTCAGTCACAAAGCTAGGCCAGACCCAACTCTTGACTGCCTCAATCTTTTGGGGATCTACTATCACGCCCTTTTCTAACATCACATGCCCTAAGAAAGCGACCAAAATCAACCAAACTTCACACTTGGAAAATATCGCATATAGTTTTTGGTGCCTCAAGATATCCAATACAATACGGAGATGTTCAGCATGCTCCTCCCTACTCTTAAAGTAGATCAAGATGTCATCTATAAACACAATGAAGAATGAATCCAAATAAGACTTAAATACCCCATTCACCAAACTCATGAATGCTACCGGCGCAATGGTCAACCCAAACGACATCACTAGGAACTCGTAATGCCCATACCAAGTCTAAAAAATAGTCTTAGGGATGTCCTCAGGCCTAATCTTTAACTGATGGTACCCTTATCTCAAGTCAATTTTTGAAAACACAGATGCACCCTGTAACTGGTCAAAGGGATCATCTATATAGGGTAAAGGGTACTTGTTCCGAATGGTGACCTTATTTAGTTGCCTGTAGTCTATGCACATCCGCATACTAACGTCCTTTTTTTCACAAACAATACCAGAGAACCTCAAGGAAAAGCACTGGGATGGATAAAACCTTTATCTAAGAGTTCTTGAAGATGAGTCTTAAGTTCCCTCAACTCTGTCGGAGCCATACGATAAGGAGGAATAGAAATTGGGCGACTGCTCGGCTCCAAAACTATACCAAAATTAATGTCTCTATCCGGAGGCATACCAGGAAAATCCACCGAAAACACCTCCTAAAACTCTGAAACAACCGGAACTAACTGCATCGATAAAGACTCCACACTATCATCTCGGAGATGATCCAAGAAAGTCGAACACCCTCTCCTCACTAGTTTTCTAGCTTAGACAAATGATATGATCTTAGCCGGCTTAGGCATGTACACACCTTCCCACTCTAGCTTATACTTACCCAGAATTTCTAGGGTCACGGTCTTAGTATTACAATTCAACATTGCATGATACGGAGACAACCAGGTCGTGCCCAAAATAACATCAAAGTCTACCATATCCAAAATAACCAAATCTACCCAAGTTCTGCAATCCCACAAATACCACATAAAAGTATCATAAACATGAGTGACTATCACAGACTCTCCAACTGGGGTAGAAACATGGATAGGAAAATCAAGGACATCACAAATCAAATCCAGACCCAAAGAAAATTTCACAGAAACATAAGAGTAGGTAGAACCTAGGTTAAATAGTACAGAAGCCATCCTATCACAGACAAGAATTATACATGTGATCATCGCGTTTGACGCCTCAGCCTCAGACCTCCCTGGAAAAGCATAACAGTAGTCCCGGTTATTAATCCGAGCAACTTTCATGGCTGGGTACGCCACTCCCCTGCCCGCACCGCCATTACCTCTATCTCCCCGACCTTCCTGAAGGTTACCTCGCCTACCCTGGGGAGGACCTTTAGCATAGCCACCTCTACCTGCCGAAACCACAGCCTTAGACTGCTGCTGAGTCTGATTACCCATCTGTCTATGAGGTCACTCTCTCTTAAAGCAACCCATATCACCATAATGCAAATAACAACGATCAAGAGTAGGCCTGCGGGTAGACGTATAAAAGCTCCCTGGCCTCTAGGAGCTGAAAAATGCTGACTAGCTCCCAGACAACCGCCTATAGCAGCTGGCAGAGCTGACTGAATAGGACGGGCAGAGTACACCTGCTGATTGTGGCCCCTGGAGTATGAACCACTGAAATTTCCATCATTTAGGTACTTCTTGGCTGACATCTTATCCTGCCCGACCTGTTAAACCCCCTATAACTTCTTCACATAGCCTGTGACCTCATTGAAGCTCTTCCCTGCTGAAGTCATGTGCACTGACAACACTTTCAATTCAGTATTCAAACGTTTCACAAACAACCGAATCCTCTCCTCTTCGGTTCCCAACAACTAAGTAGTAAAATGAGATAAGGCATGAAACCTGGACTCATAAGCGGAGACTAACATGCTACCCTATTCCAGAGCCAGGAACTCATCCTTTTTGCGATTCCTCAAGGTACGGGGCACATACTTCTCTAAGAACAGAGCATGAAACTCCATCTAATCCAATAGAGGCAAAACAGATGATCAATATTCTACATGAGACCTCCATCATTCCTTAGCATCACCCTGCAGCTGAAAAGTGACGAACTCAACCCCATGTTGTTGCAAAATGCCCAGTTTGTGCAGCCTCTCATAACAGTCAAAGATAAATTCATAAGCATCTTCCTTCTCAGTACCCTAAAACGTAGGAAGTTTCAGCTTCAGAAACTTAGTCAACATCTCGTGCTCATTCCCTGTCATAACTGAACCTAGCATTGGCCAGAAAAAGTCATCAGTGCCCGACGCTGCATCCATCATAAGAGTTGTAGTAACCATTGGTTGTGTGCCCGGAACCTGATATGTAATACCCGTGAGGGTGGCTCCTACACCAACCAGTCCACTAAGGAAGCTCCATACCTGCTGAAATGCTTTGGGCATGATAGGGGGAAGGCCTTCACCTCCAGTCGGTGCTGCCCTCGCCTGCTCCACACCCTCTTTGACAACAACCTCAGCTTCCGCTGCAACCAAATCCTGGGGTAGGGAAGGGGTCGCCGCCCGTGCACCTGCAGCTGCTTGAGCTCCACCCCTGGCGGGTGCTGCTCTACCTCTGCCCCTGCCCCTGCCTCTTCCTCTAACCGTCGGGCCTGCTGTTGGTACTGCTACTCTCGCTCTGTTATTTCTCGTATTAACAATCTGCGGACAAAGAGTGAAAGGAGTTAGATACCAATTCGTATCATCAGATATCAACTGGAATCAAGTTATAGCACGAAAGAAGAAAGAAGAGATAGTTTTCCTAAAGTCCTATAGTTTCGTGAAGAAAAGTACAGACGTCTCTGTACCATTTCGCAAGACTCTACTAGACTCATTTTGGTATGACGAGATTAATGAACCTAGGGCTCTAATACCATCTTTGTCACGATCCAACCCATTGTGAGTGGCACCCACCCAAAAACCCCAGATGAGAGAACCAATATCGACCCAAAACTTAACTATTCTAACAGCTCAAAATCAGTTTGCAATCAAATAAACTATCAATCAAAATCTCAAACCACTAGCATAATAAGAATCTGCAGAAAACCTCCCTAGAACCTGAAAGTCACCATACCAAAATATTCTACCAATCGTCTAGAATACGAGGATGCAACTCCAAAGTAAAATGAGAGTTTAAGCCCGAAACAATTGGGCTACAACTAAATTAAGAAGATAAGTTAGCTCAATCAAAGTAGCTCACCCTTGAGATCTGAATTCGCTGGGACTACAAGTGAGGTTGCGTGTCAGCCGCCGGAAGATGTCATGTACTCACAAAAAAAAGTGCAGAATCAGTACACAACCATTGTGTACTGGTAGGATCATCGCGCAGCTCCAATAAATAAGATATGAACAGTAAACTAAAACTGAGTAAGGCAAAGTAAACATATAAGCAAGTCGATAATATAACTAGACTACAAGTCTCTTCCTTAGCTTATCAACCACATGTAACCTATTAACAACCATGGACAACACCTAATGACAAAAACATATATCCTTTTCACATAGCCCAAGCCCACCAAGGATCCCCCTAATACCACCTAAGTGTCAAACGTGCAACCCCGATCTACGCCAAGACCAACCTCACATTTAAATATAATCACTCGGTCACTCATGGATCATATACAATAATCACAATTTAAGAATAAAACCCTCTCCACTCAAGGAACCATCGAAAGAATGAAATCAATGCAAATAAATTAAAACTCATACCAGGTGTGGTACCCAAGCTAACCATTATGAATCTTGTACCAGGCGTGATACCCGAGCCAACCAATATGTATCTCGTACCAGGCGTGGTACCCAAACCAACCAATATGTATCCCTTACTAGGCGTGGTACCTGAGCTAACCGAATGTCACACAATCCAATAATCAACAAACAATGAACAAAAGCACACTTGTAAACCAACAAGTAACAAGACTAAGATCATTTCACAAGACTGATAACCGTACAATTAAACATTCACAAACCATTCCCTAAGCATGTAACTCATACAATACTAAGAAATAGTACTTGAACACATAATGCATATTGGAAAACCATAACCATCACCTACCTCGAATTACTCAAAATCTCTATTCAACCGGAGCCTTCTCATTTTCCAAAAAATTCCCCGGACTCTTTTATGTCTTAGCTAACAAAAAAACTAGCTCACTACAAGACACATTGACCAATTCTCTCTCGGATTTCCCTAGACCATACCTTGCTCAGAATTCGTCCAAGACTAGCCTAGCCCAAAATTTTCAACTCCCAAACTCGAAAGTTTTCTAACTCGAAACATGGCACAAAAAGATTACCCGTAATGACGAACCCGGTCATTACAATACCAAAATATTCTCCATAAATTCTAGAACAGGGATGCAACCCCAAAAGAAAACAAGAGTTTAAGTCCGAAAATAATTGGACTATAACTAACTGGAAGAAAACAAAGTAGCCCGACAGAAGCAGCTCACCCTTGAAGTCTAGAATCCCTGGGACTACAAGTGAGGTCGCGTAGGAGCCACCAGAAGATGTCATGTACTCATAAAAAGAAAATAAGTGTACAAGCAGTACACAACCACCGTGTACTGATAGGATCATCAGCCAGCTCCAATAAACAATAGATATACAATAAACTAAAGTTGAGTAAAGTAGCACAACAAGTAGCAGCAACCAGTAATATAATTCCATGCTCTCATCCTACCCTCTAACTCATCACTCACATGAAACAGGTTCAACAAGCATTTAACAATGAACAATAACCAAGACATTCACCCTTTTTACAATACCCGGACCAACTACGGATCCCTATACCAACACCTAATGTTAACATGCAATGCCCGGTCCACTTCAAGACCAACCCCATATTTAAGTTTAACAACCCGGCCTCTCAAGGGACAACATGCAATATCAGAAATTCAGCAATCAACCCGGTCCGCTCATAGAACCTTTGACAAATACATTCAATAATACATAATTAAACCCATACCACGCGTCGTATCTGAGCTAACCGATATAGAACATGTACCAGGTGTGGTACCCGAGCCAACCAATATAGAATCTGTACCAGGCATGGTACCCGAGCCAACCATTAGTATTCCATACCAGGCATGGTACCCGAGCCAACCATTAGTATTCCATACCAGGCATGGTACCCGAGCCAATCGAATATCACACAAAACCAATAGTCAATGCTTAAATGAACAGAAAATACCCTTGTAAACCAAAAGGCAATAATCAAGTTCATTTCACATATTGACACCCCAAACACTTGGATATACCTACCTCAAATTTCTTTTGGAACTTTACTGAATCAGAGCCTTCCCATTTTTTTGTAGCTTTAGCTTTCTCTTGGTCTAAATACAATTACAAGCAACTACAATCAATTTACTAGCCTAAAATACCTGGATTATACGAAATCTCAATCCCCATGCAAAAACTATAATCATTTCACCCCTTACCAGGCTTTCTCACTATAAATTTGCCTAAAACAACCATCTTTATAGATAAAATAAGCGAATAAGGGTAATTAAGGCATGAAAGACCCATAAATAACACAACCCAAGAACTCAACGCCCTAGAATCCCTTTTTTCCCCAGATTCCACATTCTTAGGTTAACCCAAACCTTCTCCCAAACCCGCAGTTAACTATTCTACTGCTTAGGAAACATAGTACTAAGTTAGGGGAGCAAAATACTTACCTTTTGGATGAAAATGGTGAAAATAGAGTTAAAATCGTCTAGATCGCCCCTGCCCTTCTCCAAAACGTTCTTGAGGAAAAACTTAACATTTTTGGGGAGGTTTCTGCATTAAACTCAACTTAGTCCGCTATAGAGGTCCATACACTACTATAGCGGCACCTCCGTAGCGGAACCAACCGCTATGGTGGTGATGACTGATGTTGACTTCCGCTATAGCGGTAATTTCTTCGCAATAGCGGTAGCCGCGATAGCGCTGTGTCAACCGCTATAGAGGTTGACATGGGATAGAAACTCGTAAAATCACCCAAAAGTGACCATTTTACAACACACCTTAAATCCTGACATTCTGAAATAATCCCTTCACGTCAATCTTAATACCAGGAGTTTTACTTACCCGAATTCATTTTTGAGAAGTCCCCCGAACTCCTTAACGTCTTAGCTAATGGAAAAACTAGCTCACCACAAGACACATTATTTAATACTTACTCGGATTGTCCTAGACCATACCTTGCTCAGAAATTGTCCGAGACTAGCCTAGCCCAGAAATTCTAACTCCCAAACCCGAAAGTTTTCTAATCCGAAACTTGGCACGAAAGGTTTACCCATAACGATGGACCCGATCGTTATAATGGATCACTTAAAATCCCCTTTATCCTAGACCGATTAAACTCGAAACCCACCAACCAGGTAACTAACTCAGTTGCCAGACCCATCAAATTCTATTTTTGATGAACCGGCCCGGCCCATTGAAGCTCATAGTTACAACTAACACTATAATCAAAATTAAAATTAGCTATGAATTTATCGCTAATTTATTGATAAATTTCTCGTAGCTAACATTTTCATTTTGAAAAGTTATCGCTAAATAGGATTAGGGACAGATGTTGTTGTTTAGTTATGAAATTTCTCTTTTATTATTTTAATAGTGAAATAAATATTTATTGATGATAATTTATCATATGTTAATTTAAAAAATAAAAACTTGAGATAAAACGTTACTCCATCAAAAGAAATAAAGGATTGAAAATAAATTTTACATTAATCTGAATAGTAAAAGGAACATTAAAGAGGACATTTATCATAATGTAACTGTGATTTCTCTTAAATGAGGCTATTTTTCAGATAATAATATTATAAAAATGTGTAAAAATTTATATGATGGTAAAAAAGGCAAACATAAATATTCTTAATATGAAGAAGGCATCTTTGAAATTATTTTTTACCGTGGCACTTTTTATTGTTGCAATAGATATGAAACTCTCTTTTATTCATTTTTTTGTATATCTTGTCACGAAATGATGGTATTGGTTAGATTAAGTTGGTTAAATTGACTTATAAGTTTTTGACATTTTCATGTATTTGATAAATATGTCAAGTGTTTATTAGCCAAAATTAATCAAAAATCATAAGCAGGTCACCTTCAACTTATGATTTTTTTAGATTATAAATACTTTGAGTTTGATTAAAAATTTTACTATTTTATCCTTAATATTTATTTTAATTCTCAATACCTTTTTGAAATATTACATCTAACTTCTTCTCTATTTCATATCCACCGTTCATCCTTTTTTTTCTTTAACAAAGATACTTTTAAATTTATAATTTTTATAGATAAAAAAATTAAGAGTATTTAAGTTATTTTATCAAAAGAACAACTTATCAATATTTTCTTTTACCTAACACAATAAGTGTTTATTTTCAGTTTCAACATTTTTATTTTTAACAAGTAACTGCTTATTTTTAATATTTTATTCTTAATATTTATTTTAATTCTCAAAATACCTTTTTTTGAAACCATCCAACTTTCTCTTCATTCCATATTTATCGTTCATCATTTTTCTTACCAAGATACTTTTAAATTCATATTTTATTATATAAAAAAAATAACTTATCAACACTTTTTCTATCAAACACATCAGATATGTATTATTATCTCCTACGCTATTATCTAATTATGTAATTGCTTAATTATAAATATAATTTTACCATTTAAAAATGCTTATCAACACGTGATATTTATCATCTATTTACAATCAATAAATTCAAACGACTCTAACAATTTATTTTCTTTTACAGATATTCTACATTTGAAAGTGGGAGCTACATGATACTGCTATTATAATGGAGATTGTGAGTACTTGCGCAATGTCATAGATCATTGCATACCTATTTGTAATGACAAAGAGGCATGTGAATGTAAATATATCAAAAAATAAAATTGATATTATAAATACAGATAGCAGTCCAAATTTATCTCCCTTTTAATTTTTAATTCCCCTTATTTTCTTCCTAATTATTCTAAATAGGGAACTAATTATATCATATCTTTTAACTTATAAATTTTGTATACAAAAAATACAAAGAGATGTATAAACTCATACGATTATGTACTATTTGCTAATGTAAAGTATCCTTCCTCAATACCTCATTTCAATGATTTTTCATATTAAATAGACAATTGATTCATAAATTTAAAGAAAGGGCATCAATATTAATTGTGGGGATGGGAGTATTTGATATATGATTTCAGAGAGAAAATTAGGATTTTGGGTTATATATTGGAGGAATTGGAACAACAACAATAATATTCAGTATATTCTCACAAAGTGGGGTTTGGAGAGGGTAGAGTGTACGCAGTTTATACCACTACCTTAAAAGCGAGAAGTATAAAAATAAAAAAATAATGTGCGCTTTGGAGAGAACCAAAAATAAAATAATGAAAACTCAAAAATTGACTAATGTCAATATTCGATATTATTAAAATAGAAGAAAATAAATAAATAAATAAAAGGGATGAGAAAAAGAAAAAAAACAAATACATACATGCACTCAATTTTCACAGCAAATTATATAGCTCAACATTGACAACATAAAATTAAAATGACAATACATAGCATTTAACCAAATATAAGTTGGTGCTCCAAATAAATTTTGTCGCCTAAAGTCAAATTGCTAGTGCTTTATTTGTATTTAACAAATTTGATTGTTTAATGCTTCACGAATTTCTAGTGCTTTACTGGTGATGGTCTTCTCAACAAATTGAATTTGGATACCAAAGACTTGAAGTAAATGACCATAATTATTCGTAACTGTCATTTCAATGCTTGTCATCGGTGTCATTTTCTTCTCCTTTTGTAAACTAGCGTCTGTAAACATAAAAATACCAATTCGTGCTATAATATAAAAATTTATCATTGTTGGAGTTACAGCTACAACAACTAGTGGCATTGGCTAAGCTCCATTTTTCTGTTATAATTTCTGTTAAAGTTTTTCTGTTAAGTTCTGTTAATACGCTTAGAAGTTAGTTGCCAACTGGTTGATTTCTGTTATTTCTGTATTGGGCTTGGCCCCATTATATTTATCTGAGTAGTCCAATAAATAGAGACTGCACTAGAGATTGAAGGCAGTTGAGATATTTAGAAATAATTTTTTCCCTTTTTTATTTTTTCTACTGTCTTCCTCAACTCACCAGCTCCTCTTGTATGATCTGATTTTCCCCCAATTTCTCCATATTAATATAATCAGGTACAAGCATAAAAAAAATAGTAAGTAAATCGTTTTCATTTTCATAAAAATCAAAGATTGCCTTATTCACAATGTCAATGAATACACAAATATCTCCATTACAGCTCATTGAATTTCTAGTCTTTCATATTTGTCAAATAATAAAAGTACTTAATTTAGCAAGATCAGTAAAATCACAATATTAATTAGCCTTAACAATAATATCATTTTACCATCTAACAAAATTCATTGTATCTTCTACATTAGGTAATTAATATGACATATTTATTGTTAGTGTAATATACCACAATTATAATAAATTACAGTTTTAAAAATAAAATGAATAAAAAATGAATAAATATAATTCAGGCTGAGGCGCGGATATCTCTCTCTCTTTAAGGAGATTCAAACTCACTGCAGGTTAATCTACACCGATCCAGCAGTATCACTCTTGGCTTGTCCCCTCCAGAATACAACAGCCCAACAACGTCGTACAACTCAAACAACTCCGGATTAGTTGAAGAGTTCAAAGCTCCACCATAAGAACACCTTCCTTCAATACATAATTACTCACTTTTGTATAGTGAATATAGTTGAAGACTTAGAATATGTAACGATCGGGTCCGTCGTTATGGGTAATCTATTCGTGCCAAGTTTTAGAGTTAGAAAACTCTAGGTTTGGGAGTTTAAAATTCTGGGCTAGGCTAGCCTCGATCAAATTTGGAGCGAGGTATAGTATAGGGTAATCCAGGTGAGTATTGAGTTATATGTCTTAATTTGAGCTAGTTTTCCATGTATTCAAGACATAAAGGAGTCTGGGGGACTTTTCAGAATCGAATTTGGGTAGGTAGAACTCCCGGAATCGAGGTTGACGTGAAGGGGTTATTTCGGATCGTCAGGGGAACCAAGTGTGTTGTAAGATGGACCAATTTTGGAGTTTCACGAGCATTCTACCCGTGATGAGCGTAACGACTCCACCGTGGCGACTTTCGCTATAGACGAAGAAACTACCGCTATAGCGAAATTCAAGGCAGTCAACCTTTGCCATAGTGGTTGACTCCGCTAAGGCGGTACTGCTATAGCGGAGGCCAACCGCTATAGCAGAGCACGACGAGATTTAATGCAGAAACTTTTCCAAAACAGTTCAATTTTCACAAGTTCATTTTGGAGAAGAGCTAGGGCGATTTTAGGCGATTTTCCTCCATTCTTCGTCGTTTTTCTTCCCTATGGTAAGGTTTCTACTCCCCGAACTCCGTAATACTTTTCCTATGCGGTAGAATTGCTACGAGAGGACTTGGAAAAGGGTTTGGAATGACTTAGGTATGATAGAATCCAGGGAAAAGGGGGATTCTATGGGTAGAAGTTCTTGGGTATTGCTAAAGTTACTGTTTTATGATCATGTGACCTTAATTTCCTAATTTTAGCCATAAAAATGGTAGAACTAGGTGAATTAACGGTGGGAAAGCCTAGTAAGAGGGTGGAATGATCATGGGTGGCCTGGGGTTTAGGATTTCTACATAATCCGAGTAAATTGTAGGCCATAAGGATTAATTCTTGGTTATTATGTATTGTTTGACCAAGAACCGGCAAGAACATCGGGAAACGGGAAAGCTCCGGTTGAGTAGAGCTTGGATCATTTCGAGGTAGGTGATGGTTCGATTCTTGTATACTTTGTGTGTTTTGTGTACTCTTATCTAAGTAACTGTATGAGATACATTGCTTAGGGGCTGATTAGGAATGTCTAATAGTCCTGTTATCAGTCTGGTAATTGAACTGTGTATTTTGCTTGTTGGTTTTACAAGTTGATTGTTTATTGTTGTGACTATGGATTATTGACATTCGGTTAGCTCGGGTACCATGCTTGGTACGAAAATATACTAATGGTTGGCTCGTGTACCACGTCTGGTATGAATTTACTAATGGTTGGATCGGGTACCACGCCTGGTACGGGAATACTAACGGTTGGCTCGGGTATCACGCCTGGTACAGGTTTACTTTACTACATTTTGCATTAATATTGTTACATTGTGTTGCTTGTTATTGGTTCCATGAGTGGACCATGTTGTGTTATTGAGTTGTGATATTTGCTTATGGTTCTTGAAGGGCCGGGAATCCTATTTGTTTGATTGATTTGGTCTTGGTGTAGACCGGAATGAATGGCTAACACTTAGGTGTCGTTAGAAGGGATCCCAGGGTGGGTTTGGGATATATAAAAGAGGTGGTTGTTTACATTATGTTCGTATAAAAGTGGATGGCCTATAGAGTCAAGTTAAGGGGAGACTTATAGTCTAGGATTATCTGTGGAATGGATTATGTGTCTTTCTGTACCTTTACTTAATTTGTTATACTATTCATACAATGTTTATCTGGAAACTGGTTGATGATCCTACCAGTACATGGTGGTTGTGTACTGATACTGCACTTGCTTATTTTTTTTTGTGAGTATAGAAAATCTTCCGGCAGTTGACGCATTACCTCACTTGTAGGCCTGACTGTTCAAGATATCAAGGGTGAGTTGTTCGACCAAGCTGCCTTGGTGTCTATCTACTGAGTTGTAGCCCACTTGTTTTGGGCTTAGACTATTTCGTTATTGTTTTTGGGGTTGCATCCCCGCACTCTAGATTTGGTAGTGGTTTGGTACGATGACCTTCAGATTCTAGAGGGGATTTTCGCAGTTTTATTTCAATGAAATTACTTTTGCTTATTTGAATTGCTAGTTTATTTCCTGTTTTCTGATTTTAGGTTGTTAGTCTAGTCTAAGGATTGAACTCTACTAGTTCTCTCATCTGGGGTTTGGGTGGGTTCCACTCACGATGGTCTGGGTCGTGACAAAGATGGTATCAGAGCCCTAGGTTCGTTGATCTCATCATACCAAAACAAGTCTAGTAAAGTCTTGCAGAATTGTGCGGAGACATCCGTACTTTTCTTCGAGAGGCTATGGGGCTTTAGGAAAAACTATCTCTTCATTCTTCCTTCGTGTTATAACTTGATTCCAATTGGTATCTGGTGATACAAATTAGTATCTAACTTCATTCACTCTTCTGTCCGCAGATGGTTAATACAAGGAACAATGGAGTGAGACCAGCGGTCCCAGCGGCGAGCCCGGCGGTTCGTGGTAGAGGTAGGGGAAAGGGCAGAGGACGAGGAAGAGCCACACCTGCCAGAGGTGGGGCTCAAGCTGTTGTTGAAGCACGTGAGGCAACTCCTCCCCCACCTCAAGATCAGGTTATCGAGGAAGTGAAAGGTATGGTAGAGGATGATGGGGCGGAGGCGGCACCAGCTGGGAGTGCAGGCCTTCATCCTATGACACCAGAAGCCTTTCAGCAGGCTTGGAACATCTTGAGTGGGTTGGTTGGTGATGGATCCATACCCGCAGCATTTTCAAATCAGGCTTTGGACACTCAGTCAGCAGTTACTATGGCTTCTAGGACGGATGCAGCTTTAGGCACGAATGATTTCTTCAGGCCAATGCTAGGCCCAGTGATGACAGGAAACGAACATGAGATGCTGACCAAGTTTCTCAAGCTTAAACCTCCTACATTTTAGGGTACTGATAGAGAAGATGCTTATGAGTTCATATTGGATTGCTATGAGAAGTTGCACAAGCTGGGCATTATGCGACAGTATGGGGTTGAGTTCGTCATATTTCATATGCAGGGTAATGCTAAGCAGTGGTGGAGGTCTCATGTGGAATGTCGGTCGTCTGTTTTACCCCCACTGACTTGGGAACAGTTTCACGCTCTGTTTTTAGAGAATTAGTACCCCGTACTTTGAGGGACCGGAAGAAGGATGAGTTCTTGAACTTGGAGCAGGGTAGCATGTCAGTCTCTACTTACGAGGCTAAGTTCCACGCCTTGTCTCGCTTTGCTACACAGTTACTGGTTTCCGAGGAGGAGCGGGTTCGGTTGTTAGTGAAGGACTTGAATGCTGAGCTTCAGGTATTGTCGGTGCATATGACTTCTTCAGGGAAGGGCTTAAATGAAGTGGTAGATTATGTAAAGAAACTGGAGGGAGTTAAGCAAGCGGGACATGCTAAGGTGTTAGCCAAGAAGTCCCGGAATGAGGGAAACTATAGTGGTTCATACTCCAGGGGTCAAAATCAGTAGGTACACTCATCTCGACCTATTCAATCAGCTCTGCCAGCTGCTACAGGTGGTCGTCCGGGAGCTAATCAGCAGTCTTCAGCTCCTAAGGGCCAGGGAGCGTTTTACGCATCTGCTAGCAGGACTGCACTTGATCGGGGTTGTTTTCATTGCGGTGAGCTGGGCCACTTTAAGAGGGAGTGCCCTCACAGGCAGACCAGTAATCAAGTTCAGTAGCAGCCTAAGGCTGTGGTCCCGGCAGGTAGAGGTAGTCATGCTAGGGGTCGTCCACAAGGTGGGTGAGGTAACTTTCCAGGCGGCCGGGGAGATAGAGGAAACGGCGGCGCAAGCAGGGGTGCAGCGCAGCCGGCCAGGGAGGTTTCCTGGATTGATGATCGGGCTTATTGCTATGCATTTCCAGGGAGGACCGAAGCAGAGGCATCAGATGCGGTGATCACATGTACCATTCTTATCTGTGATAAAATGGCTTTGGTACTATTTGACCCAGGTTCTACATATTCTTATGTGTCTGTGAGTTTTGCGTTGGGTCTGAACTTGACATGTGATATACTTGATTACCATATCCACGTTTCTACCTCAGTTGGAGAGTCTGTGGTTGTGACTCATGTTTATCGTGACTGTTTTGTTGTGTTTGTGGGGTTTCACACTTGGGTAGACTTGGTAATCCTGGATATGGTTGATTTTGATATTATCTTGGGAATGACCTGGTTATCTCCTCATCATGTTGTGTTAAATTGTAACACCAAGACTGTGGCTCTAGAGATTCCAGGTAAGGATAGGCTAGAGTGGGAAGGTGTGTACAGGCCTAAGCCAGTTAAGATCATATCATTTGTTCGGGCTAGGAAGCTAGTGGGAAGGGGGTGTCTAGCCTTCTTGGCTCATCTCCGGGATGATAGTGTGGAGTCCCCATCTATAGAGTCAGTTCCAGTTGTTTCTGAGTTTCAAGAGGTGTTTCCAGCAGATTTGCCTGGTATGCCTCCGGACAGGGATATAGACTTTTATATTGATTTGGAGCTAGGCACTCATCCCATTTCCATTCCTCCGTATCGTATGGCTCCGGCAGAGTTAAGGGAACTTAAGACTCAGCTACAGGAACTCCTAGATAAAGGATTTATCCATCCCAGTGCTTCGCCTTGGGGTGCTCCGATCTTGTTTGTAAAGAAAAAGGATGGAAGCATGCGAATGTTCATAGATTATAGGCAGTTGAACAAGGTTACCATCCGGATTAAGTACCCGCTACCCCATATTGATGATCTGTTTGACCAGCTCCGTGACATTCCCAAGCATTCTGCCCATGACGAGCGTAACGGCTCCACCATGGCGACTTCCGTTATAGCGAAAGAAAATACCGCTATAGCGAAAGTCAAGGCGGTCAATCTCCGCCATAGCGGTTGACTCCGCTACGGCGATACCGCTATAGCGGAAGCCGACTGCTATAGCAGAGCGCAACGGGATTTAATGCAGAAACTTCCCCAAAATAGTTCAGTTTTCACAAGTTCGTTTTGGAGAAGAGCTAGGGCTATTTCAGGCGATTTTCCTCCATTCTTCGTCGTTTTTCTTCCCTAAGGTAAGGTTTCTATTCTCCGAACTCCGTAATACATTTCCTATGCGGTAGAATTGCTAGGAGAGGACTTGGGGAAGGATTTGGAATGAATTAGGGATGATAGAATTCGAGGGAAAACAGAGATTCTACGGGTAGAAGTTCTTGGGTATTGCTAAAGTTACTGTTTTATGATCATGTGACCTTAATTTCCTAAGTTTAGCCATAAAAATGGTAGAATAAGGTGAATTAACGGTGTAAAAGCCCGGGAAGAGAGTGAAATGATCATGGGTGGCCTGGAGTTTAGGATTTCTACGTAATCTGGGTAAATTGTAGGCCATAAGGATTAATTCTTGGTTATTGTGTATTGTTTTAGACCAAGAACCGACAAGAACTTCAGAAAATGGGAAAGCTCCGGTTGAGTAGAGCCTGGATCATTTCGAAGTAGGTGATGGTTCGATTCATGTATGCTTTGTGTGTTTTGTGTATGATGTGCCGCCATTTTACGGCACTTTCGACTCCTTTTAACTAAGAACAATCGTACGTTTTTAAGCAACCGTCGTCGTTTTTGATGGTTTTATGTTATATTTGTAGGAAATGGAGACAAACATGGAAACGGAAGGAAATACGAGAAAAAGAGCATTCTGGATAAGAGTGATGGTTCAGGTGATGGTCCGTCAAGGGTGTGACGGTCCGTCACCCAAACTGTCACACCAAGGCAGCAAAGGAAGGCAGCAACACTGCCTAGGGGTGACGGCCGCCGTGACGGTCCGTCAAGGTGGTGACGGTCCGTCACCCCAAGCCGTCACACTTAGGCAGATCCGCTACGCGGAATCCGGACGTTTTTGGGATTGGTTTCCTAGACTCCTATAAATACCCTATGTTAGGTTTATTTTATTATTTAAGCTTTTATAATACGTTTTTACAATAGTTTTAGGATATTTGAGCGAAACTTTGAGAGCAAGAAACACGGTTTCTTTGTCTTGAAATCTTGTTCTTGATTCGTAATCTTGTTCTTGAATCATTCTTGGGATCTTTGTTTTCTTGTTCTTGGAAGAATTAAAGATTGTTCTCACTACATTGTAAGGATTTCTTTTCTTTATTATGAATATGACTTTCTTTTATTCTTCTACAAGCATGAGTAACTAAACCTCCCACAACTAGGGTTGTGGGAGTCATGGCTAAAGTAGCAATATAGATTCCGGGTAGCGACGGATTAAATATGTATGTTGTCACGTTGTTAATCATTCGTTATGTAACGTTTTCTAGTGGTTGCAAACATTAGAACATGCCTAGGTTTAATTTGCTTGAGTAAAGAGATTAAAACCGGGAAACTTGATTAACGACGAGGATTCGAGACTACCAACTCTCGTCTTATGATTAATGCTATAACTAGATTAATCTACTTGATGTTTAGGATTGAAATCTAAAAGCACACCTTTTTGAGATCGAGAGAAGATAAAAGGAAATTCGTCTATTTGGTTGAGAAACGTTTAGACGATACCATTAATTCAATCACATCGTGACACACATATAGAAAGAACCCGACTAAGCCTAGAATCGACATTGTTACCAACGCCATGGTAAACACTTCCCTAGTTCATTCTCCTATTGATTATCACTCTTACGTTAATTGTTTGTTTTGTTTACTCATTGTTCACAAACCCCCCCCCCTTGTGTTATTTACCGGAAAATATTGATTATTAGTCACATACTTCACTAAAGACTTGAATTTGCACCATATTCCCTGTGGGATTCGATTCCAACCTTTGTTGGGTTCTATATTTGACTACGACCGCTTACGCTTCGTTAATTCGAGGTGTAGTTTGGGCTTTATCAGTGTACTCTTATCTAAGTAAATGTATGAGATACATTGCTTAGAGGATGATTAGGAATGTCTAATAGTCCTGTTATCAGTCTGGTAAATTGAACTGTGTATTTTGCTTGTTGGTTTTACCAGTTGATTGTTCATTGTTGTGACTATGGATTGTTGACATTCGGTTGGCTCGGGTACCACGCCTGGTACAGAAATATACTAACGGTTGGCTCGGGTACCACGCCTGGTACGAATTTACTAACGGTTGACTCGGGTACTACGCCTGGTACGGGAATACTAACGGTTGGCTCGGGTACCACGCCTGGTATGGATTTACTTTACTGCATTATTACATTGATATTGTTGCATTGTGTTACTTTTTATTGGTTCCGTGAGTGGATAGGGTTGTGTTATTGAGTTGTGATATCTGCTTATGATCCTTGAAGGGCCGGGAATCCTGTTTATTTGGTTGATTTGGTCTTGGTGTAGACCGGGATGAATGGTTAACACTTAGGTGTCGTTAGAAGGGATCCCAGGGTGGGTCCGGGATATATAAAAGAGGTTGTTGTTTACATTATGTTCGTATAAAAGTGGATGGCCTATAGAGTCAAGTTAAGGGGAGACTTATAGTCTAGGATTATATGTGGACTGGATTATGTGTCTTTTTGTACTTTTACTTAATTTATTGTACTGTTCATACAATGTTTATCTGGAAATTGGCTGATGATCCTACCAGTACACGGTGGTTATGTACTGATACTGCACTTGCTTATTTTTTTTGTGAATACAGAAAATCTTCCGGCGGTTGACACCCGACCTCACTTGTAGGCCTGACTGTTCAAGATATCAAGGGTGAGCTGTTCGACCAAGTTGCCTAGGTGTCTATCTACTGAGTTGTAGCCCACTTATTTCGGGCTTAGACTATTTCGTTATTATTTTTGGGGTTGCATTCCCGCACTCTAGATTTGGTAGCATTTTGGTACGATGACTTTCAGATTCTAGAGGGGATTTCCGCAGTTTTATTTCAATGAAATTACTTTTGCTTATTTGAATTTCTAGTTTATTTTTTGTTTGCTGGTTTTAGGTTGTTAGTCTAGGCTAAGGGTTGAACTCTACTGGTTCGCTCATCCGGAGTTTGGGTGGGTGCCACTCACGACGGCCTGGGTCGTGACAAAATATTTCTTTGTCTCAACTCTCTCTTTCACTATTCTCACCTCACTACATACTACAATATTTTCTCACACTTCACATAATTTATCTTCTTACACTATATTTTTTTATACACAATATAATGCAAGGTCATCACTATTTATAGGTGAGAAAGTCTTCCTTGCAATGAATATGAAGAATGTGGGTAGTAAAGTGGGTGAGTTATGGGAGAATTATGGCTTGGATGTTATAAGAGTTACAAGACATAATGAGATAGAATGTGACATTGGTGGTTACACAAGTTACACCAAGAATAATGACTACATTCTTGTCAATTTATGCCCACTAACATAAGAAGATAATGTACTTTAATATTATAATTTTAATATTAAAATACATAAACACCAACATTTACTAAAGAGGAGCTTTCCTTCAAATACCTAGTCATTACTCTCACCACCAAAAAGACCAAGTTAATATAGTATAAGCCATTGATAAATAATATGCTTGTTAAAAATAAGTCATCGACTGCTAGGTTCCTGTCTTACGCGGGCGGAGTACAGTTAATAAGTATTATATTTTCTCCATTTTAAAAAGAATGATATGTTTTTATGTTTTGACTTGGCAAGGAATTTAAGAAAATAAAGTAGGCTTTTGAATTTTGTGGTCCTAAATTAAAGATATATCAATTATATCAAAATTCTCTTTAATCTTGTGGTCTTAAACATGTCATGTGAAAAGTTAAAAATTGAAGAGTTACTAAAAAGGGAAAAAGTCATTCTTTTTAGAATGAATTTAAAAGAAAAGCAGGTCATTTTTTTTAAACGAAGGGAGTACTTTTTTTCGACTAGGCTTGAGTTTTCTGGGCATATCAACCTGGAATAAGGTTGTTATACGTAAACATCACTAAAGTATATATTTAAAGAAGGATAAACTATGGGTTCAATGAATTCATAGATATTACATATAGGATGAGAAGATATTAGAAGCAAAAGCTACTCATACATCATGGATGATTCAGAAAATTTTAGGCTCTACAAACAGTGGCGTAGCAGAATTTTTCATCAACAATATCACCTTTTAAAATGAAAAATAATAAATAAACTAATGTAAGATCATATTAAAAAAAAAGTAAAATATAAATAAAATACAATTCACGTACACTACTATATATTTCTAAGAAATAAAATAAAAAGACTATTATAACTTTTTCACTGAGTTTTTATTTTTTAAAATTTATTCAAAATAACCTCCTTAGAAATAATAGTATTAAATATTTTTTTAATATAAAGCACCAAATGATCAGTAAACAACTTATTATTTATTTGATTTCATAAATTATTGGTAATCAATTTTATTAGTGAGAAAGAAGATCAAAGAAAAAATAACATAAAAAATGTACCAAAATGAGGCTATGTAGACTCAAAATCGATTCTAGCGGCTGAAATTTATACACAAAAACCAACTGAGCTACGGATACATTTGTGTCAAGGAATGTCACTTTGATATATATCTTTGTTGTTTGCTTCTGCCTTTTAATTATACATATATATTTAATATTTTTTTTCGAAGAAATAATGTCAAACAAATTGAAACGAAAAGAGTATATTAATTGTAAGAAAAAATACACCCAAAAAACATAATAGAAAAAATAAAAAGAAACTTTGGTAGCTATATGAAGACATGATGTTCTAAAAGAAGATGGCTATTATATAATTTTGAGGTTATAATCACCAAACAAAAGAAGAAGATCGAAGAAGTCAATAATCTAACCTAAAAGCTTTCCCAATTTCGATTCTAGTAGGAGAAAGAAAGAGAGGAAAATAGAAGTCTCCAACTAATGCTTTTCAATACAGATTAATCTGTCGGGATGGTGATATTTCACGTAAAAAATGAAATAATTGATAGTTAAAGTGTGTTTTGATAAATAATTGGTGATAGCTCAAGTAGAAAACTCACACACCTGATAATTCAGATATGAAACTTGAAAAACTAAGATACTTTAGGTGTGTTTTTTATCATTAACTCAAAAATAAAATTGTTTTTTGTTTTGGATTATGATGAACGCAATGGCATAGTCACATATAGTGCAGGATGGTCAGTCGAACACCCTTCGTCAAAAAATTATAATATATATATAAAAATTATAGAAATCAAAAATTATTCTTTCATACGTATATATTAAATTTTGAACACCCTCAATAAAATTTCTGACTTCGCCACTGAATGAATGGACATATTGTATAGAACACTAGCCCAATTGGACTCCACAAGATCAGGATTGGCCATGTTCAATTTTGGCCGCATAACCCTGACCCTTACTAGCTTGACTAACCAACTTGATTGCGACCGGCCCGGTTTTGGGACCGACATGGCCCCCAAAAAAGTTGGCCCCGAGTGAGACCAACTCGACCTCTTAACAACGTTGTAATGGTGACTCGTTCGTTGGCATTACGAAGGTTTTCTTTTTTTCGTTTTTGTACTTTCCTTATATTTAAAATTACGTCTAATAATAAACATTTGTTCATATAAAAATGAAATATGTAATGTTCAATTGAAGTAAAGAAACGTTAATGCTATATTGTTATCTTTTTCTCGTCAAAATAAAAACTTATATCGAACTAATTATTAAGATCAATTAAAAACAAGAACTTATAATTAGTATTCTAACAATTTCTAAACAAATAATTTTAACGAAACCTTTCGAGCATAGAACGTGATATTTTCAATGAAGTGTTCCGATCTAAAAGTAAGGAAAATTTATATTAGCCTTTTATAAACTTGTTTTTTGAGTTTTATATTATTTTTATATATAAGAAATTTAAAAAAAAAAAGTTATTTTCTTCTATTGAATTTAAAAATGGTCACAAGAGACTATTTCCTCCGCATATAAATAGTTGGGAAAATGTCTCAAAACACACATAAACTATGGTCGGAATTGTTGTTACACACTCTAACTTTATGGAGGTCCTATGAGCCCCCTGGACTATTTTATAGTGTAATATTTAGGGTATTATCAGCTTAGCTTGACCACTAAATCACTCAAATTAAAGTAAGTGCTTTCACACGCTATCAAAAAGAGGGGTCAGTTCTCATTAATGTTAATTTATCTTACATTAACCCTAGAATTTTCTTAAAACTCTCTAACTTTATCTTCATGATTATTGATCAAATAACACAAATCATTCCAATTTCATGTGATTTTTACTTTCAATCTACTATTTTGAAGTTGCTGCTTATACGTGTGTTCACTTGCATGTCCATCTATGCTAATAATACCCACAATATTACACTATAAAATAGTTCAGGGGGGTCATAGGACCCCCACAAAGCTAGAGTGTGTAACAACAATTTCAGCCATAGTTTAAGTGTGTCTTGAGCTATTTTCCCTAAATACTTCTATAAATACCATACATATATTCACAATTATTAGTCAATAGTCTATTGGAGTTTGTGGATTAGATATGTATGAGTAGAAATAATCCACACCTAACTTCAAACATTTAGAGAGAAATATCTTCAATTTTTTTTCTTAAAGTCATTATATAGTTTTGAGTGAGTTTTGACAATAAGAGACTTATAATATGTATTACACTATTCATCTCCTTTAACGGATCGTATGTTGGCTAATTTTAAGTCATTGATGAGAAATATCATATTTCTCTAGTGTTGTGCTTTTTTATTTATTTATTTAATATTCAATATTCGTATTGAGACTCTAATTAATTTTAATTTGTATTACATAAGACTTATTTCAGGAAAAGCGCTTCCTAAGAGATTTTTTTTTTCATACTTAAAATTTAAACTCAAGGCTTCTAGTGATGCATTTTAATAGTGATGAGAGACATAATAGCATGCAATTTCATGAAACATAAATAAATTAATAGTGATGAGAAACATAATAGCACGCAATTTCATGAAACATAAATAAAAAGTAAAAATATCTATAGTATTATATATACATTACATTTCAAATTAATTTAAAAAAAACATTACATTTCAATTGTAGCACTTGAAAACTATGTTACATCATGTTGAGATCACTTAAATATACATCTTTCTCAACTTTGGACTAACTATAACATGTATAATATAATAATACAATCTCAAACGTTCCGTATCAAATTATAACCAGATAATTTTAAAAAATTACTATAGTATTAGTAATAAATAAGGGCTCCAGACCGTCAAAAGCCTATCTTTTTCGAATATTAAAAGAGCATCTCGATGTACTAAAATTTTTGCTATGCGCAAGATTCAAGGAAAGACCGAACCATAAGGATAATTGTACGCATTTTTATCTTGAAGTTCTGCAAGAGGCTATTTCCACAACTTGAAGCTGTAACCTTATAATCACATGACAATAACTAAATCAGTTACTTCAAGGTTGAACGGCTTGAATCTTGTTGAGCGAAACTTAGAATATCATTAAAAAAGAAATATTACTAAGTTGTTGAACGGCTGTAACTTATTAACTTTTTACAGCAAGAAATCCATGAATTTGAGCCATGGCAAAGGTATCTTGGTAGTTGTATCAGCTTGTTTCCCACAGCTTAAAAACGACGTCGTTAAGGCACCATTCTTTGGGCACATAAAAAAGTTTCTTGACCCCAATGCATTGAGATTCTCTTCTCTGTTCAAACCTGAACCCACAATTCAAAGATAATAATATTAATAATAGATCAATTTCTCGTAATTTGATTTTTTAAATAAAATTTAGATACTGATTTTATAACAAACAAATTGGAAATTATTCATTCACTCTTTCATTTCCATCTATATAATGACGTTTGATTGGTACGAAATTTAAGAGGAAAAAAAAAACTCAAGGATGTAGCTTAGTGTGAATAAAGTGAGTTGATTATAAAGTCTCACGCTTCAAATCTCATATGTCCTAATTTTGATGGATAGAATTATCTGATGACAAATATCCCATAAAATTAATTGAAGGTGCACACAAACTAACCTTTAAAACTTGTGACGTAAAATAACCATACAAAATTCTATGCTTATAAATCTATCTCACTAGGTAAAATAAGAAGTACTATGGAATTAAGTTACTATTAAATATAAAAATTATTATGAATTTTTTGGAACGGACTTAAAAAATAAGATGGTGTCACATAAATAACTGGAATTATTGTTAATATATATAATTTTGTTAAATTTCATCATAATTAAAATTTATTTAATAAACTACTACAAATAATTGTCTATGCTGTCGGTATTTTACTGTAACTTAAATCCACAGAGCTTAAATTACTCTAAAATTTATAATAAATAAAAGAATATATTATATACTACTCCTACTAGATCATGTGTACTAAATCGTATAAGATAAACTTAACATAATTTATTTTTATTTAATAAATATAAACTATTTATAAAAATCATAAATTTGCAACTTAGAAAAGGAAAGTAAATATATTTTCAAAATAGTAACTTACTTTCTAAGCTGAACTGCGAGTAATGAAGATCGTAATCGGCGGCGTTAACGGAGTTAAGCACCTGCCGTCTTCCTTCCTTCGAGTACTGCCGTAATGCGGCGGCGATGAGATCCGCTACCGTCGATTCCAACGATATTAGTACCTGTACAGGTCCAACACTCCTTTGAATCGTTACATTTAACAGCAACTTCGTTAACTTCATTGGCCGGATGTTCACCGCCGTCGATTCACCGGCAGAATTTCTACCGCCGGCGAGCAAGTCCGGCACTGTTCTCGGCCTTCGCAACAACTCCGGCTTGCTGCTGCTCCCTGAACTCTGTCCGTGAAACGACTTGGATTTCTCCGATAACCGATTTCCCTTTTTCTCGTCGTTAACTCGACGGTGAGTTCTCGGAGATGGCATCATAGTGGTGGATGAATTGGAGATGGAGGCGAAGAGCGGCGGTGAGTCTCAGTTTTCCGGTGAATGGCAGAATTGTAATTAAGAGTGAAGCAGAGGGTGAACTGAGAACCTAAAGTGCGAAGAGGAATGGATGAAGAAAATGGCGGCCAGGTATGTGTGCTTTTTATTAGTGTTCAACTGATCCTTGAGGGGTATAATAGGAAATAAATATAAATAGTTCCACTTGTGTGAAGGCTCTATGATTTTTCCATCAACCTATACAAAAGGATATATTAAGTACTGCAATAAATATGCTGGGCGATTGCCGGTTGCCTGTTGGTATAACTATCATCTTAACGACAAATTTTATAATAAGTATTCCCTTTACTTGTCGTTTTTGCTAAAAATAAATAATTTAAATAATAATTATTTTAAAATATTAATATATAATTAATTATTCTTTTCATCTTTATCATTTGTTATAAATATAAAGATATTAATGTAGTATAAAAAATAGAAATATTTAATATTCAAAATTAATAAATAAAAATATATAAGTCAAATTATAGTCATATTAATATTTTTATTAAGGGATATGTAAATAAAAAATGTGACAAATAAAATAATTTGAAGGGAGTAATCTAATGGTTATTGTGTCAGTTTGAAAGTATTTAATTGTGCTTGGCTGGCTAGTGGCTACAGTACATTAGTCTTTTCATTTCTAAATAAATAGTATTTTAGATAATTAAATTAAATATTAATAATCTTTTTTAATTTTATTTTTTCTTTGAATAAAGAGTGTTTTACATAACTAATAAATTATTAAGAAGCTATATCTTTTTTAAGGTATTTATTAAGAATAACTGGTAAGTTAATAAAAACAATCTTTATATTTTGAAAATGAGTAATTTCTTAAAGAGTGTGCTCAAATAAAAAATGTCACTTATTTGGAAACAAAGGGAGTAATAAATACTCTTTTCCTAAAATATTAGTAGTTATATTTTGCTTTTTTGAAATTTAATTTAACTAGTTTTTTAAGTTAAATAAATTAAATTAATATTTTAAAATTATAATTTAAAATTTTTAAAATTATATAAAAAGTACTATAAGTTATCATTCTTTTCATATCAATGTGACAAAAAATATTTTAAGATGTAAATAAAAATTAATATAGTTAGACTTTCAAAGAGCGAAATATGAAAAGTATTACGGATGAAGATATATAAGATATACTCTCTCCGTTTTAATTTATTTGGTCTATTTTGACTTGACACGAAATTTAAAAAAATAAAGAAAACTTTTGAAATTTGTGGTCTTAAATTAAAAATATGTCAAATATATTAAAATATCATTTAATCTTGTGATCTTGAATATATTAGGTGGAAAGTTGAAATTAAAGAGTTTCTACAAAAGGAAAGAGACATTTTTTTAAAATAGACTATAAAAGAAAGTAAACCAAATAAATTGAAACGAGAAGAAACAAGTATGTTAATTATAGAAAAAAAATATAAAAAAATTACAATCTTAAATTAAAGGTACAGCGATAGATCACAATAATATTTTTTAAAAAAATTGAAAAAAACTATGGGGAAAAAGAAGGAAGTGGAGACTTCCTCAGCATTGGCGGCTTTGTGGTCCAACGCAATGTTGTTGTGAGTAGTAGTGGTGACTTGTGTGTTGGTATTAAGGTAATCATAGAGCGTGAAAGCTAATAAATTAATTTATTCAGATAAATTGATACTTTTTTTCATTTTATATATTAATTATTTATTTTTTTATATATTTTTATATGTATAATAGAAGAGTGAATGAGAGGAGCTTAGGGTCAAGAAGGTATTTTTGTCATTACAGCATAAAAAAGCATTTCTATTGAATGGGCAGAGTTTGGGGCTAAAATTGTCCCTTAACTATTAGAGTAGGTTCATTTTGGTCCTTCAAATATAACTATGAGCATATTTAGTCCCTTAACTTTACTAAAGTGGAGCACTTTTGATCTCCCTAACAAAACCCGTTTAAAAATAACGGTGTTAAACCCATGTGGCACTCACGTGACTTGTAAAATACAAACCTATAGAGGTTAAGTGTTAGCTATTATGAGAATATATTTAATTTTGCACGCTCTTAAACACAATTAAGAAGAAATTCGCACACCCTTCACCAAATTACTAGCTACGCCACTGACTTTAAAACCATTTTGTTACTGCATTTAAGAAAATGGTTATTTTTTCGAGTGGGCAGATTATTGCGTTCTAAAGTATTGTCTTCAAATATAAATAGCTATTACTATATTAATCCTAAAAAATTAAGAAGACAAGAAAGAAAGAAAATGTATATCAATTAAGAAAGAGATAGCACTGTCAAATTTACACCGTTAGAAAATTATCCTTTCCGTTAATTTTTAACATTATTATGTTAGGAAGACCAAAAGTGCTTCACTTTAATAAAGTTAAGGGACTAAATATGCTCATGATTATATTTGAGGGACCAAAATGAACCTACTCTAATAGATGAGGGATAATTTTAGCCCAAAACTCTGAATGGGCACAATAACTTATTGTAGCTCCTTTTGAAATTTTCTAATCTCTTTGACTGTTCTACCCCTTGCTTATGTCATGACTACTTTTTGCCTTAAAAAACTTTCATGTGGGCTCCACTTGCCCATTGTTTTACTTCTTTCTCCTCTTTTTTTTTTGGTACCATGTTTTACTTCTTTCTTTGATATCACTTACAAAAAATTTTGTATTTTCTGGTCTGCAAAAGTTTCGGTAAATTCTTGTACATATTTCTGTGTGGTACATCTTTGTATGCTTTTGCTGCCTTTAGGATAAAAAAGGATAATGAGTATTTGTTTTGTCCAACGCTATAACAATTCTAATATTTAATATTCTAAAAAAATCTTTAGACGAGTGTTAAAGTTTCACAGAAATTGATGAATTAATAAAAACTTATGATAGAAAAATTATTAGCTGAGGAAGGATCGGATCATAAGGATCTATTGTACATAAAAGACAAATAAATTAATAAAAAGATAATAATTAATATTTAATATCCAGATATTTTATTATTTTGTATAAAATTATATAGAAAAACTTTGATAAAAACTTTGATCTTTCTAATAAAATTGTCTTTGTAGTCCATCCTAATTCTACATTTTCTTTAAATATTTTATCATGTTACTATTTTTTTTTCTATACAATAGAAGCAGTGGTTTCAACATAGTTGATCACAATAATTTACAATTTAAACTATTCAAAAATTATATAAAAATCTAAAAATTATATAAAAAATTTGGTTGACTCTTCAAATTTCATCAGTTCCACAAAAATTGAGATAACGAGAGTGACATATATTATCTAAAGATTATGTAAAAAATATTATAAATCATAATAATTAATCTAAAAATATTTAAAAATCATATAAAAAATTTAATTGACTCTCTAAATTTCATTTGTATCACATAAATTGAGATAAAAAAAATAGCATAGATTGGTCCAGAAAGAAAATTGACCATTTGACAAGTAATTTGATATAACTATTTTTAGTAATGTAGACAATTAATATGGGACAAAGAGAGTATTACTCCCTTCGTAGTAGAGTTCATGTTTGACTTGACAGAACCTTTAAAAAATAATAAATAAAAGAATAATTTTACTGTATCACTTTTTTTTCTATATCACCCCTATTACTTATAAGTCGTCTAAATATTTGGGGAATTAATAGTATTTAATAACAAGACTAAAATAGATATAAAATAATAAATTATTTATAACAAGGTTAAAATAGGCATAAAATGATAAATTATCTTTTGATTTTTCAAATTAAACTAGTAAATTGAATAACTATTTCTAGTATACTTGACACATAAAGATGGACAGAGGAAGTAGCTTTTCCATCCAAAAAAATAATTTTAGCTACTCCCTCCGGATTACTTTACTTGTCGTCCTTACTAAAAATAGATGGTCTCAAATAGTTGTCATTTAAAAAAATTAAGGTATAATTAGTTGTTTGTTTTCACATTTATCTTTAGTCATAAATATGAAAAGATATAATATAGTACAAAAGAGAGAAATATTAAATATTAAAAAATAACAAATAAGAATAACTTAATTAAATACACTCTAATTAATATTTTTTTAAAAAAAATAATAAATCAAAAATATGATAAATGAAATGGTCCAAAAACGGAGTACAATTAAAAAAAAACAAAAAACGCACACCCTAAATTTGTGAGCTTCAAGACATTTAAAGCCCTTGAATATGTCACTACATTCGTAGAATCTAGTTTAACAAAATTAGGTACGACTTCGTTGTCATCTTTTTCCAATAAGATGGCATTGTAATTAGGATTACGTAACGGACTACATTATGCTGAAATCTGTTCAAAGGTTGTGATTCTGCCATGTCTCAAATTTGGAGTCCCTTCCTTAAAATTCGGTTTACCAGTTGAAAAATTACTTTCATACCAGGGCAAAGCTAGGTAAGGACAAAAGGTGTTGGGATCGAAATCGAGAGGGCGTCATGCGGAAGCTATTAATTGCAAATCATCAAGGCGATAAATCAGATGACAAAGAAAAACATACTAAAAACACAATATTATTATATGATTTGGCCAATTGGCCTACATATTAAAAACTAAAACTAAAAAGCATAAAGACTTATTGGGAGAATAATCTCCCCCTAAACGAAACTCTCTAAACGACTACATTGTAGATGCTATTATGTTCTGTTTGAGAAGAACAATTCTTCTATTTATAGAATTACAAGACTTCTCTTCCAAGAAAATGATAGATATTGTAGAGTTCTTTTTCACCAAGAAAACTTTTTTCCGTCAAGAAAACCTTTTTGAATTAGAACACAATTGTGTAGAATCCAAATAAGTTTGAAAATTCAGGGCAAATCCTAACAAATCTCTCCTTGGCCTGAATTTTCTGGTAAATAATCTTGATCTTCATTCTTCACATAATCATCATACATCACTGCTGCTTACCATGATTAAAAATTAATATGGGTTAAAAATTGGAACCCTGTGCGTTAAAGTAAGCACGGGTTAATAATATTGGAGCCCTGTATTAAAAGTGAGCAGGGTTGAAAATTGAAGCCTTGTGCATTAAAAGTAAGCACAGGTTAAAAGTGGAGCTCATGCGTTAAAAGTATATATGCATGAGTTGAAAGGAGCCCAAGCGTTAAAAGTTAGCCAGGGTTGAAAGTTGGAGCCCATGCGTTAAAGTAAGCATGAGTTGAAAATTGATTTTGATTTTTAAAGATGGATCAGCAGCAGGGTTGTTGAAATATGATTGATTTTTTTTCTCTCTCCACACGTAGTACTTCAGACTTTTTTCTTCTAGTTTTTTGATAAAAAACCTTCATTATCATCAAATTGGTTGCAACTTGATTTGAACCCGCCTTGAACCTGTTTTCAATCTCCATGAACTATTGGATCAATGGCTCATTGAATCGTTGAACCCATTGGATCGTCCGGCTCTGATACCACTTGTTGGGATCGAAATCGAGAGGGCGTCATGCGGAAGCTATTAATTGCAAATCATCAAGGCGATAAATCAGATGACAAAGAAAAACATACTAAAAACACAATATTATTATATGATTTGGCCAATTGGCCTACATATTAAAAACTAAAACTAAAAAGCATAAAGACTTATTGGGAGAATAATCTCCCCCTAAACGAAACTCTGTAAACGACTACATTGTGGATGCTATTATGTTCTGTTTGAGAAGAACAATTCTTCTATTTATAGAATTACAAGACTTCTCTTCCAAGAAAATGATAGATATTGTAGAGTTCTTTTTCACCAAGAAAACTTTTTTCCGTCAAGAAAACCTTTTTGAATTAGAACACAATTGTGTAGAATCCAAATAAGTTTGAAAATTCAGGGCAAATCCTAACAAAAGGTTCATTAGAATTTTATTCGGTTAAAAATTATATTATAGGTATATCTAGGTTTTGAGACCGAACTACAAAGGTTTGTTATATTAGAGATGAATCAAAGATTTCTAGAATGTGGGCACCATTAAAAAAAAAGAAAAAATTGTAGTAAGTGACAATTGAATTCTAGTCCTTAAGGTAAATAACTCAATACTGAACCAAGTGAGTTTTATATCAATTTTAGAAAATTTATACATAAAGTACCTAGTTTTATGGAGAGATTACAGGGTCACGTGCCCTAAAATTTGTATATAAATTCGCTCATGTGTTATATGCAACCTTACCCTATATTTTTGCAAGTGATTATTTTCATGACTTAAACCCGTGACCTCCTAGTCACATGAAAATTTTACCAGTTATGTGAAGGCTCCCCTTTCATATATTGTAAAGTTAAAATTATTTTTCATCTCTATATTTTAAATGTTGAATCACCTCAGCTACTTTGTGTCTTTATTTCTTCATATTCTAAAATCCCTTAGTAAAAATATTGGAACCGTCACTGCTTATGCAACAAGCTTTTCAAATTGAATTTTCGCCACACTTTGGACGTTGTCACTGTCTTAACCTAGCATATATATGTTCTGAAATATATATGTTCTGAAATAGATTAAAGTACTTCACGTAATTTCAAAATCTAATAAGTTTGTCACATGAAATTAACGGAAAGCAATTCCTTCCTTCTCACTTGTTCAACTTAAATTACATTCATCCTCTCTTTTTCCGAGTTAATATCTCAAAAGATAATTAAACTATGAAAAATTATTTAGCAAAGTTATTAAATTTTGCTTTGTATCAATAAAATCACTGGACTTAAAACTTTTATTTTCTAAAATCACTCAACTACATATATTATTAAAAACAATGACATAGTAAAGTAATTTTTTTTTATGTCATTTAATTATGGACTTCACATTAAAGAATCTATCTTATTATTATTATTATACCCAATCCACCTACAAATTGGGTTTCATCTAAAGACTAAAACCCTATTTTCCCGTAAGCTTAAGGACTCGTTTGACCATGAAAATTTATCACTTTTGTCGTATTTTTTTTCACTTTATTTAAAAATCAATGTTTGATCCTTAAAATTTTAGATACTACTTGAAATTGTATTTGAAATTTGAAAAACACCCAAAACTCTACTTGCACTTTTTAAAAAAAAGTTCAAATTCATCCTAATGCTTTTATAGTATATAAAATAATACCATTGAAATTATATTTCACGTTTAAATCATACTTCATATTTTCAAAAAAAAAAATACATTCAAATTCTAAATATTTATTACAAAATGTATAATCAAACACAATTCCAACTTCAACTTTAAAAAAATCAAATAAAGTAAATTGTTTTTTGTTTTCAAAGTCGTTTCCACGAAATTTTTCATCCTCATAACTCTAAACGTCCATTGACACATACTAGTGATATATATATATACTAGCCCCAAAACATAATAAATCTCTCTAGATTCTAGAATCTAGAACCAACGAAATTTTGACATCGTTTTACTCTTTCATAGACGAGTAATATTTTCCTTTTTGCCATTTTTTTTATCGTCTTCCACTCTGACTAAAGAGTAATCATTAACCAAAATGTTTTCTAAAGTCTGTTAATGAACAAGAGCATTTATTTACAGTATGTTAATTAAGTGACTTTAGGTTATTTATAAATTTGTATTTTATTTTATAACTTTTTATAAATGATTTTCACTTTTACATATAAGATATCTTTATTTTTATATATAACAAATCCAAAAAAGTTTTTTTTTAATTTAATCTATAAGCGACAAAGAGATCTCATTTTCTCCTAAGAAAATTTACTCGATCATGTCCATAAGTTGCACGTATATAATTTCACTAAATAGCTTTACTTTATCTTTTTTGTGTCACCTATCATTCTTACTTTATTGAGAATGTGCATAAGTCCCTTTTTGATCAGATCAACTCATGTCCACTACAACATCATATGTTGTATAATATCACAAGTGAGATTTAAATTATATGAAGTTATTTTATCTCTAGTTATTTATTTTTCTTTAGTCACACGTTATATTATTAAGAAATAATTATACTTTCTGATGGAAAGAAAAATATAATAAATAAAGATAGAATGACTCCATCATAGGTGCAGGACAAGGCAAGAAGAAATTACGAAGTAGGAACCTCAAATTGTCTATTGGATTGAGTTAATAAATGATCCGTTCAAAAAGTTATTTGAGTAAAAATGATTAGGCTAAAATGAGTTAAAATATGGTTCTTATTAAGTTTTAATTTATTTTTAGTTTTTTTGTAATTTATTTAATTATCTAATAATTGTTTTTTTATATTATGACTACATATGATATATCAATTACAAAATATCTTTAAAAATATTTAGATAAAATTTCTCATGATCAGTCAATTTGGATTGCATATCAGTTTAGTTTAAAATGAGCTAAATTAAATGGATCAAAATGAATTGAGTTAATAAAATAAGCGGGTTATTAATCCGTCCAAATTTAAACGTGTTGGACGGATTATCATTTTATGAACTGATTTTGCCATCTCTATCAATAAGCATAAGGTTCGATAACTTATTATGAATTTCAAAACTTTGTATCAAAACACATAATTACTTATTTATAAAATTAATTTTAACACTTAAATATATTTTTCAATTTACGATATTTATCAACCACTTTTAATTAGTTGTAACGACCGGGTCCGTCGTTACGGGTAGTCCAATCGTTCCAAGTTTTAGAGTTAGAAAACTCCGAGTTTGGGAGTTTGAAATTCTGGGCTAGGCTAGTCTCGTGCGGTTTTGGAGTGAGGTGGAGTCTAGGGCAATCCGGGTAAGGATTGGGTTGGATGTCTTGTGTTGAGCGAGCTAGTTTTCCTCGTAGCTAACACATAGAGGAGTCTGGGGGACTTTTCAGAATCAAATTCGGGTAAGTAGAACTCCCGGAATCGAGGTTGACGTGAAGGGGTTGTTTCGGGACGTCGAAAAAATAAGTGTGTTGTAAAATAGACTGATTTTGGAGATTTTACGACTTTCTGTCCCGTGTCAACCGCTCCGCTATAGCGGTTGACACTCCATCATAGCGACTTTCGCTGTAGCGAAAAAATTACCGCTACAATGGAAGTCAACGTCGGCCAGCCTCTGCTATAGCGGGCTACTCCGCTACGGCGGTACCGCTATAGCCCAGCGGACCTCTATAGCGGGCTCGACGGGAATTAAAGATGAAACATTCCCCAAAATATTCAGTTTTCACAATTTCGTTTTGGGAGAAGGGTAAGGCGATTCCAGGCGATTTCTACAGCTTTCCACTATTTTTCGTCCTAAAGGTAAGGATTCTACTCTCCAAACTTCTTACTACTTTTCCTACGCGGTAGAATTGCTAGGAGGGAACTTGGGGAAAGGTTGGGAAAACCTAGGAATGGTAGAATTCGGGGAAGAAGGAGAATTCTAGGCATGAAAGTTCTTGGGCATTGTTAAAAGTAAGATTTTATGATCACATACTGCTAAATTTTCTATTTTTATCCGTGAAAATGATAGAATTAGGGAGATTAAAGGCGGAAAGCCTGGGAAAAAGGGTAGGATGATCATGGGTGGCTTGGGGGTCTGGGATTTGGTGTAATCCGGGTAATGTGCAGGCCTTGTTTGTTAATTTGAGTACTTGTATATTGTTTTAGACCAAGAACGAGAGAGGAATCTGGAACACGAGAAAGCTCGGTTGAGTAGAGCTTGGATCATTTCGAGGTAGGTGATGGCTTACGATTCCTGTGAATGTTGTATATTTTTGTACTCTTATCTAAGTGTTTATATGAATTGCATTGCTTAGAGGAATTGTGTAGAATGTCTAAAGGTCCTGTTTTACAGTCTGTGAATTGAACGGTGTGTCGCTTGTTGGTTTTACAAGTTGTTTGTTCATTATTTGAATGTGGATTGTTGACATTCGATTGGCTCGGGTACCACGCCTGGTACGGGTATACTAACGGTTGGCACGGGTACCACGCCTGGTACGAAATACTAACGGTTAGCTCGGGTACCACGCCTGGTACGAAGTACTAACGGTTGGCTCGGGTACCATGCCTGGTACGGATTTATTTTACTGCATCATTGCATTGATATTGTTGCATTGCATTGACTGTTATTGGTTCTGTGAGTGGACCGGGCTGCTTTATTAAATTGTGATACTGGCTGATGATCCTACCAGTACACAGTAGTTGTGTACTGATACTGCACTTGCTTGTTTCTTTGTGAGTACAGAAAATTTTCCAGCGGTTGACGCATGACCTCACTTGTAGGCCTGACCGTTCCAGTTATCAAGGGTGAACTGTTCGACCAAGCCGCCTTGATATTTATCTTTGATTTGTAGCTCAGTTGTTCGGGCTTAGACTATCTCTTTACTGTTTTAAGTTTTGGGGTTACATCTCCGTACTCTAGTATTGGTAGTGTTTGGTACGATGACTTTCAGATTCTAGGGGAATTTTTCCGCAGGCTTATCTTAATAGTATTTTGTTTTGCTTATTGAAACTGCTAGTTTAATTTCTGTTGCTGGTTTTAGGCTGTTAGACTAGGCCAAGGGTTGAACTCTTCTGGTTCGCTCATCCGGAGGTTGGGTGGGTGCCACTCACGACGGTATGGGTTGTGACAAAAGATGATATCAGAGCCCTAGGTTCGTTGATCTCGTCGTACCAAACAAGTCTAGTAGAGTCTTGCGGAAGGTGCGGAGACGTCCGTACTTTTCTTCGAGAGGCTATGGGGCTTTAGGAAAAACTCTCTCTTCCTTCTTTCCTTCGTGCTATAACTTGATTCCAATTGGTATCTGGTGATACAAATTGGTATCTAATCTTATTCACTCTTCTGTCCGCAGATGGTTAACACAAGGAACAATGAAGCTAGAGCAGCGGTCCCAGAAGCAGGCCCGGCTGTCCGTGGTAGAGGCAGGGGAAGGGGCAGAGGACAAGGTAGAGCCACACCCACCAGGGGTGGGGCTCAAGCTACTGTTGATGCGCGTGAGGCAACCCCTCCCCCACCTCAGGAACATATTGTTGAAGAAGTAGAAGTGGTGGCTGAAAATGGTGAGGCGCAGGAGGAGGAAGCACTGGTTGGGGGTGCAGGCCTTCCTACTATGACACCAGAAGCCTTTCAACAGGCTTGGAATATTTTGAGTGGTTTGGTTGGTGCTGGAGCCATACCCGCAGCTTTTGTAAACCAGGCCTTGGATACTCAGCCAACAGTTACTACAACGCCTAGGATAGATGTAGCTTCAGGCACGAATGATTTCTTCAGGCCAATGCTAGGCCCAGTGATGACAGGGAATGAGCATGAGATGCTGACCAAGTTTCTTAAGTTGAACCCTCCTACTTTTAAGGGTACTGATAGGGTGGATGCTTATGAGTTTATCTTGGATTGCTATTAGAGGTTGCACAAGTTGGGTATTGTACGTCACCATGGGGTTGAGTTTGTCACATTTCAGCTGCAAGGTGATGCTAAGCAGTGGTGGAGGTCTCATGTGGGGTGTCAGTCTTCTGTTCTTCCCCCACTGACTTGGAAACAGTTCCACGCTTTGTTCTTAGAGAAGTACGTACCCCGTACTTTGAGGGACCGGAAGAAAGATGAGTTCTTGAACTTAGAGCAGGGTAGCATATCAGTCTCTACTTACGAGGCTAAGTTCCATGCCTTGTCTCATTTTGCCACACCGATGTTGGGCTCCGAGGAGGAACGAGTTTGGTTGTTCGTGAAAGGTTTGAATACTGAGCTACAGGTACTGTCAGTGCATATGACTTCTTCAGGGAAGGGCTTTAATGATTTGGTGGATTATGTGAAAAAGTTAGAAGGAGTTAGGCAAGCGGGGCAGGCTAACGCTTTAGCCAAGAAGCCCTAGAATGAGGGAAATTTTGGTGGTTCATACTCCAGGGGCCAGAATCAACAGGCATACCCAGCCCGTCCTATTCAGTCAGCTCTGCCAACTTCTACAGGTGGTCGTCAGGGAGCCCATAATCAATCGTTGACTCCTAGAGGCCAGGGAGCGTCTTATACATCAGCTAGCAGGCCTACACTTGACCGTGGTTGCTTCCATTGTGGTGATCTGAGCCACTTTAAGAGGGAGTGCCCACTCAGGCATATAGGTAATCAGGGCCAGCATCAGTCTAGAGTGGTGGTCCCGGCAGGTAGAGGCGGTAATGCTAGAGGTCATCCATAGGGTGGGCGAGGTAACTTTCAGGGAGGCTGGGGCGACAGAGGGAACGGCGGTGCGGGCAGGGGTGCAGAACAGCCGACCTGGGAAGTTTCCCGGATTGATGATCGAGCTTATTGCTATGCATTTCTAGGGAAAGCTGAGGAGAAAGCATCAGATGCGGTGATCACAGGTACAATTCTTGTCTGCGATAAAATAGCTTTGGTATTATTTGACCCAGGTTCTACATATTCTTATATATCTGTGAGTTTTGTGTTGGGTCTGAAATTGATTTGTGACATCCTTGATTCCCCTATCCATGTTTCTACCCCAGTTAGAGAGTCTGTGATTGTGACTCATGTTTATCGTGTCTGTTCTGTTGTGTTTGTAGGGTTGCATACTTATGTAGATTTAGTAATCCTGGATATGGCTGATTTTGATATTATCTTAGGCATGACCTGGTTGTCCCCTTATCATGTTGTGTTGAATTATAACACCAAGACTGTGGCTCTAGAAATTTTGGGTAAGGAGAGGCTAGAGTGGGAAAGTGTGTACAAGTCTAAGACAGTTAAGGTCATATCGTTTGTTCGGGCTAGAAAGCTAGTGGGAAAGGGGTGTCTAGCCTTCTTGGCTCATCTCTGGGATGATAGTGTGGAGTCCCCATCTATTGAGTCAGTTCCGGTGGTTTCTGAGTTTCTAGAGGTATTTTCAGCGAATTTGCCTGGTATGCCTCTGGACAGGGACATAGACTTTTGTATTGATTTGGAGCCAGGCACTCTACCCATTTCTATTCCCCCGTATCGTATGGCTCCGGCAGAGTTAAGAGAACTTAAGACTCAGCTGCAGGAACTCCTAGATAAGGGATTTATCTGTTCTAGTGTTTTGCCTTGGAGTGCTCCTGTGTTATTTGTAAAGAAAAAGGATGGTAGTATGCGGATGTGCATAGATTATAGGCAGTTGAACAAGGTGACCATCCGGAATAAGTACCCTATACTCCGTATTGATGATTTGTTTGACCAGCTTTAGGGTGCATCAGTGTTTTTAAAAATCGACTTGAGGTCGGGGTATCATCAGTTGAGGATTAGGGCTGAGGATATTCCTAAGACTGCTTTTCGGACTTGGTATGGGCATTACGAGTTCCTAGTAATGTTGTTTGGTTTGACCAATGCACCTGCATCATTCATGAGTTTGATGAATGAGGTATTTAAGTCGTATTTGGATTCCTTCGTGATTATGTTTATCGATGATATTTTGGTCTACTCCAAGAATAGGGAGGAGCATGTTAATCATCTCCGTATTGTGCTGGACATCTTGAGACGCCAGAAGCTTTATGCGAAGTTCTCCAAGTGTTAGTTTTGGTTGACTTCAGTTGCGTTCTTCGGGCATGTAGTGTCAGAAAATGGGGTGATGGTAGATCCCCGAAAATTGAAGCAGTCAAGAGTTGGGTCCGGTCTAACTCTGTGACTGAGGTGAAGAGTTTTGTTGGGCTCGCAGGGTACTACCGGAGGTTTGTTAAAAACTTTGCATCTATTGCTACTCACCTGACCAGGCTGACACAGAAAGATGTACTATTCGTGTGGTCCGATAAGTGCGAGGAGAGCTTTCAAAAGCTCAAGTCATTTCTGACCACGGCTCTTATTTTGTCCTTGCCGATTGAAGGTAAAGACTTTATTTTTTACTGTGATGCTTCACATTCTGATTTGGGTGCTGTGTTGATGCAGGATATGAATGTGATAGCTTATGCATATAGACAGTTGAAGGTGCATAAGATGAACTACCCAACTCACGACTTAGAGTTGATAGCAGTGGTCTTTGCACTCAAGATTTGGAGACGCTATCTCTATGGTGTCAAGTGTGAGGTGTTCACCGATCATCGCAGTCTGCACATATGTTCACTCAGAAGGATTTGAATTTGAGGCAGAGAAGGTGGATGGAGTTATTGAAGGACTATGATGTGACCATTCAATATCATCCGGGTAAGGCTAATGTGGTGGGCATTGTTAAAAGTAAGATTTTATGATCATATACTGCTAAATTCTCTATTTTTATCCGTGAAAATGATAGAATTAGGGAGATTAAAGGCGGAAAGCCCGGGAAAGAGGGTAGGATGATCATGGGTGGCCTGGGGGTCTGAGATTTGGTGTAATCCGGGTAATGTGCAGGCCTTGTTTGTTAATTTTGTACTTGTATATTATTTTAGACCAAGAATGAGAGAGGAATTCGGAACACGGAAAAGCTTGGGTTGAGTAGAGCTTGGATTATTTCGAGGTCGGTGATGGCTTACGATTCCTGTGAATATTGTATATTTTTGTACTCTTAGCTAAGTGTTTGTATGAATTGCATTGCTTAGAGGGATTGTGTAGAATGTCTAAGAGTCCTGTTTTACAGTCTGTGAATTGAACGGTGTGTCGCTTGTTGGTTTTACAAGTTGTTTGTTCATTATTTTACTATGGATTATTGACATTTAAACATTGGCTCGGGTACCACACCTGGTACGGGTATGCTAACGGTTGGCACGGGTACCACGCCTGGTACAGTATAATAAATGGTTGGCTCGGGTACCACGCCTGGTACAAAATACTAACGGTTGGCTCGGGTACCATGCCTGGTACGAAATACTAATGATTGGCTCGGGTACCATGCCTGGTACGGGTTTATTTCACTGCATCATTGCATTGATATTGTTGCATTGCATTGACTGTTATTGGTTTTGTGAGTGGACCGGGATGCTTTATTGAATTGTGATACTGACTGATGATCCTACCAGTACACGGTGGTTTTGTACTCATACTGCACTTGCTTATTTTTTTGTGAGTACAAGAAATCTTCCGGAGGTTGACGCACGACCTCACTTGTAGTCCTGGCCATTCCAGATATCAAGGGTGAGCCGTTCGATTAAGCCGCCTTGATATTTATCTTTGAGTTGTAGCCCAATTGTTCGGGCTTAGACTATCTATTTACTGTTTTAAGTTTTGGGGTTACATTTTCGTACTCTAGTATAGTGTTTGGTACGATGACTTTCAGATTCTAGGGGGATTTTTCCGCAAGCTTATCTTAATAGTATTTTGTTTTGCTTATTGAAACTGCTAGTTTAATTTCTGTTGCTGGTTTTAGGCTGTTAGACTAGGCTAAGGGTTGAAATCTTCTGGTTAGCTCATCCGGGGGTTGGGTGGGTGCCACTCACGACGGTCTGGGTCGTGACATTAGCTTACTCAAGTGGGCTCTAAATTCAAACTATTGCTAGCTAAAAATTAATTTGTATGTAATTCCTTCCCTTTTTCCCCTAAAAAGACCGACCCTTATTAAAAATAAAAATTATGGTGCATATATGTTTTAACTTATTTTTGTTGAAACTTAGATTTTTAAAGTTATGTATATTAAATAATACTTTTTTCTCCCGGTCGTTTCAATTTTTTTGTCTAATTTTTTTTTTAGTTTGTTTTAAGAAGAATGTCTCTTTCTTTTCTTAACAACTTTTTAATTTTAATTTTTCATATAACATGTTTAAAACTTCAAATTAAAGGACATATTGATACAAACTATATATCTTTAATTTAACATCATAAAATTAATTTTTTTTCTTTTTACTTTCTAAGCTTTTGTGTCAAATCAAATTTAGACAATTAAGTTAGAAATGGAGGGATTAGGATAAAATAATGCTACTCATTGTTTACGACGGAGTAGTGAGTGGCTAAGAGAAGGGGACAACGACTGCAAAGTAATAAAGATAATTTTGTTTTTAGAAATAAAATTATTTAGGGCATGTTCATATATCAGGCTTGTACATTTGGTAGCTTTTCTATAGTTTAGATTGCATATAGTAAATTAAAATGATTAAGGTAATTAACTAAGTAACGACTCTTCGAGTCGAGAGTCAACTAAAAACAATCTCTCTAGCTATTCTATAGGGGAGGAATAAGGTTTGCGTATATAGTACCCTCTTCAGATCCTATATGAAATTTGTAACGACATTTTCAGTTGTTATGGGATGGTAAGGGCCAAAGTACCTTGTTAGAGTTTCTCATATAAGTTGAGCTCATAAAATCTCAAGGATGGAGTGTACTGCTAAAACTGAAAACTCTTGATTAATTGTGATAAATTGTTCTGTGTTTTGTTAGGACGTGAGCTAGTGATCTAGACCTCCATAGAAAATTTTGAGACTACGAGTGAGTTCGTAGAATGTGTTTTTAGTAGTTACCATGTTAAAATTATTTTGTGATGTCTTAAGTGAAGAAATTTATCGTGAAATGAGGGCTTTTGTCCAGTTTTTCTGAGCTACTGGTTAAGGACTGCAGCAATGGTGAGATTTCCGTTGCAGCGAGACAACCGTAGCGGTTGGAGTCCCACCATAGTGAAACTAGGCGGGTCATTAGGACTCGCTATAGCAAGAGCTTATTCACCATAGCAGGTCTGCTACAGCGAGAAATCCTCCGCTGCAGCGAATGACAAGAGGCAAAAATTCAGTTTTAAGTCACTTATTCTGCCATAAACTCTAAGACTTTATTTCAGAGCTTCAGAGAGGCAATTTTTTCAAAGCTGGGCTATTTTCTTCTTGAGGTAAGTTCTCCCCACCATCTATTGCACCTAGTAATCTGTTAACATCCTAGAATCGTTAGGATGAAGGTAATGAAGGAATTGTGAATTAAAACCCTAGGTTCATGAAAAGAATGGGAGAGCCTATTAGTAGATGTAATAATCTTCTAGAATGCTTCTAGGTTGTAAATTAACACTTCCTAGCATGAATTCAATATTTCTAAACATGATTTATTGTGATGGAGAACCTTGAGTTCCATAATAATGGAACATTTAGTATATAAACTACTCGAAAGGAAGAAATTAGAGTAGAAACTCAATGAATCGAGAAAATGTGAATTTTATGAGACTAGTTGATGATTAATTGACCCTTAGATAATGTTATAGACCTTGAATAAGGATAAAATTAGTGGATTTAAATTCTCAAAAGCTTATATTTGAACGTAAATGATTGATTACTCTTATAATTGCTTGTTTAGACTTTGAACGTTCTGAGGCATTGAAGAAGAAAAAGAAAAGCTCTTGTGAATTAGCTTGCTTGATTCGGGTTCTTTAGTTGAGGTAGATTATAATTTATGTGGAGTTAAACTTAATTTAGTCTCTTGTATGTATTATGAAGTGATAAGCATGTTGATTGATCTTCGGACATAGTATGTGGTTGAATATTTATTTGGCTTGACAATGCTTGTATGAATAAGCTGATTATTATTTGAAGCCTGTCTGGAAATGACTCGTGACTATGATGTGCACTTATTTTATTCTTGAGTACTTGTTGTTACTATCCTGAGAGATAATTGTTTGAGACATACTGAGATACATTGAGAGAGCTGAGAATATACATACTATTCTAATGATGAGTGGCTCGAGTCCGATATGAATTTACGGACGAGCGATTATATAGTGGAGCAGGCACCACACTGGTATAGTAAATAGATCCTAAATTATCCTCTGTATGTCATGACTAGTCGAGCAAAAATAAGACCCTTTAGCATGTGTGTATAAATCAGCGATTATTGTAAGTTCAAATATGATACAGAGTGAGATTGATGAGATACAGAGGCTAATATAGCTGTAAGATCAGTATGAACATAATTCCATGTTTTGTGATGTGACTGCATTATATTTGCAGAGTTTTGAATTGATTTATTATATCTGTTAGGTGACTTACATCTCCTTTACTTATTGACATTGATATGTTTGAATTTTTAGTGATTTACCTGGTTGATATGATTACCTGTTATCTGAGTTTGATAATGTGCTGATGTACTTGTCTACTTGCCTTATTGATTTCATGAGATATACTTGCTAATATTTTGAGTCGCTTATGAGGACTACTAGTACATAGTGTTTGTACTGATGTTACTCCTGCACTTTTTTTAAGTGCAGACTGTGTTTCAGAAACTTCAACGCAACCTCATCTCTAGCACAGCCAATCAATCGATTTGAGGGTGAGCTACTCATATTTCGGCTGCCACGGATCTTCTTAGTGCTTGATGTCTATCTTTCAAATATTATTTTATCTACGGAGAAGGGCCTAAATTATCTTTCAAGTATTGAAAATGATACAAATATACCATTCTTCCACCTTTAGGCTCTAAAATGTCTTTTTCATCCACCTTTGGGCTCTAAAATACCCTTTTCATTCACCTTTAGGCCCTATTTTGCCCTTTCTCTTAACAAACTCTTTAGAAAAAATGATTAGAATTTTTATTTAATGTGTAACAATATTTTATTTATAAAAATTTTAATTAATCAAAATCTATTAACTCACAAACCCAATTCGAATCCCAAATTTAGCTCCTCTTCATTTCTTATCTCTCCATTTTTTCCAAGTTCTTATTTAGATTACAGACATATGTCATAGATTTAATTTAATGACTGAGATTTAGTAAATTAAAAATAAGTATTAATTATGATTAAAATAATTAATTACTTTCATATATTTAGTTTCAAAATATTATTTCAATCTCACAATTTTAGTTGTACAAGATATCTTTGCTAAATATAAAAAAATATTCTCACTTGCCTTGAGGATTGAGTAAATTTTGTCCTGCATAATTTTTAGCCTAATTTTGGATGTTGAAAAAGAATTTCAATGTTGGAAGAGAAGTCCTCCCGCTTTGAAAAAAATTACAACTAAAATTTAGTATAACATTTTTCCTGTATTATAAATAATATAGCAATCAAATATTTGAATATTTGATAAAATAAATAATAATATAATTAAAAATAAATTTAATGACTAGAATTGTGGAATTGCCTTATATTTTGGAGTAAATAAATAAAAGTAATTAATTATTTTAATCATAATTAAGGCTTATTTTTAATTTACTAAATCTTAGTCATTAAATTAAATCTATGACATATGTCTCTAATCTAAATAAGAACTTGAAAAAAATAGAGAGATGAGAAATGAAGGGGAGCTAAATCTGGAATCCAAATTGGGTTTGTAAGTTTATAGGTTTTGATTAACTAAAATTTCAATAAATAAAATATTGTTACATATTAAATGAAAATCCTAATCATTTTTTCTAAAGGGTTTTGTTAAGGGAAAGGGCAAAATAGGGCCCAAAGGTGGATGAGAAGGGTATTTTAGAGCCCAAAGGTGGATGAGAAGGGTATTTTAGAGCCCAAAGGTGGATGAAAAGGGCATTTTAGAGCCCAAAGATGGAAGGAGAGTATATTTGTACCATTTTCAATACTTGAAGAGTAATTTAGACCCTTCTCCGTTTTATCTATTAGTTGATTTTGGATATTCTTAGACATTATTTAACTAGAGTCCTTTGTACGATGACTTTTGAATCTTGAGAATGTAATAGCTAGATTTTCGCACATTATTATTTTATTAGTTGAGACTTGCTTATTTCACTGGATTTGCCTTATTAAAATGTGTTAAATGAATCTGTTATAGCATGGATTGGTTGGTAAAATATGATTCGCCAATCAGAGAGTTAGTGTGGGTGCCACTCACGATCATTTGGGTCATGACAAAGTTGATATCAGAGCTCTAGGTTCGTCGATCTCGTCATACAAGGCATGTCTAGTAGAGTCTTGCAAAATGATACAGAAACGTCTATACTACTCCTTGAGACACTACATGACACTAGAAAAACTCAATTCTTTTTTTTTCGTGATATTACTTGATTTCAATTGATCTCTAGTTATCCAAATTGGTATTTGACCTCTTCATTCTCTTTCGAATGGTGAAAACACGTGCAACAGAGGCAAAAACAGCAGCACCCGAGCCGGCCACTACAGTCGCGAGTCGTGGTAGGAGTCGAGCGAGAGTAGGTGATAGAGCTAGGGGACGAGTAACAGAGCTCGCAAAGGATAGGACTCTAGCTGCTGGACAGGTTCGTGGTAGGTTTGAGCCCCCTCCACCACTAAAGGATCACGTTGGGGTAGAGGAGGAGACAACATTACCAGTATCAGAGGGTGTTGCGCCTGCTCCGACCTCATCGGATGTACTAGCACATGTATTGACTTTACTGAGTGATTTGGCAGGAATTGGGGCAACACTTGCAGTTTCGACAGGTCAGACTTTGAGAGTTCAACATGCTATCGTTGTGGCTCCGCGGATGAATGAAACTTATGAGACATAGATATTTTGAGATCGATGATTAGACCAGTGATGACTGGGGAGAAGCGCGATCTATTTTGGAGGTTCACAATTATGAAGCCTCCCATTTTCTATGATACCGAGACTGAGGATACTTATGAATTTATTATTGATTGTCATGAGAGGCTCCATAAGATGGAAACAATAGAGAGATATGGGGTGGAGTTTGTTACTTTCCAGCTGCGGGGGGATGCAAAGTTATGGTAGAGAGCTTATGTGGAGTGTAGGCCAGCTGAGTTGCCTCCGTTGACATAAACTCAATTCTATTTTGTCTTCTTAGAGAAGTATATGCCTCATACTTTGCGGAATAAGAGGCAGGATAAATTTACTAGTATTGAGCAGGGCAGTTCTTTTATTACATCCTATAATGCCCTATTTCACTCCCTGTCCAAGTATTCATTGCAGTTGTTACAAACATAGGAGGAACGGATTCATCGAGTTGTCAAAGGGTTGAATACGGGACTTCAACTATCAGTCTTTCAGCCTTTCAGATGCTGTCTTATGGGAAGATTTTTCAGTAGGTGGTTGAGTGTGTTAGAAATGTTGAGGCGGTGAAACAGAATGGTTATGCTAAGTCTGCTAAAAGAAGGCCCGAAAGGGTGATAATTACAGTGGCTCTTTCTCTCAGGGTCTGATTTTTCAAGAGTATTTTGGACGTTCCATTTAGTCAGCCATGCAGGTATCGACTGGAGGTCCGCCAGGGGCCAGCCAACTTTCTTCAGAACATAGTGGTTATGTTACTTCGTCGGCTTCAATTTAGCGTCCTACTTTAGAGAGGGCGTGTTATAAGTGCGGTGGGGTTAGGCACATTCGGAGGTGGTGTCCCAGGTTCAGAAAGAGCAGTCAGTCAACTCAGCAACAAGTTCTCCGAGCCCCAGCTCAGCAGGTAGGGGAGTTGGTGCTCATGGTAGAGATCATCCTCAGGGTGGCATGGTGGTCACACGACAGGTAGAGGTTGCCCCCAGCCTAACCAAAGCGGTGAACATGCCGGTAGAGATGGTACTCAGCTCGGCAGGGGCGGCACGCAGGCAGCTGATCAGACTCATTTCTATGCTTTTTCGAACGGATCCGAGGCGAAAGCGCCCGATGCAGTGATCATATGTACTATCCTAGTTTGTGACCGGATGGCTACAACCTTACTCGATCCTGATTCTACCTTTTCTTATGTGTCTACTTATTTTGTTGTGGGATTGGACATAATATGTAATTAATTGAGACTTGCTTATTTCACTTGATTTGTCTCATTAAAATGTGTTAGATGAATCTGTTGTGACATGGGTTAATTGGTAAAATATGGTTCGCTCATCGAAGATTAGTGTGGATGTCACTTGCGATTATTTGGATCGTGATAAAATCACACTAGATATTTTATTGTTATTAAAGGAAGGATTTTTCGAAAGTTTATTATACTACGTACATTGAATATAATTAAGTTTAAATATAATAATAATAATAATAGCAATAATTAATAAATGAACCGAAAAGTCATACTTCAATCACACATCATTCGTCATGACAGAAATATCTTCAGCAATCATGTAGTAGTAGAATAATAATTTGATAATTAAGCTGCTGATTCCCAATATTAAACCACACAAAAATAATTAAATATTTATTGATCCACAATCCACATCCACTAAGCAACTCTTTTAGTAATAATTTAAGTTACTGGCCTCGTAATTATTTTGTCTTTTCCTTAGATATTTTTGTGTACAGTAACTTAATTAGAAGTAATTCCTCCGTTTTTTTTAATTGTCATGTATATTAAAAATAGTTGTTTCAAAATACTTGTCAATTTAAAGAATCAAAAGAGAATTATTCCCTCCGTTTCTTTTTAGTTGTCATGTTAAAACTTTGCATAACCATTAAGAAAAATTAATTAGAAGTATAATTTGACTCATATACTGATGTGCCGCCATTCTACGGCACGTTTGACTTTTTTAACTAAGAATAATCGTGAGTTTTCAAGCAACCGTTGTCGTTTTTGATGTTTTTATGTTATATTTGCAGGAAAGGGAGACAAACGTAGAAAAGGAAGGAAATACGATCAAAAGAGCGCTTCTGCCTAAGAGTGACGGCCCGTCTGACGGCCCGTCACATACCTGACGGACCGTCACCCATTCCACCAAGATAAAACAAAGAAAAACACTGTAAGTCGTCACCGGGCGGACGAGTTACCAGAATTTTCCAGCAAGTCGTCACAGGCCCGACGACTTACCAGAATATTCATGTAAGTCGTCGAGCAGGTGACGACTTACCTGAAAATATTGCCTGGGAGCTCACTGTTTAGTTGTGACGGCCCGTCACGCATGTGACGGTCCGTCAAGTTGAGGCAGTACGCGACGCGGATTTCGAACGTTTTTGGGTTTATTTCCTGGACTCCTATAAATACCCTATGTTAGGTTTATTTTATTATTATTGATTACCAATACATTATCCAATAGTTTTAGGAGAATTTTAGTCTACTTTTGAGAGTGGGAAACACGCAAGGCACGTTTTCTTCTTCTTGAATCGTGTTCTTGATTGTTCTTGGGATCTTGGTTTTCTTGTTCTTGGATAATTGAAGCTTGTTTTCATTATATTGTAAGAATCTCTTTTCTTTATTATGAATATGATCTTCTTCTCTTTCCATAAAAGCATGATTAACTAACTTCCCACAACTAGGGTTGTGGGAGCCATGGCTAAAGTAGCAATATAGATTCCGGGTAGCGTCGAGTTCAATATTTATGATTGTCACGTTGTTAATCATTCATTCTTCACGTTTTCTAGTGGTTGCAAACATTAGAACATGCCTAGGTTTAATTTGCTTGAGTAAAGAAATTAAAACCGGGAAATTTGATTAACTACGAGGATTCGAGACTACCAACTCTCGTCTTATGATTAATGCTGTAACTAGATTAATCTACTTGATGTTTAGGATTGAAATATAAAAGCTCACCTTTTCAAGTTCGAGAGAATTGAAAAGGAAATTCGTCTATTTGGTTGAGAAACGTTTAGATGATACCATTAATTCAATCACATCGTGACACGCATATAAGAAAGAACCCGGTTAAGCTTGAATCGACATTGTTACAACGCCATGGTGAACACTTCCCTAGTTTTCTCTCATATTGATTAAAACTCGTACGTTATTAGTTGCTTTGTTCAAACATTGATTTCACACCCCCCCCCCCCCCCATTTACCGGAAATTATTGATTATTAGTCATCTAATTCACTAACGACTTAATTTGCACATTATTCCCTGTGGGATCGACCCCAACCTCTATTGGGTTCTATATTTGACGACGACCGCTTACGCTTCGTAATTTGAGGTGTAGTTTGGGCGTTATCATATACCCCTTATTAATCTTTGTCTATTTATATATCTCTTAGTTCTAGAATAATTAATGCTAAGAGCAAAATTGGAAGAAAATAATTAATTCTCTCTTGATTCTTTAAATTGACAAGTATTTTGGAACAACTATTTTTAATATACATGACAACTAAAAAGAAACGGAGGGAGTAATTACTTTCTTCCAACTTTGTCCTTGCATTAATTATTCCAGAACTAAAAGACACATAAATAGATAAATACTAATAAGAGATATATGACAATTAATTTTTCTTAATGATTGTGCAAAGTCTTAACATGACAACTAAAAAGGAACTAAAGAGGATATACTAATGGCTGTCCTTTTTTTTTTCTTTGGCTTTGATTTCCACTAATATTCCATGGACCCTTTATGATCCATCTGTCCAAGTTTACAATAGTAACGTTAAACATTTTTATCTTCGTCTTCGCGTAATACAGAGCATTTTCGATATTGAAAAATATTATCACAATGATTTAATTTATTACTCGGTAAATTACTCGAAGCTTATTCATATATTTGTAAAGAGTTCGAAGTTAAGGGCATATTTTTTATTCAATAAAATTAAAAAAAGTTGTCAAAAAATTTATGAATCAAAAAGGGTTATTCACATCAGTTAATGTGAACTATCATTTTTATTGACGGAATTCCTTAGATGTCTATTTGCTTTTTTAACTTCTTTTTTTTAATTTTTTTTTTACAGGGATTCGCACTGTCTATTGCAAATTGCAACCAATTTTTCAAATAAATAAATTAAGCAATAGTTTGCAGCAACCATTGCAAACTGCAACGACCTTTTTTTTTTAATAAATTCTTTTAAGTGGTAGCTTGCAGGAGCTACTGCAAATTGTAATAAAATTAAGCAGTGGATAATAAGTTCGCAGAAGCTCTTGCAAACTGCACCATTTTATTTTTTATTTTTTATTAATTTTAAGCAACAGCACAATTTTATTTTAATAACATTTTATTTTATTTTGTGGTTGAAATCATCCCACACTCCAATATTTTTTAATAAGTACCGCTCAACAAAACACCTTTATCATACACACAACGATAAGAATAATTTTTTTCAAATGTCATTAGGAAATTCATTTTTTTAGCAATGGGGTTCGATAACATATTATTAAGGTGATATTCTTAAGTTCATGAGTAGAAAATGGCTTTTGAAACACGATGATAAAATCGTTTGATCCTGTTAATCAATATAATAGAGAATACATTAAAATCATGAGGAAAGAATGAAATTATCGTTTGTCTGAAGTCAAAAATATCAAGAAGAATTTGAGAAAATGTGGCTTATCATGTCCAAAAATTTGTGTAATTAAAATGTCTCTCAAATCAACCGAGGGACTGAATTTTATTTTGAATAAGAAAATAATTAATAAGATGCGTGTGCAATGGTGACCCATGAAGGGACACAAAATGAAATTTCATGTCCTGATTGGAAGTCACCCTTGATTAGAACTCAAATTAATAAGTTGTTATTTTTGGTTTTATTTTTAATTATAGTATTAATGTTTAATATTATAATTATTGGAGTGCTTTATTTGTGTTGGAAGGAGAACGTGTTTTAATAGATTTTTCTTTGTTAAAAAAATTCAAATTCAAAGAATTTTAAAAAAAGACAATGTCTCATACTTAAAAATTTAAAAAGGAAAATATATTGCAGTAGTTTGCAATCGCTCTTACAAACTATTATTGCTTTTAAAAAAAAATAATAAAAGAAAAGTTGTTATAGTTTGCAATGATTGGTGGGAATTATTATTTAATTTGCAGTTTACAATAGACATTGTTAGTGTGAAACTGACATGAAAACATACAACTCAGAATTAAGATTTAGAGAAGGTGAGTACTCTCAACTCTTCCATATGGTTCTTTTTTATCTTGGAAAGCAATTACAAGACGACAGATATGCCCATCATTTGAAGCAATATAGACACAGCCCACTGCAAAAAAAAATTAAAAAAATAAATAAATAAAAAGAACAAATAGATTTTTAAGGAATTTCGTTAATAGAAGTGGTACCTCGCATTAACTATTGCGAACAACCCCTTGACAGTCCCTTTTGATTTTATTGGATAAAATAAAAAAAAAATTGGCATCGGATTGTATTTATAAACACTCTTTTTTTGTGTATCAACAGACATGCAATTTTACACTAATATTTAATAACTTTTACTCATGTATTTTTTTTAGGGAGCATGGAATGATACATACAAAAGCGTTTCAATAAAATTAGTGACCTAATATCAAATTTTGATTAGAGAGTTTAAGTATATACATACACCTACAAAAGTAGTATTTTCTTTTTTATTTTTTTATAATTATTTATTTTAATATAACATTATACTTCACATAGTAATGTTATTATTTATAACATTAAAGATTAATTAGTTATGTGTTTTCAATATATTACCTTAGATGTTATTGTAAAAATATCATTTATTACTATAAAAATTTGAGTAATTTTATTAAAAAATTTATAATATTTTTGTTAAAAAGTAAATAGCTTTTTTCCCTTTTTATATAGATTTTATACTTCTTTTTTACAATCTTTAATATTATCGAAGAGAAACTAAAATTATAAATTTCACTATTAAAAACCTTTAAGGAATTAAAATTTAGCCACCCCTGGACACATGCAGTACCACTGATTAAATAATTAGTTAATGGTTGTAAAATTGAGTGGTTTCACTCAATTCAAAATAGTATTAAACTGTTAGTCGTTTATACAACAACGATTAGTTCTAAAAAAAATCATTTAGACAAATTTCTAGAAGTCCTATGACAGTGAATTAAATTTTTTAATTAATAAAAAAAGGCCCCAAAGATCAAGCGATCATTTGGTATGGACCGTTAATATTTTTTGCTTATTCATAGGCTATTATGAGTTCAAGACATGCCGTTATAGTGAAATTGGTAGATACGGTGCTCTTAGGATGCAGTGCTAATGCATCTCAGTTCGAGTTCGAGTGATAGCATATAATTTTTTAAAAAGGATAAATAGATCTTATAATAAATTCAATTCCCGATTTTCATTTTAGAATTATGTTATTAAGGGACTTCTTTTTAAGAGTTACTCAGAATGCTGTCAATATATCAGTATCCTTGATTTGATACACAGAAGTATAATAAGTCAATTTGTACTCTTTAACACCAGCTTTGAATTCAACACTTGTTTTAGTCTGTCGTGAGGAGGTGTACGATTTGTTCCTTTTCATCTGTCTCAAATTCTGTTAACCGTTTTAAAATTTAAACTTCAAAAATTAGCCCTTTTAAGTGTCCAACTCAATTAATAATACTCATTGAATTACGAGAAAGTCGTACCCACGCTCCTACATGGGAAAAAGTAAAATATTATACAAGAAAAATAACAAGGTGTATTATAATTTAATATCAGTGTTTTACCAAAATAATCAAAAAAAAAGAAGTAAAACTTAAGAGGGATAGGTATTAGATAGGTGGAGTGGATTGAAATTTTTACCAATTAAGCCTCAACAATATTCTGGTGAAAACAAAACATTTCTTGTGTCTTATTGCAAGGAATGGACCTCTTCATAAAAAAATTATATATATAAAAATAAAATTATTTTGTATATATAATACTCAGTAGATATTGAATTCTTTAAAGAAATATATATATATATATATTTTGAATTTTCATCGTGAAAATGCTGCTACTATTGAGGTTGAGGTGTTTATATATACTTTCTTTGTTTATTTTTATTTGTCATTTTGAACTCGACACACACATTAAGAAGATAATAATTGACATAATTATTTTATCACATTATTCTTATTAATTGATATTTAGTATTTATCATATATTGGAAAATAATTTGGAGAATACATAATTAATATTAAAGGGAAAATATGGGGAAAAAATAGTTTTTTCTTGATATATTAAAAGTAAAAATTTATTTTTAAAATAGTGGACAAGTAAAAGCGAACGGAAGGAGTATAATTAGATATGTAGTAATCAATTAATAATCATCCTGATTGTTGACATTTATGGGGGAAAAAATATGACGTCAAATTGGATAATATTGTTTGTATTACTACGTCTTTAGCACAAATAACATGCACCAAAAAATATACCAAAATGATAACTATCTTTTCAAAATTGACATCGATTCTATCCAAAGAAGATTCAATATTAATGTTGATTTTTCAATATTCCCCTTTGAGATTCTGCATTTATCCATTAACTCCTCAATTATTGAATTGAAAATCATATATTATAGTATACAGTTTAATTTCTATTTGGCTAGTTTGATATACTCATGGTAGGTGTTTACATCAAATCAATAAATATATGGTATCTTACACATACAATTCTATTCTCTCTGTTTAAAAAAGAATGATTTACTTTTCTTTTTAGTTCGTTTAAAAAAGAATGATTCTTTCTTTTTTTAGCAATTCTTTAATTTCAACTTTCCACATGATATATTTAAAACCACAAAATTAAAGGATATTTTGGTACATTTGACATATCTTTAATTTAAGATCACAAGATTCAAAAGTCCTATTTATTTTTTTAAACTCTGTGTCAAGTCAAAACAGATTATTATTATTTTGAAACGAAGAGAGTATCACTTAATCATTATTAATTAATACATTTTTACTTTATTAAATTATTTAACCATGATAAATTGAATCTGTTTACAATATTTGTTCCCCAGAATCGTCATTGTTTCTTCTCTAAGAAAATAAGTGTACGCAAGATCCGTGGGACTTCTACCTCCACGTAGCATTGCTACATCACTAGGCATTCACCAATTGCAAAATGTCCCCCAATTTTGTGTTGTGTCTCAATTTCAGTGTGATTGATTATCCTCTAGGACTCGCTACCGCGCTAAGTATTAGAAGGGTCGATCGTCATCTTTGGCTGCGCCTATTTTGCATGTTGTTGAATATAGTTTAGCCAAACAGGTATTGGCTGGTGCAGGGTACATCTTTACAATGCGTCCAAACACTGTCTACTAAATAGTATTATTTGGAGTTCTTTGACTCAATACTATGAACCTAACATTCAATTATTTGGCCACCAATAGCATCGCTAGAGCCAAAACGCTCTTTCTTTATCACAAAAAAACAGTTTTCTCACAGAGTGTTTGGATTGACTTATTTTTAAATGCTTTTGATTTTTATGCATATTTTAATTTTTTGTGGTATTTGACAAAGCTAAAAGTGCTTTGAAGCATTTACTTTTAGGTCAAAAAAATGTAAAAATAAGTCAAAAGCCAAAAGTTGAGAAAGAAGAGAAAGTGAAATTCTTATTGATTTTTCTAGTTCAAATGATGAAGATCTTCGAACGAATCCAATTCGAACAAGTTTCAAATTCAAAAATTTACTAAAATTGATCAAAAAATTTCGAAGAATAGTGAATATCAAGATTGACCGAAAGTAATCAGGTTAAATCAGATAAATACAATGATAAGGAAGTGGAAAAAATTATAGGATTGGTTGGTAGTAACTGCTTCCGTGATTCTCACCCATTTCAGCCGTTACATGACTTAAAACATGGGCACTATATAAGATTAAATAATGCAATCTCAAAGATCTTGTAATTTGGCCGTTATTTGAGTTACTGCTCAGACATTCTGAACCTTTTCAGATGGATTGTTCCGGGCTTTTACTGTCCGATACAAATGATGCGGGTCAAAAAGTTGATTCTCATATGATCAAAGAAGTCTTTGGTTTGACTGGCGTTTGACTGACATGACGATTGAATGTAATTCGTTCTATGCTTGTTACATGTCTGTCTGATAAAATAATCTTTGATTTCGATATACTTTCACCAATACAATATTATTTCAGAATAACCACTAAAATTTATCATCCACGCTATATTTTCTATTTTTGTTTTCTTCTGCTATTCGAAATTCATTGACCTGCTAATCCGTGACCACAAATTCTTTTGAAAAATCAAGATTGAGTTGTTCATTTCTTTGATGTCTTGGATATGTTGTTCGATTATTTACTCATATATATTACTCGTCTACATTATCGTTCGGTATTTAGCACCCCTCTTAGAATTAAACTAATTTAGATTTATATCGGAAAATTCTACTTTAAAAGTATAAAACACTCCCTATTAAATGGCAACTCAATTTCCACGGCTCTCAAGTTCGAGATTTCTTATTTAAAAAAGATACTTATCATCGCACCACAACTTTTAACAAACATGCCATATCGCCATATCTTATTCTTGTGGCTATGAGGAAACACTGACATATAGGGGTGAGCATGGTATGGTATGGTGCGGTATTTGAAATTTGGATTCGGTAATTTTGGTATTTGGTTTTTAAAAATACAATACCATTACCATATCAAATTAATTTGGTATGGTTCGGTATTTTTAAAAGTTCGGTTTTGGTATCTTGCGGTATGGTAAATCGGTAACCATAGTTGTTCAACTTCGACTAATATATACTTGTATAATAGAGAATTATGACTTTGACTTTTCAAAAAATGTCTCAATTGTATCATATCAACACACTACACATGTTGAAATATATATTCAAAAGAAGGTATAAGCAACTCCCTTTGTTAATCAATTACACAATAAAATATTTCAATCAAGATTAAGTAGTCAAAATTTCAATGTCTAAATATTTAATTTTATACTAATATTAGGTTGTATATTTGCTAGTATTTTAATAATATATAAATTATTTATGCAATTATATACTTCGATATGGTATTCGGTATTTTAATATATTATTTATAAATACCGAATACCATACCAAATACCAAAAAAATTAAAATGCATATCATATATCATACCAAATACCATAATATCCAAACCACGATATTAAAATTTTTAATTCGATATAATAATTCGATATATACCATACCATGCTCACCCCTACTCACATACATTTAAAGAGCCCCCACTTGCAAATTGTAATGACATGAGCCATTTGCATTTTAACTTCTTGTCTTTCTTTATTTTCATTTATTTTCTTGTAGGACTTAAGTTATATGTGTACCTTTATAATAAAGAATTTTTACAATATCAATATAATTAAATTAATTTACAATAAGTTACTATTTCATTTTGAGATTGTTATTCTTGGTGTATTCAAAAATAAAATATTGTAAAATTTTAAATAAATAGAATCAGAAATGGAGATGAAACAAAATTATATTTGAATCTACTAATTCACAGTGTATTCTTAAAAAAATTAATCTCATCTTAACTAATACTCGAAGTATAATTTATAAAATTATTTTCTTCTAGAAAAAAATGGATAAATCACACTAATGTAATGGTACTTCAAACCTTAGTGTACAACGAACCCATAGAACAAATTTAAATCACACTTAGAGGGAGAGAATTTTAGAATTTTCGTAGTGAAAAAACTAAAGGAAAAACAAATATTTATATCCAACAAAGGATAATGTGAATAAATATTATTGTGTCTTTTCCAAAAAGTCACAACTAGTACTTATTCATTGTGAAAATGTGCTATTCAAATTGCATCTTTTCTCCTAGAGTTTTTTTCAAGAAAGTACCTATTCATTTCTCATTAATACCTCTTAAGAACCCAACATAGATTACTATATTATAAAAAATCACCAATTTATATATAGGTTAATTCAGAGGCGATTCTAGAATTTTTAGAACATGGGTGCACCACTAAGAAAAAGGGAAAAGATGTATGTAGTGGGAATTGAACCCTAGACCTCAAGGTAAATAACTCAACCTTTTAAGTCTCTCCTTACAGCATGGGTTCAGCAGGTAATATTATACTAATTTTAAAAAATATATACATAAAATATCTAAATTTACGGGATGACCACGAGTTCCCGTGCCTCATTTTTTAAGGCTAAATTCGCCCCTGGGTTAATTGAATCTGATAGCATATAAGAAATTCTATATTGTCACTATGAACAAACATTAAACTCGTTTTTCTTCTTGGAGTTTGGTGGGGGTGGGTTAAGGTTAGAGAAGATTTTGAAAAAAGTGCATGTATATATGTGGACCATTACCAATAATTTGAAGAAAATAATGAAGTTGGCCACTTATTTCTTGTGGACATTTTCATTTTTAGGTCCTCCAAAATTAATGAGTTGCTTGCTGTGTGTGACTGTCATTCTTTTTTCAGAAATGAGTCCATTTATAATACTAGTCCAAACCATTATTGGTGTTGTTGGTTTTCTTGACTTGTTTTAGTCTTCCCTCCATTATTTGCATTTGTCAAGTGGAGCATATTTTTTTGGAATTTAACAAAAAAAATAATCTAAAACGGGGTGAATTTATTGTTCAAATTATGGTGCACATGAATTCATGATATTTTTAAAAAAATTAGATATTTCAGGATGAGATTCCCTTCATTAGAGTTTCCTCAAGTTTTTCTCAATGGGGTAGTGAATGATTGTCAAGTGTTTAATTTATATTTTGAAGGTTGAGATTAGTTTTATAATTATTAATATTTCACCTTTAGTCCAAAAATAAATTTGCACGCACATTTTTGCAACTTTTATTCACAATCTATTATCTAATTTTTCATCCATTTAAATGCAAAAGAAATAAAGATCTGAAATTTTCCGTGCTCGTTTTTCCTTTTAATTTTTCTTTGTTTAATATCAAATATTTAATTGAAATGAATTTTCATATTGATTGATTCCTAATATCAGATTGAGATAAATTAAGAGTTGTAATAAACTTATTTATTATTTATTTTTCTTCCTTCAATTTGTCATCTTTGATTTTTATTTTTTTTAAGTAATTAAGATGGATCAATGTGTGCTGAAAGAAAAAAATTCGTGCACAACATGGAAGAGGATGAATAAGAAGAAGAGTCATGAGTGAGGATTGAGATGACATATGTGTATAACTCACTTTTGTAAAAATATTTTAAAAATGTTGCAAATATCTTTATAATATAATTAATTTTACGTAGATTAAAATTATTTATTAGTGTGAACAAAGCTCATTCATTTATATGAAAATTTAATTTTGGACCAAAGGTGAAATATTAATAGTTTAAACTGATCTCAACCTTCAAAATATAAATTGAACACTTGGCAATCATCCACCACTCCATTGAGAAAAACTTGAGGAAACTCTAATGGAAGGGATCTCATCCCAGATATTTCATATACATGTATTTATTAGAATTGATCTAACATTATTTGTTGGACTCCAAGTTCTAACAAGGTTGAATGATGCACTTGATTGAATGATAAATTATTTACCCAAAGTAATAAAAATTGATTTCCACATAATATATTTTTTTAATATAATATCACTAGTTCGAACTTTTGATCCTAGTCGCTCCAATAAATATAATTTTGATAAAAGTACTAGAATTTATGAATAGTGTCAATCATGCACTATAGAAATAAAAGTTTATTTCATCGCGAATCAGTGAGAAATTTTTATTATAGAATATGATTTTTTCACTATTTTCTATCAAACTAGCTCACTGAGAAAGTGCATGGTGGAAACAAATTCTCACTGAAATAGTGGAAAACTCTAATTTTTCAATATAAAAACATTACTATTTTTTCTTTTCCCACCGATTCAATCAAAAAATGTGAAAATAGGTAATAACCACGGGATATTTTTCGTGAGAAATTTCAGTAAGAAAATTATAATTTTATAGCAGTAATATCCAATTTAAGGGTGTTACGACTTTCGCTAAAAATACTTTTTAAAATAAGCAGATTGTAAATTTGACCCAACCAGTAAGATAGTATTATAAAGTAGTAACAGACTATGTATATATTTTTGTATGAAAAATAATTTCTAGTTATATTTATTGAAAGATTCATGGAAATCAAGTGATATACAATTTTCAGATACGTGTATAAATTTTGATTTCATATTATATGATAAATGATTTCAGGTTATGTATATTGAAACAGAAATGAGAATCAAGTGATATACAATTTTAAAAATGGAGTGAAGATATTTTGTGGAAGAAAATGGAGAAAAAATCTCTGTTACATTAGAGAGAATTAGAAATTGTGTTTTTTAAATTCTGGTATGGATCGTAATTAAAAAGGTAGATTGGTAATTAGAAAAAAGTTGTTGTATGCAGTGTAACCATATAGGGAGAAAATCGTTCAAACCTCCCAACTTTTTTTAAAAATCAAACTCCCCCCTCAACTTTGAAAAATAATCATTCTCCCCCCCCCCCCCCTTATCATATGTAATGTCTATTTTATCCTTGACATTCATTTATCCATTTATGTAAAAAAAAAAGTATATTATATTATATATAATATTTTATTTTTTAATCTAAGTATTTATAGTTTTTTTATTTTAGTTCATTAATATTATAAGTAGAATAATTTTTTTATAAATTTATTGCAAAATTAAATATTATTTTTTATAATTATTATTCTAATATCACATGCATTAAATATATATGTATATACATGAATTTGAACTTGAAACCTCAAGATGAATTTTGAATCTCCTAAATCACTGAGACAACCTCTAGTCCTGTATTTAATGGATTCAAAATCTATATACACACTAAAATTTAAAAAAATGCCTTTTATATACAATATAATTTTTTATCCAGGGGATTCGGGTGAATACCCTCGCCCCCTCTTAAATACGCTCTTGCATATTTCCTTTAACTTTCACGTATCTCTTATTCTCTACTATCTATATAGATAAACGAATTTTGATTGTCATTGATGAAATATTTTCTAATATAATTTAAAATTTATTTATAATATAAATAAATATTTTTTAAGATTTTTAAAAATAAAATATACTTTTATTTTTATTAATTATTTTCTTATTGCATGCATCAAAATATATTTATAAATTTATTAAATTATAGTTTTCATTATTATTAATAAAATTACTTTTTAATTATGTTCCTTTATTTTATTATAGAACGACATTAGCTTTTATACTCAATCAAATTTTTTCAGCAAAAATAATATTTTTATAGACAATTTGTTACATAGATTAAAAAATAAAAATATCATAATTTTAAAAAAAATAAAAATAAAATAAATAGTGATTGATAATGTAAGGGTAGAATAGACATTTAGAAAAATAAATTAGGAAAAGGGGGGCAGAATGATTATTTTTCAAAGTTGAGGGAGGAGTTTGATTTTTAAAGCAAAGTTGAGGAGTGTAAATAAATTTCACCCTAAATATATATCTAGGATAATTTTCTCTTTGTTATTCATGTTCTAGTTGCATAATTTTGAATAGGCGTGTTCATCGTTCTGTTCTATATGATTTTCGAAAATTTCAGTTAGGTATTTCCCATTTCAGAAAGGTTATACCAATATCGTATCAAATTAATTTGATTAGTTCAAATTTTCTCTTTTGCAGTTCGGTAATTATGATTTATTCGACTTTATATCACTGGTGTAATTATTTAGCACATAATTAATAGGATTGTGCCTAATTTTAGTTCACAAATGAAAGCAAAATGAAAACCAGCAGAAACATCAAATTTTGATATCCTTTAATTTAAATATTTTCAAAAGACTAACATCATCCTAAAAAGTGTTCAACAATGTAAAAAAGTTCACATTAAGAAAATCTATTGAAAACATTCAAGATATAAGTAGGTGATTGCATATTTTAACAACAACAACAACAACAACAACAACAATAATTTCATATATGTGCATATGACTATGTATTTTTAAAAAAATGAATATCATGTTGAATACAAAAATTCTAAAAATTGAAATATTGAATACATATCAAATATTAAAAAAGAAACCAAAATACAGATTATTTTTTTCTTAATTTTGTTTCCTTAATCTGATTTTTACCCAGTTATTCATCCCCTAATTTTGATGAGCCCTGTTGAGAACAAAAATTGACCTTGAGGAATGCTAATTCATATTAGAAATATGTGTAGCAATTGAAATTATATGCAATAATTGAAAATGTAAAGTAAAGTAGATGGGATACCATCACTCTTAACTAAAAAATTTAAGTTTGAGCTCTAGAAGTTTTTTTTTTAAAAAAACTTTTAATAGGAAATATATTTTTCTTTAATAGACTTTACACAATACAAATTCAAATTATTAAAAATAGTAAATTGTTTTCTTTTTCTAACTATTGCAAAGTGAATAAAAGTTTGAGAAAATTAGACAAAATGTTTATTGAATCAAAATTTCTTACCCAAAATAATTCATTATTATTAATTACTGAGAATGGCCACTCGACTCATTTTATTTCAATGACGTGCATTTCACTGCACTCTTTTTCGCTGCTTTCAGTCATTAAAGTTTCTTCAAAGCTTCATTTGACGTACCGCAAACATAAATCATTTCAAGTGAATAATATGTCAAAAGACTCAAAACATCGAGAGAAGCTCATATTTTAAATTTGAGATTGTTTAAGGGAGATTTTGAGTTGGTCAGGATTGAAAGACTTCATTAGCCATCAAAGCTCGATTTTAAAATTTGACTTGCCACAAATGTGAATCATTTCGAGTGAATAATATATCAAAAGACTCTAAACGTCGAGAGCAGCTCATATCTAAATTTGAAACTTTTTAGAGGAGGTTTGAGTTGGTCGGGATTGAAAAAAATATGTATATGTAAATATTATATAAACAACGTATATGAATGTATATACATCTCTAATATATAGTTATATATCATACATACATGGTTATATACTATTTATATAATATCGATGCATTGTATATACATGTGATTATTTTGTTGAATTTTTTTGTCACCTGTATAATTAGGTAAGAAGCCCCATAGGTTTTCCATGTTCTTATGATTTACCTTTACTTTCAGTCTTCTTAAGCACCCTTTGGTGCTGGGCCTTGTTTATGGGCTTCTTTGAAATGTGGCCTAAACTGAGTTTCTCTGTATCATTTTTTTCTTAGGGAAAAGGACATGGGCTGACCACTTTTAAAAGAAATGGTCCATGTTTAATTTATTGGACAGAATATGGCTTTTAGGCCTTTTTAATTCCATTTTTCAACCATTAGTTTAAGAAAAAATTACGGGACATAGAATATTGAAGGGCTTAATTACGGGACATGGGTTAACTTTCACATCATTATATTTTATAGGTATAGTTTAGAACAAGTAGCTATATATTTTGGACAACATATACATTTTGGGGGAAGAAAATGTATATTACCTATTCTCAAACTTCCTCTCACCCAATTTTCGGTGGAATTCACGTCCCATCCCCATGATTTATGGAGATTTCTATTTTAAAAAGATTTTTTTAAAATTCCATCCTTGTTTAGTGATGTTTATATATGTATATAAGTATATACCAACTAAAATGCATATATGTATATGCAATTGGAATGCTTTGTTTTTGGTTATACATTGTATATCAGATTCATACTTTTGAGGTTCAAATGTATATGAGATTCATACTTTTGAGGTAAGTACCATGATTTATGGAGATTTCCATTTTAAAAAGATTTTTCTAAAATTTCATCCTTCTTTAGTGATGTTTATATATGTATATAAATATATACCAACTAAAACGCATATATGTATATGCAATTGGAATGCTTTGTTTTTGGTTATACATTGTATATGAGATTCATACCTTTGAGGTTCAAATTTATATGAGATTCATACTTTTGAGATTCAAATGTATTTGAGATTCAAACTTTTGAGATTCAAATGTATATGAGATTTATACATATCAGTATATACATTGAAAATATATATGCTTAGTTAACTTGAATCTCAAATATATATATATACAATAGATGGTGAACACATGAGTATATGAAATTGCAAAGTATATGAATAGTTATTTGTAACTGAGATTTTTCAGTTGTATCAGTTAATTATGAAGACAGAATATTAGTGAGAGTAAAAGACGCATGATTTATGGAGATTTCCATTTTAAAAAGATTTTTTCTAACTGATTTTTAGGAATCTATTTTTATGGTATATACGTATATAAGCGTTTATATACAAATCGAGGGCTGATTTTGAAACTTGAAATTAGCTACGCTTTGTAATTAAGAAACTTAAGCTATGAGCCCTAAATAATTTAGCAAACTATAGCTATTTATGAAATATTGCCTTAGTTTAAAAGTCCAGATTCGGCCCAATCAACTCAATTTGCAGTCTTTGTTGACTTTTTTTTGTTTTTTTTTGTTTTGCTAGGTTTTTAATTTTTTTTGTTCTTTTTCGTTGCTCTTTTTATTGTTTTAAAAAAATGTTTTTGCTGGCTTTTTATTTATTCTCTTTTTTTATTGTTGCTCTTTTTTATTTTTTTTTATTATATAAAGTGTATAATTAATGTATTAGTATATAATATCTTATTTTTTTGGCAAATTTTAGTTGAGTTATACTTTTACAAATTTATAGATTACGTTTCATATAAGGTCCAGAACTTTCACACTTTTTTTTTATTTTTGAGTTGACTGTATAAAAAAAATTTATTTAATTCCTTTCACTCTTAGTTAATATAAATTTTGTATACAATTGTAATTGTATCAATATGCATATGTTATCAATTGTTATCTGATACAATTGTATATGATGTGTATAAAAATTATATAATTATTATATAAAATATGTATATATATTAGATTTTTATAAAAAAAATATATAATTATTGTATAGAATATGTATGTGTATAATATCTCTATAGAATATGTATATGATGTGTATCGAAACTATATAATTGTTGTATAGAATATGTAATCGTATAAGATTTCTATAGAAACTGTATAGAATATATATAGAAAAATATTTTTATACAAGACGTGTATAGAAACTCTATCATTGTTGTATCGAATACGTATATGTATAGGATGTGTGTACAAACTATATCATTGTTGTATAAATATATATTTATCACGATTATATTATATATATGTATCAGATATGTATTGTATTGTGTCAATATGTATCAAATATGTATTGTATTGTATTGTATTGTATCATATAATGTATTGTGTATATGTATTAATACATGTTGAGGGTATATCAAAATATTATACGAAATATAGACGCTTCACCATATTGAGGAAAAATAAAAAAGGTTATAAAATTGTATTTGATTGTTAAAAAAATAAGATCAATAGTAAAAAGAGCAATTCTTTTTTTAAAAATAAACAAAAAAATAAATAAGAAGAGCATTTTTTATAATAAAAAAAGCAGTAAAAAAAATAAGAAGAGCAATTTAAAAAAAAGAAAAGAAAAAAAGAAACAACAAAAAAAAGCAAATGATAGATGAAAAAGAAGAAAGCAGCGAAAAAACTAAAAAAAATAGAAGAGAAAGAAGGCGGCAAGAAAAGATGGCTAGAATATGGAATTTTATTCCATTGGCTATTGAGGTGTCATTAATTTTAGACGACTGACTAATTTTGTCCTTCTCCCTTTTTTTTATTTTCCCAAGCCACTTTTATGTATATGTGTATGTTTCACTTTTTCTTTTTTTGGTTTCTCATCTTGCATTCGATATTTGCATTGAAGTCTCACTAATTTAGATTTGCGTCATGTAAAGCTCATTTGGAGGAAGCGTTCCCTACCAAGCATCTTTTTATACCGAGAACTCGAAACTGAAATCTTTAGTTAAGAAAGAAAAAGTTCCATCCGTTGCATCACATCCTTTGATAGTTGTGGATGTTCCTCCGCTCAGAAGTAATCCGGTATATTAACCCTCAATTTTTTAAGCTTCTTTCCCTCTTTTTCATATATCATCCCCCGATTTCCTTAGTATCTTTCCCCTTTTCTCGTATATCAACCCCAATTTCCCTAGCATCTTTCACACAATATGTATACATAGGATATATGTGATATAAAAAAAAATCTATGTTGATAGAAAAAAAATCTCTCCATCTCAATTTATGGTGGTGTTTGGTGGTATTCAGATTTCAAAAATCAAACCTTTTTTCATAAATTTTCCAAATATTTGAATTAGTTATTATGATTTATAATACTTTTTTTGGTAGTTTTCAAATATATAAATTTATTTAATTTTTTTAATGACTGTACAATCAAATTCACAGTCAAAATTAAAAAAATTGACTCTCAAAATTCTAACTATGACATATAAATTGAAACAGAGAAAGTAATAATCAGTATTATGACACATAACAATATTACGTTAATGAGACCAAAAAAGAATTATCTGTCTTTTGGTTACAATTATGTATTTGTTGATAAGTTGATTAATCTTGATGGTTTTGTGCGATTTACCCTATTGTCAATGAAGGATGGCCCGTTGATTACAAAGCTTAAAATTGAAGGCCTGAAAAGGTTCACCCTTAAATCAAAACTAACTTTTTATCCACATTGTTCTCTTTTCATTCGATACTTTTGGACCACTAAGGCGATTTTATTCTCACTCGATGGGTTATAAATTTTCTAATTATTTTTAATAATCATCAAAGATTATTATTTCATCAATTTACCAAAACATAAAATCAACTCCGATATACTATATGAATTTGTATTTTATTAACGACCTATGGAGACAAATATCTAAAATAATGGATTTCTGAGGGCAAAGGCTTCAATTTGTTAGACTTAAAATTTTGAATTATAATTGTATGAACCGTAAAAAAGATTCACAATTACATCTCATGTAAAAAAATGTACCTAATTAATAAAGAAATTTTTGAGAGGATAATAAATAATCTAATAATCAGTGTAATCAACTCATATAGTCGCTCAAATAGATTTTAAATTCAAAATAGTCATACTTTATTTGGACAATTTCATTATAATCAACTTTCACATGTTGTTTACTTTTATTAGTCAATCTACATAATTTGAGTAATTCAAAAAGGGAAAAAAACACAAATAGCCGCCCAGGTATCTATGTTACTTGTAAATATTATGCATAGATATATAGTATATAATTAATGAATAATCATTAGATAATCTATGTATAATCTATATGTATGACCTATGATCATTTAATTGACCATGTTTAAAGAGATATAAATAAGATATGTACCTATCATTATCCCTATAAATACATGATTAGAATCAAAATTCTACGATTACACAAATTATGTAGACTGACTAATAAAAGTAAATAATATGCAGAAGTTGGTTATAAAAGGATTATCAAAATAAAATATAGCTATTTTGAGTTTAAAACTTATATGGACTGCTATTTGTGTTATCATCCCAATAATTCGTTACTTAGAATTTCATCAAATCATCTATAAGTTTAGTTGCAATAAACGAATAGGATTTATATTTTGTACGTTGGACATATTAATCAACAGTTGAGATGGCCGAGTTGGTCTAAGGCGCCAGATTAAGGTTCTGGTCCGAAAGGGCGTGGGTTCAAATCCCACTCTCAACATATATTTTTTTCTTTTACTATTTCCACTTAGTTAATATTTTATACTTCGTTTATCTGTATTTTTCCAAAACTTCAATCACTCGTCAAGTTTTCTCTACAAAGTGGATTCAAAATTTCACAATAACTATTTGAAAACCATTTGTACTTATTTAGTGAGAATTTAAAGTTGGTTAGTCTATTTTAATCCAATTCATCTCATAAAAAAGTTTGGCCAAATACTATTTATTGCTCAAAAGTACTTTTTATATTTATTGGTCAAACAAAAATTATTTCTCACAAAAAATTTGTGTTAAAAAAATACTTTTCAAAATAAATTGATTTTATAGACTTGACCAAACAGACTATCAATCCGACTAACTTTTGGATAGAGTTGGACAATGACTCATTTATTGATTCACTCAATTTTAGTCCACTCAAATTCGGCACAAACCATCTATTTGCTATGCCCAGTGGCGTAGCCAGAAATTTTATGAAGGGTGACTCATTTATTGATTCACTCAATTTTAGTCCACTCAAATTCGGCACAAACCATCTATTTGCTATGCCCAGTGGCGTAGCCAGAAATTTTATGAAGGGTGACTCATTTATTGATTCACTCAATTTTAGTCCACTCAAATTCGGCACAAACCATCTATTTGCTATGCCCAGTGGCATAGCCAGAAATTTTATGAAGGGTGTTCAAACTTTGCACCAAAAAAAATTAAAGAAGACAAAAAATGTGGGCACATGGGGATTTGAACTTGGGTAGACTGTAGGTTACTACTCCATGTTACCGCTGGGCTGCTACCTTTTACAAGTCAATATTTACATTGTTAATTTTTCTTACCATGTTATGTTAAAGCAGAATAAAATTTTAAAAAAAGAATGTTGCCGTGAGAATTTGATCCTGCGCCCATGTAACGAAAGTGCACTCGCTTGCCACTGAGCTACTGCTCTCATTGTTTCAAAGAGTGTTCAAAATGATACATAACCAATATAAAGTAAGATTTAACCTATATATATAATGTAATTTTTTGGCGAAGGGTGTGCGGCTGCACACCCTGCCACCACCGTAGCTCCGCCCCTGGCTATGCCTAAATAAAAAGTAGGATTATGTAAGATGTTGATGTTTATGTATTATTAAAATATTAAAGTGTATATGTTAGTGGGTGTAAATTGGCAAGAAAGGAGACGTTATTTCTTGGTGCAACTTATATAACCACTAAGACATGTTTCACCACTAATTACTCACTAAGGCTTGAATGTTGTAGCCACTGCCCCATGTTCTACCTCACTTAGTATTTACTATTCTCGAATTACTAAATGGAAGAAATACTACATCTATGTAAAAAGAAATTTCTGTTGATAGTAGGAGAAGTAGTATATTGTGAGATGAATAAGAAATATATTGTGTTTATATTTTGAAGTTAGTGTAGTGCAAGAGAGAGTTGAGACAAAGAAAATATTTTAAGTCTTCAACTAAATTCACTATACAAAAGAGAGTAATTTTATATTGAAGGAAGGTGTTCTTTTGGTAGAGCTTTGGACTCTTCAACTAATCTGAAGTTGTTTGAGTTGTATGACGTTGTTGGGTTGTTGTATCCTGGAGGGGACAAGTCAAAAGTGATACTGCTAGATCGATGTAGATTACGCCGCAATGAACTTGAATCTCCTTAAAAAGAGCGAGTTATCTACGCCTCAGCTTGAATATATTTTTATTCATTTTATTTTCATTTATAATTTATTGTAATTGTGATATATTACACCAACATGAGGTGGTCATATAACACAATGTACATAGTGGTTAACTAAGATTTCAGAAAGCCTCAACCAAAATCAAGAAGTGTTTGGTCAACATATAAAGAAGAGTTTAAGTTATGTACACATAGTTGGTGTAATATCTTTTTAATACTACTAGATTATTAAAAAGATATTTATAGGTACCTATCTATAATGAGGGATTTAAAATCTTAAAAATAAAATAAGTTATCCACTACAATATGCAAAGATGATTTTATAATAATTTTATATTGAAAAAATTTCTTAACAATTAACGATATCTATAACTTAAATTCTTTAAAAAATATATATTTTTTCAATCTTAGACAAGATGGCAATGCATTCTTTTTGGTAACTAACAATTGTATTGACAACCAAAAATTGGGATTTACAAAACCACAACAAAGTATAACTCTTCTTTGTTGTCTCAAAATAAGAAATCAAGCTAGTCTACCTCAAGCATCTAGACAGTAGCAGCTAAGTAGGCACACCTCCTAGGGAGGGTTTCCTAGCTTAGCTTGTTGCATACAACTATAAAGATGATAATCTAGTCCCCAGCTACCTCAATTCTATAGACGGGCTCATACGAAATTAGAGTGGCAAATTTTGGAGCAGTGCCTTGGCTTCATTCGTAGCTCGAAAATTGCATACACAAGCAATCTGTCTGGCAATGCTTTCAATGTCTCTACTTTTCTTCTCAAATAGACGTTGGTTCCTTTCTAACCAAATAGCATGGACAGTCTCGGTGTGAATCAATTTAAAGATCTGTGTAGCCTTAGATATGCCGTTGGCTCTAGTAATGATCCATTTTAGTTGTTGTTCCCATGTACCCACAAGTGGAGGTTGAACTTGGAGCCACACAACCAACCTTTGCCATAGGTTCTTGGCAAATATACAATGAATAAAAAGGTGTTCTCTATTCTCAATAGGCTCCTGACAGAAAACAAAAGCAGTATCCACGGGTATCCTCCATTTAGCCAATATTTCTCCGGTTAGTAGCCTATTTTGTACATAGAGCCGGGTTGTGAACAAAGTCTTGGGTTGAGCATCATTTTTGTACATTACATTAGGCATTTCCATGGTACCCTATCAACATTTTCAAGCAAGGATAGGTATATTCGTTTGATTAGACTCTTTTCGCTACCGTTATCCATATTGCCATGTGGGATATACCCTCTTGATTCCATGATTTTCTTAAGCATCCAGCAGGCCTGTTGAGGAATAACCATCCATTCTGCCTGTTGTTCCTTTATGTAGTAGGCGTGTACTCAGCGAATCCATAGCTTGTCCAGTTTGTGTGCAAGATCCCAGAAATTCTTTGCAAGGGCAGACTTGTTCCATAGCCATAAGTTTATGACATTCAAGTAAACCTGTCAACTGGGCCGGTCTGACCCGGATCAGACCGATTAGACCAGCCCAAATAGAGAATCGGACCGCTTGACCCAAGACCGGAATAAGGACACCTGGTTCGTGGGCCGGAACGTGGGCTGGGCCGTCCAGGCCTGGCAACCCGGGAGACTGGCCCAGTTCTGAGATCGGACCTGACCCACCGGTGCACCGGACCGGACCGACCCGGGTAAGTAAAAATTTTTATTTATTTTTTCGTTTGATTTTGGGCTGACGCAGGATTAACAGGCCACATGGGCCGCTGTCAATAGGCCTGCTGTGCGCCGCTGGCAGGCCCTGGCCTCTATAATAGCCTGTTCAGGCTATGTTGAAATTTCAACATGATAATTCACTAATCACTTGGCAGTTGGCAGGCCTTTGTTGAACGTTGGTCCAACGGTTGCAATGCCGTTTGGGCCAATGTTCAATTCTTCTCCATTTTAAAAATTTACCCATTTTTCATATATAAATACCTTTCTAAATTTCATCATTTTTATTACAAAATACTTCTCATTCTCTCTCAATTTTCTGGTTTTCTCTCTTGATTTCTAGCAATATCTACTTTATTATTTTGCTATCAACAACATCAAGTTGGAAAAAGTTCAAGTGTTCAATTCATCAATTTACGGTTGCTTAATTACTTATTTATCTCCGATAATTTGGTATAATCATTCTCTCTTACTTTTAATTAGTATATTATTTGTTGAATATCTTTTTGTATTATTTTTTGTGTATTTAATATTTATTAATTTAATTTATAAAATGGATAAAGTAAGACAACTTGGTAAAAGTGTTAAAAATTTATGTCCTGAAAGTAGTAGTGGTAGTAAGAAAAAAATCACTTCTGGTAGAGGTAGTACAAGCGGTAGAAATAATTATTCTCGTGTGCCTCCACCATCACCTAGTGAGATAGGAGAACGAGATATTCTTGTGGGTGCACATGATATGAATTATTTTGAGGCACAAGAAAATTATGGAATTGAAGAAGAAAATGAAGTTGACGTAAGTGTACATAATAATAATAATGATGATGATGATGGTGATGATGATGAACCCACTAGTCCCGTTATTGATAATGCTCAATCTCGTACTCCTAATCTTCCTCCACGGCCTAGAAAGCCCCGTAAATTAACTAGTGTTGCATGGCATTTTTATACTAAATTAGAAGGAACAACTCTTGTTGAATGCAATTTTTGTCAAAAACAATATCAGCATAAGCACCGGGGGTAATGCTGGGGGAACGGGTCAATTGATGAGACATTTGAGAACCGATCATATAGGCTGAGAAGAACTTTTAAAACAAGGTGGGGCTGGTGGAACACATAGACAAACTAAAATGAACCCACATACCGGTAAATTAGTTGGGACGTATAATAAAAAGAAAAACCGTGAAGAGTTAGCGAAAATGATAGCATTGGATTGTTTGCTTTTCACGTTTGCTTCTTCTGATGCTTTTGTTCATTACATACAATCTATTTATAACCCAATATTTATCGATATTCCTAGAAGTACTTGTCGATCAGATAATTTTAGACTACACGGACAATATGCATTTTATTTATGTTGGTTATTAACAAATCTTTCATGTAGAGTTTCTCTTACTTTTGATCTTGGTCGTGCGGTTAATAAAAATAATTATTTAACAATTACTTGTCATTGGATAGATAGTAATTTTGTCATGCAAAAATGTATTTTGGCATTTTGATATGATGAAGATCGTAGGCATACTGCAGATTTTATTTCTAAAATCTATCTTAGTGGTTACATATTATTATGGTCTTAATGAAAAAGTTTTATGTATGGCTTTTGATAATGCATCTAACAACACCGCTGCTATTGATGATTTAAAAATTATGCTTACTCCTCCGTGTGTAATTTTTTTTCATGTTATGTGTGTTCGTCATATATACAATCTAATTGTAAAAGATGATCTTGATTTTTTTGAACTTGTGATTGAAAAAATTAGGCATGCAGTTGACTTTATTCAAGGAAATAATAGAAAGCTTAGACTTACTGAATTTAAAAGAAAATGTAAGGACAATAATCTTAGACCAAGATTAATGCCTGAAGAAATAGACACTAGGTGGAATTATACTTTTAATTTTTTAAATACTTGCTATATTTATAAAGTTCCTATTACTACGACTTTTAACCAATATTCTAGCGAATTTCCTGAACTTATGTTACAAGAAGCCGATTGGAAGAAAATTAAAGATGTTGATTTTTTACAGTCATTTTATTTAGCTACTGTTGAATTTTTCGGTGCTTATTATCCTACTGCTTCTAATATTTTAGCTTATATAGCCGATCTCTCTATATTGCTTAGTGAATATAAGCTTAAAAGAGGTAACTCGGAAGCTATCACTAAAATGATCGAAAAATTTTAAAAATATTTTTTTTCGATTCCACCTATTTACTTAGTTGGTGCTATTTTAAATCCATGTATGAAATTTGTTAATATTTGTGAATTTGTTGCTATGATTTATAAAAATTTAGAAATTAAGAATGATGAAGTACCTATTATATCTGATGCTACTATTAATGCGAATATTTACATGGAAAATTTATTTAATCATTATGTTACCTTAGTTAATAATGCTACACCGACTCATAATGCTCCTTTATCCCATCCTTCGGACGAGCCATCATCTTCCAAAAGACAGGCACAAGATGTGCCTGCTTATGGTATAACTAATTTATCTGTTTGGTCAAGATTACAGCTTACAACGCAAGGAAGCATAAATCGCGATGAACTTAATTTATATTTGAGATCACCCGTGGAGGACTATAAAAATCAAATCTCAACACTAGAGTGGTGGAAGAACAATCAAAGACAATATCCCGTACTTTCAATATTGGCTAGAGATGTGCTAAATGTTCCAATGTCAACCGTTGCATCAGAGAGCGCATTCAGTCAAGGAAGGTAGCAGCTCGGAGACAATCGACACTCAATAGGAAGCAATGCCATGAATGTTTTAGTTTGCCTCAGAGATTGGATTAGAACGGAGCGAAGAAATCAAGGAATGACAATTGAACCGGATGAAGAAGAACCACTTGAAGAAATAATGTCACTTGGAGATCCTTCAACACAATCAAGTCCAGCGTATGGAGTTGTTGATTTTGAAAATTATGATCCCATTCCTGCCCATGTTAATACAGAGGAATTAAAAAAAAATGATTTGAAATATGTAGATTTCTCAATTTATCTATTAAATTTTTATTTTCTAGGTTTAGTTTATGAAGTTGGAAAAAAGTATTTGTAACCTTTGAATTTCAAGTTTCAACTTCATTTTTCAATCAATATATTTTTAATAAAGTCAAAGGCTCATTGAGTCTTTGCATTTTTAATTTTTTTCTCTCATAAGATTTAAATTTTATTTCTTGTCTATCATCTATTTTATATATACTTTTATAGTTAGTATATATTGTAAATATTTAATATATATATTATATGTATATTATTTGAATTTCAAAGTTCAAGTTTCAATGAATTTGAAATTTCAAATTTTTAACTTTAAAAATAGAAATTTCAACTTTGAAAATTGAAATTTCAACTTTCAATGCATTGAAATTTGAACTTTAACTTTGAAGTTTGGAGTGTTTGGACTTAGAAATTTGAATTTTAAATTTTTAATATATCTCTAGTCATATATATATATATATATATATATATATATATATATATATATCATATGTATATCGTGTATATATCTGTTATATGTATATATTTTTTATATATCATATGTATATCATATTGTGAATATTCTATATATATATCATATGTATATCATATTATCATGTATATCAACTATTATATATATGTTATGTATATTCAAATAGTATAAATTATGAATATTTTATATATATTATATGTATATCATGGATATCATCTATTTCGTATATATTTTATATATACTTATATAGGATATATTGTGAATATGCTATATATATATATATATTGCTATATATATAGTATATTTTATGAATATTATACTATTATCAAATTTAAATTTTAAATTTTAAAATTAATAATATTACACTACAATTTTTTTTAAATTTTTTTAATTCATTTAGATATTTGTCAACAACTAATATTTTTGAAATTCAAATTCACAAGGTATAGAAGCTATGTTAATAGCATACAAAGTTATAACTTAAATTTAAATTAAAACATACAAACTTACATAAATTGATAAAATTACATAATTAGAAATTAAAAACATAGAAACTTAAATTGCTAAGATAAACTTATAAGTTCTAAACCAGGCACGTAATTATAACCATGCGTTTTAACATTTAGTGTTAAAGCCTCAAGGATATTAACATCACAAAAGTTGTAAAATTCTCTCTCTAGATAGCTCTCTTATTGTACATCTCTCATTGTAAATCTTTTATGAAATTCAAGAATCAGTTCTTGGAGACATCCATCCATTTAAGGTATATTTAATTTTCATTGTTTAGTTTTATTTTAGTAACAACTCTCCTAGCCAGGACGATGTCCGGCTAAAGATATCATATCTATTTCGAATAGCTAATTTCTCTCCTATATACACCATGAACGAATCTAAGTTTTATTAAAGTATAAAGGAATTTTGATATGGTTTCTCGACTAGGTTCTGAGATCGAGGTACAGACGGATCTAGTACTACTCTTATTGGCTTTGCCTTAGTGGCTACGTCTGGTCAGCCGTGGACCAAAGCCCGCTATTGAAGAGAAAAAGGGCGTCATTTCCCGGTTAGAACCACCAGACACATGGGCTCAATAGGAAGTATGTATTAGATCTTCGACAGACCCTTTGCTCGGATAAAAATTTCACCTTGCAGTCTGAAAAACTATACAAAAATTCTTGTATATTTCAATTCTTATGCAGTGCGGACTACCGCTAGCTTAAGGATGCTTAGTTGCTAGAAAGGTATTGCTGAACCAAGGGAAGACTCTGTTAATCCTGACTCTAAAAATGATATGTTTTTAGGTATGATGCAAATTATTACTGCCCATAAATGGTACGTTAAATGTACTACTTTAATCGATAATAGTTTTTCAATTTCTAACATTGCCATGATTGATAGTGGTGCTGATGTTAGTTGTATTCAGGAAGGCTCAGTGCCTACGAAATACTTTCAAAAAACTTCTCATATGGTAAAGTCTGCATCAGGACATGCTTTAGATATAAAGTATAAATTACCTAATACAAATATTTGCCAGAATAAAGTTTGCATTCCTCATTTCTTTTTTCTAGTTAAAAATCAGTTATTCCCTCCAATTATACTTGGAACCCCTTTCATAAATGCAATTTATCCTTTTACCAGCATAGACTCAAAAGGATTCTCTGCTACTTATAATAATTCTGAAATAAGTTATACTTTTGTTACAGATCCAGTAACTAGAGATATTAATGCTTTAATTGATATGAAGCAAAGACATGTAAATTCTTTGCAACTGAAATTGTTTAGTCTAAACATTTTTTATTCTCTAAAATCTGCAAAGGTGCAGGAAAAAATTAAATTAATTTCCCAACAAATTGTTGTTGATATCTGTGCAGATCATCCCAGTGCTTTTTGGAATCGAAAAAAGCATATTGTCACCCTTCCGTATGAAGATAATTTTTCGAAAGATAATATCTCTACTAAATCGCGTCCCTGTCAAATGAATGCTGAGTTAGTAGAATTTTGCAAAAAAGAAATTGATAGTTTATTGCAAAAGGGTTTGATCAAACCTTCTAAATCTCCTTGGTCATGCACTGCATTTTATGTCAATAATGCTGCTGAAAAGGAGCGAGGTGCTCCTAGATTAGTTATTAATTATAAACCATTGAATAAATATTTAAAATGGATTAGGTATCCTATCCCCAATAAAAAGGATTTATTGTCAAGATTATATGATGCCAATATATTTTCTAAATTTGATTTAAAATCAGGTTATTGGTAGATCCAAATAATTAAAGTGCATACTTATAGAACTGCTTTTAATGTTCCATTTGGGCAATATGAATGGAATGTTATGCCTTTTGGTTTGAAAAATGCCCCATCTGATTTTCAGAAAATCATGAATGACATTTTTAATCCATATTTGTATTTCATCATTGTTTATATCGATGATATTTTGGTATTTTCTAAAACATTAGAAATGCATATAAAGCATTTTGATATTTTAAAAAAAATTGTTATTCAAAATGGTTTGATTATCTCAAAATCAAAAATGAGTTTGTTCCAAACTAATGTCCGATTTTTAGGACATCATATTTGTCAGGGGAAGATTACTCCAATTCAAAGATCCATTGAATTTGCATCAAAATTTCCTGATGTCATCACTGATAGGACTCAGTTACAAAGGTTTTTGAGAAGCTTAAATTATATATCCCCATTCTATAAGAATTTTTCTCGTGATTTAGCCCCTTTATATGATAGGCTAAAAAAGAATTATAAGTCTCCTTGGACTGATAGTCATACCACTCTGGTACGAAATATTAAACTCCGTATTCAGTCTTTGCGTTGTTTAACTCTGGCTAACCCTGCTTGGCAAAATATTATTGAGACAGATGCGTCTAATATTGATTATGGTGGGATATTGAAACAGATAAATCCTAGCGACAAAAATGAGTATTTAATAAGATTCCACTCTGGCAAATGGACTGAAGTCCAAAGAAAATATGCCACTGTGGCGCATGAAATGCTAACCATTGTAAAATGTGTTTTAAAATTTCAGGATGATTTATACAATCAAAAGTTTTTGATAAAAACAAATGTTCAATCTGTGAAGTATATGTTTGACAAAGATTTTAAGCATGATGCTTCTAAACTAATATTCGCAAGGTGGCAAGCTCAATTAGCCCCTTTTGATTTTGAAATTCATTATAAAAAGGGAAGTGATAATTCTTTACCGGATTTCTTATCCCGAGAATACCTCCAATAAAATAAATTTTTACGCAGTCTTTTTTAATGAAAAAACTTTAATTATCATCTTTAAGGTAATCACATTTAATAGAGACTTGAAAAGTCTTATAATTGATAAAATTATTGATAACATTATCAAGGAAGATTTGTCAATCCTTGATTACTCAGAAATCATCTGACAAAATTATTATAGACATAATCATCGATTGCTATGTGTGCAAGATGGATCCTCCATGGATTCGAGGTAGAGGCAGAGGAAGGGGAGATCAACCCCAGGGAGATCATCCCAGTCGTCCTATTCTCAAGAGATTCACCTTTCTATCTAGAGGATATTCCAGAAAACAGTCCGTTATACGGTCATTTGCAGGCATATTTAGCCGCCCAGAAGCAAAGTGATACTTTTACTTCAATCGCTAAAAAGGACAATGATGATATCAAGTCCTATGAAAAGTTACCAAAAAGAGAAATGATATTTCTCGTAGAAAACTCTGAGCTTCAGAGAAAAGATGAGCCATGAAAGATACTCCAAAGGTACTTAATAAATGGGTTATACTATCCGGGTGAGTCATACAAAATCCGTGCTTATTATGAGACAATCCTGACGAGTACAGGAAGTGCAGAATTTCAGCACTTTGCCGGTTATAACACCGCAGAGAATGTTTATAACTTCTCCAAAATCATTATTAAACAGATTATATCTGTTGAAGATTGGGGAATCTCTACTATGAAAGAAAGGCAGATAAGCTTTAACAAGTCTCGTATGAACTTTACATACTGGGATTATATTCAAGTATTTGATAGAGTGCTATACTATAATAATGATAGACATAAATACACTTGGTTCATAAAGGTGTGTGAAAAGATATTTGCGGAACCCATCCCAAATTGGTTTCTAAATTGGTGGTCATACCACGGTCCCACCATTCAGATCTTACCCGATCAATTCCTTATGTTATACAAGGATTGGACAAAAGTGTCACCAGATTTAAACCGATTATATCATGCAGATCATATCTGCAATTTGAAAAAAATTGATCAAATCTATTTCTTTATTGAATTCTCTATTCCATGGATTCATAAATGGACTCCTGAATTAGGGTTCACTGAAGAAAAGATTCCATGTCTATACAGGACCTTTTATAATAATTTTTGGGACAAATTGATGAAAATAGATCCCAAAATAAAGGTTTTACATGGCCAGATTCCATTAAACTACGAATCCAAGAATACACTCGAGCGCCTCAGAAGGGAATTATCGACGAAAGTTTGGTCAGGCATATCGCCAGAAAGATCTCTTTCCAAGATGGAGATAAAGAAGAAATGATCACTGAATATTTAGAAGAGGTCAAGAGAAATCTACTTCTGACGATAAACCAGATAGATAAACCAGACACTTCCATGCGGAGTGAAATAAGTAATGATGATATCGAAGAATCTCAGCCTATCGAAACAGATAAAATATTGTCTACTGATGATATTCGAAAGACAGAAGATTTTCTGCAACAGATCCAAGCCATGGAGAAAAGACATGGTAAAGACAAACAATAAAGAAATCATGAACCCCACAAAACAGTAAAGACGCCGGGGATTCCAACAAACAACAATAGATACACTGTACCAACAGTAGATATACTGTACAGGGACCCAGATATGGGATCCATTTCACTGTATATAGATTCTTTATGTTTTTTTCTTTCTATTTAAGAGGTTTTTCATTTCAGTTGAAAGGCATCACAAAAGTTGTAAAATTCTCTTTCTAGATAGCTCTCTTATTGTACATCTCTCATTGTAAATCTTTTATCAAATTCAAGAATCAGTTCTTGGAGACATCCATCCATCTAAGGTATATTTAATTTTCATTGTTTAGTTTTATTTTAGTAACAACTCTCCTAGCCAGGACGATGTCCGGCTAAAGATATCATATCCATGTCGAATAGCTAACTTCTCTCCTATATACATCATGAACGGATCTAAGCTTTATTAAAGTATAAAGGAATTTTGATATTATTTCTCGACTAGGTTCTGAGATCGAGGTACAGTCGGATCTAGTACTACTCTTATTGGCTTTGCCTTAGTGGCTACGTCTGGTCAGCCGTGGACCAAAGCCCGCTATTGAGGAGAAAAAGGGCGTCCTTTCCCGGTTAGAACCACCAGACAATGGGCTCAATAGGAAGTATGTATTAGATCTTCGACAGACCCTTTGCTCGGATAAAAATTTCACCTTGCAGTCTGAAAAACTATATAAAAATTCTTGTATATTTCAATTCTTATGCAGTGTGGACTACAGCTAGCTTAAGGATGCTTAGTTGCTAGATCTGGTCGTGAGGATTACCGCCGATTATTGATCCTGTAGGTCGTGCGGATTACCGCCGATTGTTGATACTGTAATCTGGTATCAGAGTCTAGAACTTTCATGGTATATATGAGATAGAGGTGAAGTATTTGACATAGATATGACTTTGGTTCATATGGATCCAGGAGAAACTTGTACTATAAGTACTAGACTTGAAGAGGTTGATATACCTCAAAACCTTGATTTGTTAAACAAATGGACTATTCCTAAAGTCCCGATTAAAACTATTTATGATTATGGTTGGTTTGATAAACTGTCTTCAAAACAATTGATAAAGACTACTGAGCAGTCTTTAGCTTTAAACTCTTCTGAACAGACTATTCGTTTGTTAAACAAACGTGATATTGATTTATATAAAAATCACTATAATTACCTTCATATTGGTATGGTTCAAATTGCTTTTAAACCTTTAACTCTTAAAGGGTTGCCTGAGACTTTTCTAGCTGCTCTCAGAGATGCTAGAAATCTAAATTTTCGACAGTCTTTAATGGGTTCGATAGAATCTACAGTGGCCTATGGTCCCGTGTATTTTAATACGCAACCTAATCTGCAGTTATCACTTCTGATGTTAATATCCTTGAGGCTTTAACATTAAATGTTAAAACGCTTGGTTATAATTACGTGCCTGGTTCAGAACTTATAAGTTTATCTTATAGAATTTATTTTAAATTATTATCTACTTTAAATCCAAGATGTAAGTTATACGATACATCTGATCAAACTATATTGGTGGATATATTGGTGGAGATCAATTTTGCAAGGTCCAAGGTCACCACTAGGAGACCTATTAAGTGGGAAGAAATAGATTTCCCAACTATATTAAATTTTTAATATATCTCTAGTCATATATATATATATATATATATATATATTATATGTATATCGTGTATATATCTGTTATATGTATATATTTTTTATATATCATATGTATATCATATTGTGAATATTCTATATATATTTCATATAGTATATATTGTGAATATTTTATATATATTATATGTATATCATGGATATCATCTATTTCGTATATATGTATATATTTTTTATATATCATATGTATATCATATTGTGAATATTCTATTTCGTATATATGTATATATAGCATATTCACAATATATTCTATATGAAATATATATAGAATATTCACAATATGTATAAAAACAAATTGTGAAAAAGGAAAAGACTGTCAATGCGACCATTGTGAAACAATAAACATCAAAGAAAAATAAATGAGATGCTAGACATGAAAGAAATAGAAAAAGATTATTCTTTAATAGAAATAAATAATGAACTTTACAATTTGAGGAATGGAATAAAACAAATAGGAATAATTAAAGATCAGAGAGATCTAGAAAAAATAATACAAATTCTAGACGAACTAGAAATAATTGGAGAAAAACCCCTGAAACATTGGGAGTCCAATAAGATAACCTGCAAATTAGACATAATTAATCCAGAGTATATAGTAAAAACAGCATCAATAGAAGCTACAAACCAAGACTTGGAAGACTTTGAAACACAAATTAAAGAATTATTAGAATTAGGAGTAATAAGAAGATCTAGGTCAAAACATAGATCAACCGCCTTCATAGTTAGAAACCATGCAGAAATAGTTAGAGGGAAGGCAAGAATGGTAATAAACTATAAAAGGTTAAATGACAACACTAGAATGGACGGATACAAATTACCAGACAAAACTGAACTAATTAATAGAATACAAGGAAGAAATTGTTTTAGTAAATTAGACTGTAAATCCGGATATTGGCAAGTAAAAATGCACGAAGACAGCATAAACTGGACTGCATTCACATGCCCAGAAGGACATTTCGAATGGCTAGTAATGCCTTTCGGACTAAAGACTGCACCTCCTATCTTCCAGAGAAAAATGGATGATATTTTTAGGGAGTTTAAAAATTTTGTAATAGTATACGTAGATGATATTCTCATTTTTAGTAATACTATGAAAGAACACCTAGGACATTTACAAATTATTTTCAGATTACTTGTAAATCATGGAATAATAATAAGCAAAAAGAAAATGGATTTATGTAAGACACAGATTAATTTTTTAGGAATAACCATAGGAAATGGAAAGATAAAGCTACAATCACATATAGCAAAGAAAATACTAGATATGCCAGACAAATTGGATAAAACAAAGGAATTACAAAAATTTCTAGGAATACTAAACTATGCAAGGAACTTCATAAAAGACTTAGAAAAAATAGCAGGACCATTATATTCCAAAACGGGATCCACTGGTCAGAAGTCTTTTAATACAGAAGATATAAAACTGGTTCAGACTTTAAAGCATATGGTTAAAAATATTCCAGATTTAGCAATGCCTTTAGAAACAGACTATTTAATAATAGAAACAGATGGAAGTTTCGAAGGATGGGAAGCTGTTCTTAAAACTAGAAAGAACAAATACAGCGATAAAAAAGAAGAAAGAATTTGTGCATACCAAAGTGGTAAGTACAAGGAAAAAGGTAATATGAGTAGTATAGACGCAGAAATTCTAGCAGTAATTTACGGATTAAATGTTTTTAGAATATACATTCTAAATAAATCAGAAGTTTTGGTAAGAACAGACTGTGAAGCTATAGTAAAATTTTATCAGAAAATAAACGAGAAAACGAGTAGTAAGAGAAGATGGTTAAATTTTTTAGATGCCACTTCAGTATACAATATAGTACTAGAACACATTAAAGGAAAAGAGAACAATCTAGCAGATCAACTAAGTAGACTTATGATAAAATGACTAACTTGGAAATTTTTAGTATGTATGCAGGAAAAGACAAAGGAAAGGAGGAAGCTTCCCCTTCCGCTGATAATTACTTATAGACTTTGCTAAGAACTACCCAGTTCAAAGCACAGACTCGAATGGATACACAAAAATTAGAAAGACTATATTTTGGTAAGCAGAATCTAATATGCTATCCAGAATGTAACTTGAATTTCAGGGTGCAAGGAGGGACAAGCATAGACAAACCCCAGAGATGTCTAATAGACAACCTGTGGATAGCCTTCGGCAAAACTCCCAAAGACCATGGATACTTCATTTCAGTTTTAAATGCTTTATGCTCATACTTTACAGAGAAAAACCAAGACAAAAAATTTAAATTTTATACGGTAATACAAGGAAAAAAGCCAGGAGTTTTTCAGACTTGGATAGAAGTAATAGACAATATTAAAAACTTTCAGACACCTTTATTCAAAGGGTTTAATGATTTAAATGAAGCGTTGGATTACGCTAGGGGAAATTTAGGACCCAATTTCTTTATTACCCCTTCTCTTAGACAAATTACTACTACTCCCCAGTATAGAATCAATAAAGACACAGACAAAATCATCTTTTGTGATCACTGTGATGCCATGACAAATGCTTTTAAAAGAGTAAATAGCAGAAATGAAGAATTGACACAAGAAAAAGACAAAATGATAGAACATATTAAAATATTACAAGAACGAATTAAAATACTCCATTTTGAAATTATCACAATATATCCTATATAAGTATATATAAAATATATACGAAATAGATGATATCCATGATATACATATAATATATATAAAATATTCACAATATATACTATATGAAATATATATAGAATATTCACAATATTCACATAAATATTACATAATTGGGAGAAATACATGGATAATAATATCTTACAAGAATACTTACATGTCTGTAGATGGAGAGAGGTTTCCCTTTCATATGTATATATTTTTTATATATCATATGTATATCATATTGTGAATATTCTATATATATTTCATATAGTATATATTGTGAATATTTTATATATATTATATGTATATCATGGATATCATCTATTTCGTATATATTTTATATATACTTATATAGGATATATTGTGAATATGCTATATATATATATATATTGCTATATATATAGTATATTTTATGAATATTATACTATTATCAAATTTAAATTTTAAATTTTAAAATTAATAATATTACACTACAATTTTTTTTAAATTTTTTTAATTCATTTAGATATTTGTCAACAACTAATATTTTTGAAATTCAAATTCACAAGGTATAGAAGCTATGTTAATAGCATACAAAGTTATAACTTAAATTTAAATTAAAACATACAAACTTACATAAATTGATAAAATTACATAATTAGAAATTAAAAACATAGAAACTTAAATTGCTAACATTACATGATTAGAAATTAAAAATATACAAACTAAGTACATTCAAATTTCATCCATGTGCTCGCGATTTAAATGTCTAAACATAATACCGGTGCTCCTTATACCGAAAAAATTAAATGTTTTACCACAAATTTCACATTGAACTTGATTATCTTGTTTGCGAAAATATTTCCATAGCAAAATTGGTGGAGGTGGATTATTATCCATGAAAATTTTGAAAGATGAAAGAAATCAAGTTGAAACTTAAAATTTAAAATAAAATGATAGACATGAACTAAGTGTCTAAGTAGAAGTAAAAAATGTGTGAGAATTGTGTGAAAAATGAAGAGGAATATAGTATTATTTATAGATGGAGAATATTTTGAGAAGATAGAAAGATTTGAAATTTGAATTTCAAAATAAATTTCAAATTTCAACTTTCAATGCATTGAAGTTTGAACTTTAACTTTGAAATTTGGACTTAGAAATTTAAATTTTAAAATTTTGAATTTCAAATTTCATATTTTCAACTTACATGATTATAAAATATAAAATACTACTACACTAGTACACTATATGATTATAAAATATATATATATATATAATTCTAATTTAAAATTTAAAATTTAAAACGATTATAATTATATCACACTTTAAAATTGATAACACTATATTACATGATTAGAACTCAATTTTTAAATTAAAAATCAAAAAAAAAGGTGGAGTGTTTGGAATGTAGTATTATTTAATATTTACAGATGGAGAATATTTTGAGAAGATAGGAAGATTTGAAATTTGAATTTCAAAATGAATTTCAAATTTTAAATTTCAACTTTCAATGCATTGAAGTTTGAACTTTAACTTTGAAATTTGAAGTTTTGAGTGTTTGGATTTAGAAATTTCAATTTTAGATTTTTGAATTTCAACTTTGAAAATTGACAATTTACATGATTATAAAATATAAAATATTACTACACTAGTACACTACATGATTATAAAATATAAATATATAATTCAAATTTAAAAATTTAAATTTAAAACGATTAAAATTATATCACACTTTAAAATTAATAACACTACATTACATGATTAGAACTCAATTTTTAAATTTAAAATTAAAAAGAAAAAAAAGAGTGGAGCCCATGGACCGGCCCCCAAACCCGGCCCATGAAAGGCCCATTTAGTGAGCCCGGACCGGACCGGATAATCCGGCTAAATAATGGGTCACGGTCCTGGGCTGGGCTGGATGAGCATTTTGCCCAAAACAGCCCGGACCGGACCGGCCCATTTCGTCTGGACCTAGACCAGCCCACACTCGAAGACCGGCAGACTGCTCCAATCACGGGCCGGGTTGACCCGGACCGGCCCGTTTGACACGCTTGCATTCAAACCACCTACAAATTTGGGTGAGCAAAGCCTATCCCAAGCAACAAGAGCTCGTTTGGTGATCACATTAGTCCCAGAGCAGATAAAGCCTATCCCACCTCTGTTTCGCTGATGATTTGCTCCTTTTTGCTAAAGGAGATCTCCGTTACAGTGCTTTAATCAATTCTCCACAGCATCAGGCCTTCAAGCTAACATGGATAAGATTGGAGGTGTCTCTCAGGACAACAGAAACCTGATTCTGCAAAAGCTGGGATTTACTCAAGGGGAGCTCCCCTTCAAGTATCTTGGAGGTGTCTCTCAGGACAACAGTGCTTTCACTAAACGTTATGTGCAGGGATAACATTGTCGAGACATGAGTTATGAACAAGTACACTCACGCGTCTTATGTGGCATAATACACGTAGGACGTCAGGTAGGACATGAATTGGCAAGTTGGTTTCTCAATATCGGACACTAGGAGGCATGATATATCATATATAGTGCAAATTCTATGAATTCAGCTTAAAATTTTCTTTGGTTCTTTTATATGAATTCAGCTAAATTTACTAATTAAAAAAGAGAGAAGTGGTGAAAACACTCCTCAACTATACGAGAATTATTACTTCAGTCTCCAAACACTCCTAACAATTAAAACACCCCCAAACTTGACTAAACGAATTTAAAATACCCCCGAATTATTACTCTAGTCCCCAAACTACTCCTAACAATTAAAACACCCCTAAACTTGACTAAACAAACTTAAAAGCACCCTGATTTGCCAGATCTAATGAACATGTTTACACTCCATCGTGGTTAATTCATAAATCTGATTTAGGGTTGCGTTAGATTTTGCAGTTTGTGGATATGGTTAGGGTTCCATCGCTGGCGTTTACTACTAGAATTATTCATGTTTTCTGCTCTTTTTCATTGTATTTTCAGTCATCTTCTTCATTGTGGTTAATTCGTAGAAGATGACTGTTGAGTAAAAGCTTGGGGTTTAAAATATTTTAATGAAAGAAACTATAAATAGTAAGAAGATAGGGTTTTAGCCGTTGGAGTGGGTTTTAAATTAATAAAAAATATTAAATATGAGACTTTTTACTGTTAACTGCCTACGTGATTTTTCTTTTATAAGTTTCTCGCGCGTCTAACTCTCAAAAAATAAAAAATATCTCATAAATTGAGACGGAGAAAGCATAAGAGTTTACTCATCAAAGGAATGAATTCTTATAAGAAAAACTTTGGACGGAATAACTTGTTCAGATTTTATTTGAGTTATATGATAATGATGTCATGTTAATTTATCAACAAGTCAATGTAATACTACTAAAGTAAAGTTGAAAAACTGTTCTATGTGTACATTCTTTCACAAATAACCTAGTTCAAGATCAACTAACTTTACATTTTCCCTTACATGCAACAGACCTTGGTATTTAATTAATTAGTATTATTTTTAGTTATGAAACATATGTTTAATTGAATGATACTTTCAAGTAAAATCATTGTCCTCTATATATTATATTATATTAAAAAAATATATGTTCTTCCAAGTGTCTATAATACTACTGGTGCCTCAAGTTCACGTCTTATTGAAAAATAAAATATCAACTACTAGTACATATGTAAGGTGAGATCTGTGTATACTAATTAAAAAATATTAATTTGTTCTCTCCTTTTTTTAATAATATAAGAACCATGTGTCCTAGCAAAGACAAAGCAGAAGGCCAAATTAGAACTTTGAGCTTATTTATATAATCAAATTATTTTATTTTATTAAAATAGAAGGCCTACCGTTCACCTAGTTGCCGACCAACATTAATTCCTGCACTATATAATAATGTAATGGCTTAACAAATTGATCGTTTATTTAAATTTGTTAGTAAATTTTATTTAGATTCGAATTATGAAATTGTTTAATTGTTAAGCATATGGGCATATATATGATAAAATATTTCTATTAGACATTTTCTATTCAATTTATTTTTTTAAAAAAAATTGTGTGTTCTCAGGTGTCTATTATGTAAAAAAGTTAATTACTTAAAATATTTCACCTCCTTTAATTACATATATTTTTTAGCCTCAATAAACCGTAAAACCTCAAGTCTGTTCCAAGTGAGGCTAATGTTCATAAATAAAGAAGATGACATATTTTTATGTGACTAACTTAACTACCTAATAGACGTTTGAGACACGTGTAAAAAGAATTTTAAAATTTAAACTGAAGGTGTCTATACGAATACTTTATCATATATTTAGGTGCTTGATTAAAACAAATCTTAATTCAAGTGTTTAAATAAAATTTACTAACAAATTTAAGGGGATGTCAATGTATTAATTCTTCTTCAAATATGATACACATACTGTTAGACCCTCAACCTGATGGTTCAAACGGCTCGGACATGACTAGAGATTTACATGATGAACCTAGCCATGACCAATGACTTCGATTAAGGGGGTTGGAACTAGTTGGCCAGATTGGAGGAGAGTGTGGAACAAGGCCAACATCTCAAAGCATAGCTTTATATGTTGGACTGTGTTGGTAGCTCTCATATATCATGTGTGGATGACAAGGAATGAAGCTATGTGGAACCAAAAAGTTTTAGGTCTTTCAAGATAACTAGTAATTCCTTTCATTATGATTATACTTACACGTAGACGTCGCGTAGGACGCTATGTAAAACATGTGTGTTTACTTATTCAATTTTATATAAATTTAAGTGTTTAATTATGCACACTCAAATTTAAAAAGCATAAATACCAATTAAAGCCATGTTATGAGACACATTTATGTATTATACCTTAAATTTATCTTACAAACTCTTTTGAACTCCTATAAGCTATGTCTCACCCACAGACCCACCACCTTAGGTTCCTTTCAAAGAACTATAGATGAACCCACTAATGTAATACTCCTTTCAGACCACTTTATTTGTCATATTTTTTGTTTACACGTTTTTTAAGAAAAATATTAACTAGAGTGTAATTTGACTAAAATATTCTTATTTATTATTACGTAATATTTAATACTTCTCTCTTTTGCATTATATTATTAATCTCTCTCCATATTTATGACTAAGGATAAAGATGGAAACAAACAACTAATTATACCTTAATTTTTTCAAATGACAATTATTTTGAACCATCTATTTTTAATAAGGACGTCAAATAAAATGGTCCGAAAAGAGTACAACATTATCAGCCACGGGGATAACATCACCGTTCAAATGTAAAAGAGGAATTAATAGAGTTTTCTTTAATTAAATATGTATATATGTCAAGTTGCACTAAAGTCTTAAGTTAAAATCTTTACTTATCCAGTTGGTTTCTGATTGTCGGAGATTAGGAGGCATGATGCATCATATATAGTGCAAATTCTATGAATTTAGCTAAATTTACTAATTTAAAAACATTTTGTAAAGTCTTAAATTAGCTGTCGAGAAACAAAAAATAATATATCACATAAATTAAGACGGGAAAAGCATATGAGTTTACTCGTCAAACGGATGGATTTTTTTTTGCTAGAAAAACTTTTGATTGAATAACTTGTTCATATTCTATTTGAGTTGTATGATGATGTCGTCATGTTATTTTATCAAAGGAGACAAGTCAACTAACATTAGATTGAAAGATTGTTCAACGTCGGGAGGTTTTGAATTTGAGTTTTGAGTATGAAAAATATTTTAAGAGTGTTGCTTTAAGAATGAGTCATGCAATGCGCGATCCAAATATAATTGAACTCCAATATAAATATTGAACATCGAATAAGAAAATAAAATAAAATATTATTCTCTATGTACGTTCTTTCACAAATAACCTAGTTCAAGATTCCCTAACTTTATATTATTCCTTACGTGCAACAGACCTTTCATGTGTTCTATACTTTGGTACTATTTAACAAAATTAGTAAGTACTATTTTTGGTTGTGAAACATATGTTGATTTCTTTACATGCACTTTATTATTGATCTTAAGAGTGTGAATTAATTAAATGATATTTTTATGAAAAATCATATCCTCTATCTATTATTACTACTTATATATAAGTCACAGTTGACGAGCTTCTCGTCAACATGTGTGCTTCCAAGGATTACAATTAGGTTTGAGGGTAGTTTTGTTATTTAGGTAATATTTCATGATATTGGTGATTGTACTTGGTGCTTCTAAAATTAGATGTGCCTATTATTTAGACAGAAACACCAAGCTTAAATATTTTATTTCCACTTAGATCCCCTCACTTAAAAGCAATTTTGTAAGGATATTTAAGTCAATTGATTTTTAAAGGGATAATTTGATTGGCTTAAAAGAGAATATTACTATAGCTTATTCGCAATTTTTTTTGTCTGGGACTACTTTGTCCTTCCACTTTTTTTTCCCTCAACTTTTAACAGCTTGCCGTCAGTTGTGTCAGTCCTTTATTCAAGGCTTCACTTTTCACCCTACTTTATTATTTGAGTTATTTGGTAGATATATTCAACTTTGATGTACTTTAAAATGCATAAAAAAAATAATCTGATTGTTGATGATGTCAACTAATATGAGCACGTCCTTTTTCTGCAGACTACTACTTGGTTGTAGATTTTGTTAGGAGTTAATAAACCCTACGCCATAAATTTTGAAGTTGAAATTTGCACTTTTAAAATTGTGATTTTTATAATTTGAAAGTTATATTTAAACATATTTTATTTAAAAATTTTAAAATTTTATGAGTAAAAATTTTAAAAACACTAAAATTGGTCTGAGCCTATTTTTGAAAACTTTCATCCCTTTATATTTTTATTGGTTGCTACTTGCTAAATAAATAGTCGTTTTATAAAATTTTAACTTGACTTCACTATTTTATTTTATTTTACATTGAAATTAATTGTAGGGATCAAAAAGATTAAATGGACACGTGCTATCCATTTGTCAGTAAGCTTTGCCACATAAAAGTAAAATTTGATATTTTATATTAAAATTTAGATATTCAAATACTATACGAAATGCACTATATATTATAATTTTTTTCATATCAATGTGATAAAAAAATAACATCTTAAATGTTAGTCAAAGTTTATATCGTTTGACTCTTAAAAAGAAAATTATGACAACTAAAAAAGAACGGAGCGAGTAATATATTTTGATTATGAAGATATAAATAATCAAAATTCAAACCTAACTTAAAAAGAAAACTATGACAACTAAAAAAAAACGGAGAGAATAATATATTTTGATTATTGAGATATAAATAATTAAAATTCAAACCTAATTTTTTTTATTGAATATAAAAAATGAGACATTAACATAAAAAAAATTGTTCAACTTTCAAATATAATTTATAAATTTATTCTTACTATTTAAATATTGGGCTCGTGCTTAGCACGGGCTATCCTTTACTAGTTATATAAATAAAAAAAAATATATGTTCTTCCAAGTGTACTCTACAGTACTACTGGTGCCTCAAGTTAGAACTTTGAGCTTTTGATCAAATTATTATTAAAATAGTCACCGATCACCAAACATTAATTCGTGCATCATATATATAATAATCAAAGGTTTGATAATTTTCTTAAAAATTTTCACTAAATTTAGACACTGGAATTATGAAATTATTCTAATTAAGAACATGAACATATTTTAAAGTATTTTTATTAGATATTTACGATTCAAATTTTAAAAAACTAGCCTCATCAATAGACATAAAACCTCGAGATTGTTTCCAATGAGACTGATGTATATAAATAAAAGAAATAATATATTTTGTATGATTAACTTAACTAACCGTAAAGTTGGATGGAGTGATAATGAAGTGTTTTCTCTGCTGAAATTCGTGGATGAACGACATCTTAGGCCATATTATTTGCACTTAATTAAGAAAGGTTTGAATCTAAATCATTTAAATTTGAGTCATCAATTAGATCTAAATTTAATCATTAAACGTGTTTTTTTTAAAAAAAACTAATGAATTTGAATAAAGTTGAATAAGTAATACCTATAACAAAGTTATCCACCTACTTTCACCGCATTAACCACCACTATTATTGTTGCTCTCCACCATTATCAACTAGCTTACCATTTTGCCCGCTCATTATTATAACTATCATCACTCATAATCATCATTCTTAACCATAATCATCGTCTCTTTCAATCACCTAAGTTAGATGTCATCGCCATTTACAATAATTACTACCAATCACATTTATCACAACAACTAATCATTATTCACAGTCACTATATAGTATTAATGATCAGTATATATCACTAATTATCGCTATCGTTATCATCCACCACAATTGCTACCACCAACTACCAACAGTTATTATCGCATGCAACTATGACCATCACCCATCATCATCCCTAGTCAGCGCCGCAACTACCAACGACCATAATATATATCTTTAAAATATTGGTTGATGTATTAGATTTATTAGTATTTTCATTAAATTTAGATTTATTGCTTTTAAAAAAAATAAAAACAAGTTTTACAGATTAAGATGTTGAGAATATAAAATCTAAATTATTTAGTATTTAGCTCGAGCAGAGAGTCTTATAGAAAATAACCTATCTATCTTGTTCAAGGTAGGGGTAAGGGTCTGCATATATCGCACCTTTTCCAAACCCCATTTATGAGCTGGTATATTATTGTTATTGAATTATTTAATATTTGGATCTTAAAAATAATATCTTAATATTTAAATATATGTTCAGATTCAGACGTCTTAGACTTAATACACATCCTAATATTCATATGTGTATTCACATTCAGACATTATTTTAATCTTAATAAAACAAACGAGATCTTATTAATGTTAAAACTAATTTGTTATGTGTGTTAATCGTTCATATCTATTCATATCTATTAAGTGGTTATAAAAAATAAAATAAAAACTCTCTTAACAATTAAAATTTAGACTTAAAATATCAAATATAATACACTTAATGACTGAAATCCAAATTAAACAATTAAGATTCAAACCTTCATTACGTATGAACAAATAAAGTCAAAGTCTCATAGGTACATGTGGGAATGATCAATCTTTCCACAAAGTGAACTCAATGTCTTCCTCAACATCACCCCAATTAAACCCTCTTTTCATAGCTGGTGGAGTTAGAAGCATCCCCTCAGCCATGCTATCTATCAATACTGGCATATTAAACATGGCCTCTTCATCCATAAACTCCATTAAACAATTCTTTTGATCATCTTTTAGCCTTTGTTGAGAACATGAAGGTTTTTCTAAGGGATGAGAGGACACAACAACTTCATTGGAAACTTGAAGAGCCGCGATTTGGATATCGCGAGGGGAAGAAGATTTAGCTTTAGGTAGAGACCAAGCAGATCCGGGGAAGTTAAGCAGTGCTTCTGTTCCCCGGAGAGCTAGGGCAGCAACATCGTGTGCCCTAGCTGCTATTTCAGGAGTGGAGAAAGTACCTAGCCAAATTCTTGATTTTTTGTTTGGCTCGCGTATTTCACAGACCCATTTATCTCCGTTTCTCCTTCTAACTCCTCTATATAATGGATGTCGAGTCTCCTTGAATTTTTTTCTCCCTGCCCTCCTCTTGAATTGTATGTTATTATTCATCGAACACGAAGAAGGATCGAAGCTTTTTTCTTTATTATCAAGAATATTATCATGATCAGAGGAAGATGATGATGATGAAGAAGTTTGGTCATCTTCAAAATTCATTTTTTTTTCTAAAGAAAATGTAGTACTATAGTAGTGATGGACTTATACTATAAAGACTAATGAAGACAGAGAAAAGGTGGTAAATATATAGTATGGGCAAAAATGATTAAACACGTGGGAAAGATAGGGTGAATTTAAACACGTGGGGGATGGGATGATTTATTTATTTATTTATTATTTCAATCCACAGGTTGGGTGAATTTTCTTAGAAATAAAAAAGGCACGTGGAAACTGTGCCCGGGGACATGGGAATGGAATAGATAATGGGGCCCACTTTTCGATTCAGACAGTGAAATTACGGCTGAGCCCTTAAGGGGAGGGGTGGGGAGGGGAGCAAAAGTGGCCAAGTGGGTGCTTGCTGGGTCACTTGGTCCCTACTTTTTGAAAACGTAAATACTCCCTCCGTTTCATATTGAGTGACCTATTTTGACTTGACATGGAGTTTAAGAAAATAAAGAAGACTTTTGAATCTTGTGGTTTTAAATTAAAGATATGTCAAATGTACTAAAATGCTCTTTAATCTTGTGGTTGTAAACATGTCATGTGGAAAGTTAAAATTAAAAAGTTGTTAAAAAGAAAGGAGTCATACTTTTTTAAACGAACTAAAAAGGAAAGTAGGTCAAACAAATTGAAACGAAGGGAATATCTTATTTAAGCAAAAATATTGTTATGTAAAATTAATCTATTTCAAAGAAAACTTGATTGTTAGGATGAAATATTGTAATTATAGATGGTTATTATAAAGAGGTCTATCTAGGGGTGGGCATGGTATGGTATATACCGAATTACCATATCGAATCGAAATTTTTGATACCGTGGTTTGGATATTATGGTATTTGGTATGGTATATAGTATGCATTTTAATTTTTTTGGTATTTGGTATGGTATTTGGTATTTATAAATAATATACCGAAATACCGAAATACCGAATACCATACCGAAGTATATAATTGCATAAATAATTTATATATTATTAAAATTCTAGCAAATATACAACCTAATATTAGTATAAAACTAAATATTTAGACATTGGAACTTTGACTACTTAATCATGATTGAAATATTTTATTGTATAATTGATTAACAAAGGGAGTTGCTTATACCTTCTTTTGAATATATATTTCAACATATGTAATGTGTTGATATGATATAATTGAGATATTTTTTGAAAAGTCGAAGTCATAATTCTCTACTATTGTACAAGTATATATTAATCGAAATTGAACAAACTATGGTTACCTATTTACTATACCGCAAGATACCAAAACCAAACTTTTAAATACCGAACCATACCGAACTAGTTTGGTATGGTAATAGTATTGTATTTTTAAAAACCGAATATTTAATTACCAAACCAAAGTTTCAAATACGTATCGTACCATACCATGCCCACCCCTAGGTCTATCTATACTATACAAGTTATATATACACGCACGTGCGTGCTCGCGCACACATGTGTATGGGTGTTGTTTGGGGTATTTAGAGAAAGTAAAAGATGAGTATAATGTTAATAAGGGCGGAGCCAGGTAAGGACGAGGGGGTTCATTCGAACTTCCTTCGATAAAAAATTATTTTATTTATATATGGTTAAAAATATTTTTTTATGTATATATTAAATGTTGAATCTCCTACGATTTCGTCATATATTTATTTCTTCATATTTTGAATCTTCTTATTTAAAATCCTTGCTTTACCACTAAACGTAATCTAGTAGACTGTAGCAGGTTAGTAATATGTTAATGCTTTTGTGTGAGGGATATCAAGAAAATAGTTGTGTGGTTTCTCATCTATTTTTCTTTCATACCGAACACACCTTAAAGGAAAAAAGAGAAAACCTTATGAAGACATTGAAAGCAAATCCAAAGTAACACAATATCAAGTTTTAATTAGTGTAATTTCGTGAAAAAATATGTGATTATCTAAAAATTAAATGTAGATTAAGTAAACGAAAAAAATGTGGTAATTCACTATATATATATATATATATATATATATATTATTAATAATTTCGATTCGCACCCCACGAATATTTAATATTATCATAAATATTTACATCTAGTACTACAAAAGTTTGACTTACTTTTGTGTTCCATTTATATTTGTCACTCGATCATTAACTCTTTCTTTAAGAACAAAGATTCCAACAACAAAATCGCTTCTACACACATAGTATTTCCATTTTTTGAAAATTATTTTTGGAGGCTTCCGCTTTACACATGAAGATTGATTTGCCTGAATCACAAGTCTTATATATTGTTTTACAATTAGCTCATATTAATAAAAAAAATTAGAGAACCATTTTTATAAAAATCAAAAAACAATTTTTGATCATAAAAATAGAAAGACATGAATTACGTACCTTAAAATATTTTCTTAGCAGAAAGTGTTTTCTCCTTCCAACAGTTCAAATATTTTATTTGCCAAAAATTTAGTACTCTAATTTTCTTCTTAAACTCATTAATTAATTATCCTCCCATCATCAAGATAGATCTTCCTCCCGGTTTAACAAGCTAATACTCTAAAGTCGTGCTAAGTGCAATAAAATACTTACTCCATCCCATATTAATTGTCCACCTTATTAAAAATTATTGTCTCATATTATTTGTCCATCTTACTAAATCAAAAGAGAATTAACTAAATATTCTCATATTAACCTTACAATTAATTCTTTTTGAAAAATATAAACGCTTGGTTATAAAGGGCAAAAGAAGAAAAGTTTCTTGCCCGAAGGGGGAGGAAGAGGGGCTTTTCTTTGCTGACCTTTACATTGAGAGATGAGGATTGATTGATCTAAACCAAAGACTTGATTATATATAGGAGAAAGACGTTCTCGTACCCTGATATCGCTTTGTGGAAACCTAGAACAGAAGAAAGTTTCTTTAGTTTCAAAAAACTTTTTTAAGGGATGAATTAGTACAACTACCTTCTTATTTATAATTTATTAAGATGCATGTAAAAGAAAAAGTAAATAACTAATATGGTATGAAAGGAATATTTAATTAAATATGCATAAATAATTGTTTCAAACTGTTAATACAGTACATATTGTTTTCAGATGGGAATCTTGTTTAGTTGGTCAAAAGGGACATGCTTCAATTAGTTAAAGAAGATATCCTCATGTAAAATTAACCAAGTGTAAATGATTTTTTGAAAATCTATTTAGGGTGTGTTCGGTACGAAGGAAAATCATTTGGAAATAGTTAATTAAGAGGAAAAATCTAAGGAGCTAAGAGGAAAGTTTTTGGACATACATGTGTACATTTTTGCATTAATTTTCTCATACGTAAGTTAAAAATTAGACAAACAAATAGAAACGAAGAAAATATTAGTATTTATATATGTAAATTAATTGACCAAATCATATTAAAAATTATGCATCTTTAGTATATTTCTTTTGTATTTGATTTATCGTTATTCAAGATTCATAATTATTAGCTTCCGCGTGCACATAACACCATGTTATTCTCGATCCTACAACAATGCCTTGTGTCCTTTGATATAAAACTCTTTACCTTTTAAAGTAAAACTTTGCAGTGCGAATTCAAATGAATCAGACTTTAAATTGAATATCGAACACTAGATAATTTTTTTTTTAAGATAAAGGTCGTGGTAAACTACGGCACACGTGATTTTGCTTATATTAGGCAACAAACAAAGACAATATTAAAGTGAAGGTGATTAGCCTTTTATATCAAAGTCCATCCTTAGCTTGTGTGATTTCTTTGTCCTTGAAAATGATAGAGAATGAGAACACAAGACTTTAATCAAAAGGGATGTGATGTAGCTATATAGAAGAAAAATAGCCCTATATTTTGTTAAATGTGAAACGATTTAATTAAACATAACAAATACTTGTTACATGTGAAACGGTATGAGCATTTGCCTAATACGAATTATAAGTATACATATAATTAACATAGGTTGAGGCAATAATGCTACTAAAATTTGTTCATATTTTACCTTTTCACCTAATTTGGCTCAGTTTTTATGTAAATTGAAACTTACTTTTCATCTATTAATTCAACAATACAAAAACACTATCTCTTCCTCTGCATTCTCGATTTTTCTTCCATGTCAAGAGAGTGAAATAAAAAGAGGTGTGATTGTGGAAGCAAAAAGAGAGAAAGTAAATGCGCTTTGAAGTTCTTTTTGTTTTCCTTTTTGTTCTATTAGTCTTATGAGAGAAAAAGGATTTTTTGCGATAAGTGGAGCTTGCAGAAACTCAATAGGCAGACATTGTTGTAGCTCGAAGTTTCAAAATTTAAAAATTGAATTTCTATAAATAAACTTCATTTTAAGTAGGTAATGCTACAAAAGATCGGGTATGTATTGAGGGAAAATATGATATTTAGGTAATTTGGTATAATTTTTGAGGTGTTTTGGATGGATCTGGTGCTTGAATTTAAGAAAAATTAAAAACGTAGTCAGTTTTTGTATATAAGTGTATAATATTGTATAGTATTGTATATGGGTGTATAAACATCTCTTATAATTTTGTATAATGTTATATATTGGACGATAATATTGTATATCAAGTTTTTAAACATTGTTATTAAAAAAATATTGTATATTGTTGTATATCAGATTTTTTTAAATACTACTATAAAAAACTAGTGGCTATGCGACTGAAAACATAAAAACTTAGCTACCTAAATAATTGGAAAAATATTTTCTTATTGGGAATAGGCTATTGTGTTTTGGGCTAAAGAATTACAATGTAAATTTTGAGCTATATTTTTGCAATGTAGTTAGATATTGTATTTTTCAATTTATTTTTTTATATAATTACGTAAATAAATATGTACTTTTTCTTGAGAATATAATACGTATATACATATAAAGTTGGTATAGACAAAGTGGTGTCACTACAACAAATATGAATGTTACAGCATTTATTTAGTAGCAATTACGACATTTACTTAGCAGCAATAACGTAATTGCTGCTAAATAAAATTTTAAAGTTAATTATTAACAATAATTAACCTATAATCAGTAAAAAGAATAATTTAATTAAGAAATTCGATAAAAATAAAAGTACCTTTTTACTCCTAATTTCATTAAAATTTTGAACATGCGATTTGAAGTTCAAAAACATTCACTTGATCTGAAGCTCCTTCTGGCTACGAAGGATTCGAATTGAAGCTCCTTCCATGATTATCTCTCTCTTCTCGCTTGCTTTCTCTCTTTCTCATCTCGCTTACTCGCTCTTTTTCTCTTCTCACTTGCTCGATCTGAACTCATTATAAGCGATGGATCTGAATTTCATGACTACAAGCCTACCCTGATTGCGATGCACAAATCAATTGTCCTTCGTGATTGCAACCAGATCATTGCGAACATAAAGGAATAAATATCCCTGCATCAGTAACAACTAAAACCAGCAAAGTCTAAATTTCACAATTTTTTTAAATGGACCCGTGAAATCTGTTTAGATCCTTGTGAAAATAAATTAAGTATGTAACTCGATTAAAAATCACATTCCAAAATTGTTGAAACCATCAAAACATTGATTTGAGTTCTTCTTGACTGAATGTTGATCGGAGTCAACTCTAAGCTTCTTAAATTTTAAAAATTCAATCAATGACCTGAATCACTTTCAAATGCCTCAAAATTTGAACCATATGTTCAACTAACTCAAAAATAATCTTTTGGATTCAAAAAAACTGTCAAAATTTTATTTCAAGATCGTGTACGTCAAATATTGATAAAGACAAAGTTCTCAACTTCAAAATCTTTCAAACCAAAAATCTGACCCAAGACCCATCTGATCACCTCAGAAACTGCAACGCCACTCAACAGATCATAATTACCATACCAAAGCTATGAGAAGAATTAAAACAGAAAAAATATGTAGAAATCAAAAAACAATCATGAGAATCATTACATATTCAGTGATGATTTAGGAACCGAGTGTATATATAGAGACTCGATTACCTATAATTGCACAAAAATGAAAGAACTGTGCATTCAATTGTGAGGATACATCCTTATTTCTTTAATCATATAGTTTATAATTCCAAGTTATTACTTTAATATTTAGTTATAGTTAAAATAATATCTCTTCAACTCTTACGAAATAGAAATCAGACTATCAACTTGTTATTGTGACTTAACAAGACTTAAAAGAATTGCACTAGAAATATTTTTAAATTAATGAACATTATAGTGTATTTTTTACTATCATTCTGAAGGTATCTTAAAGATATGTTGTGAGCTCTTTCTTAACAGAAGAAGTTACTTTTTTCATCACCATGACAAGCAAAATATATATTTATCTTAAATTTGATTACATATCCTCTTTGATTCATACTTTCTATGAAAATTATGCTATAATTTATTCTTTTCAAAAAATTTAAGCATTGTCTTATACCATTAATTATTCAAATATTTGAATTTCACAAAAAAAAACTTACTCCATGCACATACATTGCTTTTCCTGCATCAAACATTAAAAGTCCCTCTATGGATATATTAACAAAGTAATATCAGCATAAATAATTGATCTTGAAGGTGATTCTGATGGTTATAATACAATCAAGTATTTTATGATGTACAGACCTTCTGAAGAACTGAATCCTCACTACCTATGTATGAAACAAATTAAAGGAAGTGCACAAAATATTTCCTAAAGAAATTAAATGATTGAAATTTTTTTGATTCAGATGAATTTTCTATTTATAGGAGAAGGAACACAAGTATTGAATTCACAAAATTGGTGCCAACTTAGACAATTGATATGTCATACCTTACAACATGTAACAACATGTATGGTAGACCCAATAGAATAAGACGCTTCATCTGGAGCTCTTCTTACCCCCACCCCCCCTCCCCCCGAAAAAAATTAAATGTTCATTTGGCATGAGACTGTAAGAAAATGGTCCAACTCTTTCTGAAATTACACTTAATCTCGCTTCTTTTTTAATGGTCGCGCTCTAAAAGGCAGTGCTTGCTGCAAACCAATGAGTTATTTAGTGCTTTTAAATTTATTTTATTATTTATGACTTGTGGTTATGAATGACGTGATCCCCGAAGTGATCAAATGCATTTAAGAGAAAAAATTCTATTTTTGAAAGTTTAAAATGAAAAGTGTTAGATTTAGTCAAGGTTTTAGTTAAAAGAGGTCTATGATTCTATTCTATTTATCCACAATTTTTTAACAATAAATTTGCTACAAAAGGATGTCCGCACATTAAAGAAAGTTTGAAGAAAATGAACCCAAAAGGACTTGAACATGCATCTCCAAAATGTTAAACTTGAACTTTAACCACTAGCACCACAAGTCTCTTTGTTTTTCTGGGTACCACCATTAATATACCTATATATGCAATATTTCAATCGAGATATTCGGGTGCCATGACACTCCTCCACTCTACATATATTCGCCCACAGTAGGAATCATGTCTAACCTCTGGCCTCCACCAAGAATGTGACTTTAAATTAAAAAATAAAATATTTTGTATTTAGCTGAATTCATAAAATTCGCCCTATATATGGTGCCTCCAAGTCTCCGACATACATAAATCAATTAGAATTTCTCTTCCCCTTCAACAAGTAATTATTGGATATGAATTTGTACTTAAGACTTTAGTGCAACTTGACATATATACATACTTAATTAAAGAAAACTCTATTAATATATTCCTCTTTTACCTTTGAATGATGATGTTATTATTACTATACATGGCCGGTAATGTTATATTACATCAGTGAGTTCGTCATCTATCTTATTTATCTATTCATTAATTTACTCATGACAATATATAATTATTATATTGACTTTATCCATGAAGTCTAATTAAAAATTTATTTATTTTTGCTGCAATGGTGGTCCTCTATATCCATTATAGCCCATGCCTCGACAATGCTATCCCTGCACAATATCATGGACATAAGTTTTGGAAGCATTGCCATCTTGTTAAGATTGGAAATATAATTTGTGTTATAAAATAATAAAAATATATATATACTATTTTATGGATATTCATGCACAAATGTAATTACTCTTCTCTTCTTATTTACATACTAGATACCAAATTCCGTGCTACGCACGGGTTCAATGTTAATACTCAAAAATTATAAGATATGCCTAATTTAGATATGCATACATTATTATTTTATCTAGATCAATTAACTTGTTAGATATGCATACATTATTTTATTTAGATCAATGAAATTCATATAAGAATATACACAAATTTCCGTGCCAGCACCGGCCCAAAACATGTTACATAGATAGAATTTTTAAATTCACTAAATTTATTATACATTTTTTTAATTATTGTGATTTATAATACTTTTTATGTCATTTTTTATTCCTTTATGTAGCACTAATACAATTTCGAGAGTCAACAAAAATTTTATATTGTGATTTATCTTTTACGTAATTATCAAATACATAATAGAATATTTTGATCAAATATATAATATATTAAAATGAAAAGTAAGACAAATAAATTAAAATGAAGAAAATATTAAATTTTTTGAAGCGGGACCCTTCAAGCAGACAGCTCAAAAAAACACGTTGTCCAAGAGCTGCCTGCTTGAAATCCTCCTACCAACCTCTTATATATAGTAAGAATTTTCTCCCATTTTTTTTGTTGAAACACTAACCCATGCTATACTTGCCTGTGATGTCGGGGTTAGACATTGACCTCTACCTCGTATATATATATATATATATATATATATATATATATGAGGGGGCATAAACCTGTTATTGATATTATAACTCTATTTGGCCCAAGAATCACATTTGGATTTCCTTCTCTAAGCAGTGTTGGATTTGGACCCCCTTGTCCTTGAAGCATATTGACAATTAAAAGAATATTACAATCTAAGATAATTATATTTAGCACAATTATAATTAGAACTTGTATCAGTGAAAGTCCATATAACTAAATCAAGTAAATTAGAGTCACTTATAAGACTAGTTATAAACTGTTGAAGTTTAGGAAAAAGAATCATTCAGGTTCATAATCAGAAGTCTCAGGCTTGAAATCGAGAATAGAAGTGATAGAATTAGCATTGATTTTCTACCATATATAATTAGAATTATCTTTTTTAATGGAAAAAGTATTTTTCATATTAATTTGACTAATATTTTCTGAAAGGAAAAATTTTGGACTTCAATCCTCTCTTCTCATATAATAACAAAACAAAATAGTATTCACAATGTAGTCATCTAGAATTAAAGAGTCTTTTTTAGGGAATTCTGTCAATATAATTTTTATGCTTTCTTTCATATTAGCTTTTTATATTTTATTTTATATTAATTTTCTCATCAAGTGTAAGTCAACTAATCTAATCATATTAACGATTATGCATTTTTTTTAGTATATTTCTTTTGTTCTTGATCTATTGACGTTCTTCCACATGACGCCACATTATTTTGCTCCCTGCAACAACTAACGTCATTGATAGGGAACTTAAATGTTAACCTTACAAAGTGAAACTTCGCAGCATTCAAATTAATCGGACTTTAAATTGAATACGGGACACTAGATTTTTGTTTTTGAATGACATGTGGTGATAAACTAGGCCACACGTGTTTTTTTTTTCATTTATTAGGCAACAAACAAAGTGAAATTAAAGTGACATGAGAGGCTATACAGGTCACGAATACCTAACTTCATGTTTATCACGAGTTATGGTAGGATAGTTGAAATCTCTCAAGGGGTGAATTTATATTAAAAAATGAGGCATGTGAATTCATGATCTCTCCGTAAAATTAAGTATTTGATGTATATATTTTTTAAAATTAGTATAATATTACCTATTAGCACCCATGCTACAAGAAAACTAATGAATGCATAGGGTTAAAAGTTGAGTTATTTACCTTGAGGATCCTAATCTATTTTCACTAAGTGCGTTTTTTTTTCCTTCTTTTTTTAGTGGTGCACCCATGTCCTAGAATCACCTCTGCATCCTTCCATCCTTAATTAGAGATTTCGAGTTTGAGTTCTGAGTATGAAAAAATCCTATTGTAAATGTCGCCTCTAGAACTGAACCTTATAATGTATGAATCCAAATTAATCGAACTTAATACAGATATCAAACCCCGAATGAAAAAAAATTCATGCTTGTAGTGTGGTTTATTTGTCCCTGAAAATGATATTGAGAATGAGAACACAAGACTTTAATCAAAAGGGATATGATGTAATTCTAGCTATATGGAAGAAAAGTAGCACTATATTCTGCTAAATGTGAAACGATTTAATTAAAAATAATAAGTATTCATCACATGTGAAACGGTATGAACATTTACCTAATACAAATTACAAGTATATAATATTAAATCGGTTTTAGGAGGATTATTATACTACTTGTTGAAATATAATATAATGATAAAAGGCTCTTATTATATCATGGTCGTCTCAGAACCAACGCACGATTGCTCGCTCTTTCACAAAATCCAAATATAAAGTTTCGCTAATAATATTTCACATGAATTTTTACTTATTTATTGAACATAAGAAAATAAATAAGAAATCTACTTATATTCCTAGAAAAATAGTTGTCAAAAAAAAAAAAAAAAATCATGAAAAATATTTTCCTCTCTACGAACAGCACATGCCTTTGGTATTCTGTGGACAGTGGATCTTTTTGTTAAACAATACCATAACATAATATGTATGGGAGGCGTATTTAGAGCTTAAAGCCTGCGAGTTCATAATGGTTTTATTCGATAGTTAGATTTCTCTATAACAATCATCTTCTATAATAACATTTTATAATTTTTTTTAGAACTGACTGTCATATTATGCTATATTATATATTTTTTGTAATAGCATCTCATTATAGAAACCAAAAAACTTTCAAACAAGCGATATCATTATAAAAAAAAGTTTGACTGTATTTATATATTTAGTTAAGTTTATTTCATATACTAGATATAAAGGAGTCCGTGCTAACACGGACCACTATATATTATTTTTCTTTGTTATTTATGTAACAATGTGTATAAATTTTATCTTCCTGGTGAATTCTAAATTAGTGTTATATTTAATATTTCTGATCTTTTCTTTTTAATGAAGACTTAAATTCGAGTACGACTTCTTTTAAAGAAGAAAGAAATAATAGCATCCATGAAAATTCTACCATCGAAGGATAAATATGAAGCATTGGAAACTTCAAGAAAGCCCGTTGAAGGATCTCCAATCAATCAATGACAAGCTTAATGGGCTTCAATCTAAAGTGAAGAATGTAAATGAGGATAAACTAGAGACATACCTCCTTACCATATTTACTAATTCCTATTACTTTATTTTAATTACTTAATATACCACATGTTAACCAAAAAAACCCTTCGGATACATCACCTCACCTATGATACATTCAACTCATCAGATACAATCCTCGGATACATGTTGTAACCCCTCAGATACATGCGGATACTCAATGTATACGAGATAAAACCAAAGATGCCGATGTATCTGAGTGGTTTGGGATGTATCCGACGTGATTGGAATGTATCCGAGTGGTTTGGGATGTATCCGGCAAGATTGCGATGTATCCGACGGAAAAATAGTGAGAAAAAGAGTAATTAGCTCCTCAACATGTGTCTTTTATTTAAGTTACCCTGTAAATAACTTAGATAAGATAATACTCGACAACAATTTTTTTTTTAAAAAAAAAAAGTCAGATTTATAATACATGTTGATTGACACAAGAATAATTGATATTGCAAAACAAGAAAAGGAAAAAAGTCACTTATTATGAAAAACTCCTAGAATAGGAGAATCCCTGTAAATTTTACAAAAAAAAACTATGCTCAATACATCACAGAGCAGTCAATAAGCCTCAAAAATGTTATGATGTCAGATAAATATGCACCTTTGTTTATGGTATCAACCAAAATTAAAAGAACACAGCAATTTTTCCAATTTTCGGATGACGGATAACCCGGTGATCACTGTATCCGCGTTGCCAGAAAGCCTCACCTTGGTTACCTCTGACAAGCTACTGGTTGTCATTGTGTTTCAAGGGGCTCTGTCAAAGGGCTTAGTATCATTGTAACAGACATCCCAGACAGCTTCCATGGCATCCTTACTGGCTGACTCCGAACAATATGGGTTACCCGCCATTGATTTCATAACTCTTCGCCTCACACATTCCTTCATAGAGCCAAGTGCACAAGGGAAAAAGTTAGAAACTAATCAACTATTAAGCAACTTGTGATGAAGGAGAATTGTACTGAAGGAAGAACTATAATCGCATACATTAATATAAGAGTTCATCTTCACATAACTACAATTACACCAAACTAGTAACCAAATCTTCCTAGGGAAGAAGGGAGAGAGGTTCCAGAATAAGTCTAAGCAACTAAGAAAATAAGGGGTCGTTTGTTTGGGAACAAGTTATTCCGGGATTAGTTATCCCACCATGTATATGGGATAACTTATCCCATCACTGTGGTATAAATGGTGGAACAAATAATCTCGGGACTAACTAATACCTCCAACCAAACGCATAATAAAATAGTCCTGCATTTTATTCCAGGACTATTATACCTTATACGAAACAACCCCTAAAGAGACGACTTCATAGCATAAGGCCTAATAGATTATTTCCCTCTTCTATGTATAGGTATCTTCCCAAGGTCCCAAATGTAATTTGACAACTCCTCATTCACAACATTCCTCCCGCTCTCAGTAAGAAACTTGTCCTCAAGGTTCGAGTAGAGCAATAGGAACGAGGAAGCACGAATGCTAACGGAAGTGGAACATACTCATCCACCTTAAGCACCCTATCGGAAGTGGAACATACTCATCCACCTTAAGCACCAACTCAATGGAAAAAGCATCTTCCTTCTTAATATCCTCAAGTATCATAGAAAGAGTTGGGCACCAAACATGCATAAATTGTTCTATATGGTAGAACACAAGCTGTACACCATTCCCTGCAATGTTTCTAAGGGTGACATCACTGTTTTCCACCGGGGCATGATAAAGGAGTTGTACTAAGCATGCAATTACAGTCAGAACTATAGACGTGATCTCCTTAAGAACTTTGATAGCAAACTTCCCAATTATCCAGCATATATTGTTGGCCACAGAAATAGACTCATGAGTTTGGAAGTGTTCAACAGTGTAGCCATAGTACCAAGAATTGCAGCCCAATAGAATCTCAAACGAACAGGACAACCCATTGCAAGGTGCTGAAGAAATACTAAGGCACGCTGCCCAACATCAGGAACCACATCCAAGCAACAGTGCAGTAGCAAATTCCTTAAATTACTTTGTGATACCAGACATATTATACCATGATCAAGATCTGCAGTAGGTCCAGAAAACAGGTTGAAAGAGCATAATTTCTCTATCATATTGTAAACTACCTGAATCAAGATCATCCATTGAGAACAGGTGTGACTGGATGATTTTTAAGCATGTCTGATTTACTGGTGGAGAAAACTGTACAAATCCAGTACTCAAAGCCGGAGATGAAGACAGGAAACACTTGAGCAACAAAAAAGAATCGCCATGTAAAGTTGGAAACTGTCACCTCGTGCTAACTGATGGGAGCATTAAAGTCTCAAGATACCGAGGCTGATGTAGTTCCTCTCCACCAAAATAAGAGACTAAATATCTTTGAAGAAAACTTGTGTCTTCACTAGATCTACAGTGGCCGCATTCTGTCGAGCCCATGTTGTCATTGCCTTACAAAACGCCTCAGCTACATAATGCCCCATAGACATGGCTACCCTCTTGATAATAACCTCTTCCTGCAGATGTTATCTCCCTAACGCCAATAAGAAAGGGTAGCATTTTTAGGTAAGAAACCACGCCAACCAGGCTAATCCCGTAGCAAGAAAAAAGCCAACCCCACAAACAAAAAAAGTAAGCACCTAGCGCGAGCCTTATTTATTAGTTTAGTAAAGTCGAGCTTTGACTCCCTAAAGACTAAAGAAATGAATAAAAGAAGGGGGCAGTGGTGCATATTGTGGTTGTTTCGGTACTTCTGTCAGCCTTGCACCTCTATTGTTTAATGCCCGAGTCGCAGCATCGAGATGAAACAACCAATGCCCCATGTTAAAGACAAGGATGACAACACCTTCATATTTGGTCATGTTAACCTCCAATGTCATCATTTCACTAAACACTCCATCAACTAGAAATTTCCCCAATCTCCAAGTCAAATTTGATTATAGGGAATCTGCAACAGATAGAACATAGAACCTTAGTGAATGACAAGGAGCAGGTGGACAAGGCATTCTCAAGCAGCGAAGCAGCGCAAAAATCATTGCCAAGTTGGTGAAGCAGACAAGTTATCGAAGAGAATGAACATAAAGTTGCAGAAGAATTCTTACCCACTGCATGGCTGGTGGAAGCAATGGGATAAACTGAAGTGAGGGTTGCAACTATTTAGCCATGCTTAATTTAACCAAACATTGCTCTGATTCTTTCTTGCCAGAAAAAATTATCGACTGCCCACTCTCGAACCAAATGCAGATATATATGCACAAGTCATGTCGTAGCCACAAAATATCCCGAGTAGCACCAAGTATTGCCACAAAAACTGCTTGCAAACAAGGATCATTGTGAGTGCAATGTGTTAAGGGCTCTTTAATGAGATGATCAGTTCTAGGCAATTTTGCAAGGAAATAAGAAGCAGACAGTCCCTTATAGCAGCAGTTATGAAACATTTCGGGTGTGTTCGGTATGGAGGAAAATGTTTTTCCTATTTTCTCATGTTCGTTTGGTTAAAAATTTTGGAAAATATTTTCTCTAGGAAAACAAGATTCTTGAAAATAAGGAAAATGACTTTCTTAATAAAAGTAGGGGAAATAAGTGGCATTGTCTCCTCCCACTCTCAAAATTACCCACCCCCACCCCACCCCAATTTTTTTTATAAAAAGAAATAATATTTTTTTCTACCCACACCCCCACCTCCACCCCATCCACCCCCAATTTTTTTAAAAAAATTAATTTTATTTTAATTTTAAAAAAAAAAAATGTACCTCGCCCCCACCTCCATACCTACCCCACCTTACCCCACCCCATCTACCCCCGCCTTACCCCCAACCACGCCCCTGCCCTCCCCCACCATAATATGCATCACTCTACCCCTACCCATTCTCATTGTTTTGTGTTAGATATATAGAAATGATTTTAGGATATTGTTTTATACTTGCATACCGAACACAAGAAAATAAGTAGGAAACAACTTGTGTTCCTAGAAAATGTTCTCTTGGAAAAAAATATCCATGGAAAACATTTTACTCCATACCGAACACACCCTTTGTCAAACACCTGGATTCGGGCATTAGGTGAATATTTCGTTACAAACTCTTCAACTTCCATTGCAGCTTTGCTATCCGGAATTGCAGCAAACATCTTGCGTGCATCCTTGTGCCAGTTGATGTCTGATTTCTGATAACTAGATGTTATTATCGCACCAGCATCAGATTGGGAACTTGAAGCGTCATCTTGATTCGCAAGCTTCTTAAAAGTTGAGCCAGATGCAAGTGCTGATGTAATGCTTGTTGGATCCTTTTCTGATTTTTCTTCATCAAAAGCAGAGTTGATGTCAGTGTTAATGACGGTTGCAGATGATGGCCCAGGATCAAACACCTTCAAGTGATAGTGAGGCATTTCATCGAACATCTGGTCCACAAGGTTCGCTGGCACAGTTTCTACAATTGATGCAAGCGCAGAAACAAAGACCCTACTGTTGCTGGGTCATTACCAAGACATTTGAGCCAACTTTGAACAGCTCCTGCCAGTGTCATTAGAGATGGTGTTAGCCCAGTATCAAGCCAACGACAGTGGTACGTGGCAAATTGAAGTCCATATCCAAGGTTTAGGATGCTTTGAAGGAAAGTTGCATATCTACTCAATGGCTCTGTCTTATTAGGCATTCGATAATCGTAGTAACTAAGAGGAACTAAAATCAACTCCTTGTTTGCGAACGAGAAAATACACTCAAGGTTGTTTCTCTGGGAATTTCCATCAAACATTTGGTCTGCAAAAGCCCTTGCTCGATCTCCAACTCAATTGCCAATATCTCACAAAGCATAATATACCGAACATCCCATAGAAGCCTATTATCAAACACCAGTGCTGCTTCGAATATAAGTCCATTTTCTGAACCAGGATCAAACCGGAAATGAAATAACATATGTTGGGCAGTAACATTTTTAGGCATCATCCCATACCTATACAGTCCATTAGATGCAGGCATTTGATCAAACAGCTTGTAAGCAACTCTAGGTCGCTCAGAATGTAAACGAAATCCCATCCGACCATTGAAGGAAACAATACCCAAATCAGGTTCTCGAAAGCAAGTACGGCAACCTGAATCAAATTCTACCTCAGAGTATGTGATAATAGGAGCAACGGGCAGAACTTTGAAACCCTCTAGTTCTGGTAATGTATCCCCAACTTTAATAATAACAAGAGATTGTGGATCAAGAGCTGTTGGGGTTTCGTCAACTAAATCAAAGTCACTATCATTGACAGAGACTAACGCAACGCTCTCCGGTTCATCATCCACAGTGGCCTCCTCTGTTATTGTCTCTGTCAAAGTTGCCGAGTCCAATTGCATCTCTTGCAGCACTGACCCCATGTGGTTATAAAAGTAGATAGCATACGGGAGTTACGTTCTTGCAACTCTATCACTAAATCCTATACGGTTTTGAGGGAAGTGTAGATCTTCTCCAAAATTGCAAGTGGAAAAGTGGGGCTCGGTGATGGAGGTGCAGTAGAAAATTGCTGGTGGTATGGGGGTGGAGGAGGTAGAAAGGAAGTCGATACCCATTTGGTAGAGGAGGGACAATGAAAGCACCAATGTGATGAAGGAGAATTGTACTGATAGGAAAAACTATAATCGCATACATTAATATAAGAGTTCATCTTCACATTACTACAATTACACCAAACTAGTAACCAAGTCTTCCAAGGGAAGAAGAAATAGAAAAGGAAGAAGGGAGGGAGGTTCCAGAATTAGTCTGAGCAACTAAGAAAATAAAAAGACAACTTCATAGCATAAGCCCTAATAGATTATTTCCCTCTTCTATATATAGGTATCCTCCCAGGGTCCCAAATGTAATTTGACAATTCCTCATTCATAACACAACTTCTTGCCATACATGCACAAGAGGATCTACATGAAGTGATATACAGACGGTCCATTTACTGAAGGATCAATATGAAGTGATATATGGAGGCAAACCTAACAATACCTCTTTCCAATTCAATTTTATCTTCCAATGAAGCTCATGAATAGCTAGAGAGTTCACAAAATTGTCGAGTTCTTTTACCTTTTCATCACATACAGTATCCTTAAGGTACATGGGGTCAACGGTTGAGGTAGATGGGTACTATCTCCTGTCTCGTGAATCTATTCTAAAGGTGAATCCCATGCAAGTATTGCAGCATTTGTTACATTCGTAAAAAGGTCCTGGAAAAATTAGTTTCGGGTTGGTTTTCGGGAAACTTTTGTGTTTAAGAAATCCAACTGTTGGATAAATATCACTATAGCCTTAATTTTTAAACCTGCTAGGGATTTTTAAACCTTAAATTTTAGGTTTTAGCCTTAATATAATTTTAGTTTAGAATTCCACACTTAGGGTTATTTATTTATTACTTGCTCTAGTAAGAATATTTATTACACTGCTTTGTTTGAAAGGACGCAAGCCAAATCCAAACTTGCATTCCTTATTTGTTTGAAAACACTATTTGTTACTGCTTTCCTTACACTGCCATTGCACTTTCTATCGAGTCTTGGTCATACACATACACATACACACACTGTGGTTCACCTCCTCCAAAACTTCTTTGGATTCTTTAGTTTTAGAGTTGGCATGCGCCTTCTCGCAGTTATTCAGTCCCACTCTCAAGTATCCAGGAAGAACTCTTACTCTAGCTATAGGTCATGTTGCATACACCTTAGGCGGGACAATACAAGATATTGTTGCTGCAATTAGGAAGATGCCCTTTGTTTCCAATACCCGCAGAAGTTATCAAAATACTGGATAGCATCAGGAGGCAATTCCTATGGCATGGCAACAAGGAGAGAAAAGGTTTTCATCTGGTGAAGTGGAAAGTAGTGATAACTAGCAAAAAGACTGAGGGAATGGGGATAAAGAACCTAAAGGTGCACAGTAAAGCTCTCAAAATGAAGTGGTTGTAGAAGTATGCTAATGAAAATCAGATGCTATGGAAAAGAGTAATAAGTGCAAAATATGAAGGTGAAGATAAGTGGATGACCAAGGTGGTGACTACACCTTATGGGGTCAGCTTGTGGAGATCAATAAGAGACCTATGGGATGAAGTGAAGAGTAATGCAAAGATCAAAGTAATAGATGGAAGCAAAACAAGATTTTGGAAAGATGAGTGGCATGAAAAAGGCAACCTGGAAGTACTTTATCCTGATATCTGCAACATAGTTCAGGGGCAGCAAAATACAATAGCAGAATTGCGGACAAATCAGGGGTGGGGCTTCAATTTCAGAAGAAGACAATTCAAAGATTGAGAAATACCAAGACTGGCGGAATTCTTTAACATTGTGGATGCATTCAGTGGGCTACAAATAGGGGAGGATGTCTTATGGTGGAAGGGCAATAGCAGAGGAGAATTTAAAGTAAACACAGCCTACAGGTTGATGGACCAGCTAAACCAGCGGACACACAATTGGCCATGGAAGCAAATAGGAAAAGCATAATACCTCATAAAGTATCCTGCTTCATATGATTGTTGGCCAAAGAAGCTGCCCTGACTCAGGATAACTTGATGAAAAGAGGGATAACCTTATGCTCTAGATGCTTTCTTTGTATGGAAACATCAGAGACAGTGAACCATCTGTTCCTACACTGCAAGTAGCAGCTATGGAGGATCTTTGTAAACCTCAAAGGCATCTCCTGGACCATGCCTAGGAAGGTCTCTGAGGCTTTAAAGTGTTGGGAGGCAGAAGGTGTAAATGCTAAAGACAGAGGCAGATGGAGAATTATCCCTGCTATATGGTGGACAATTTGGAAAGAAAGGAATTCTAGGTGTTTTGAGAGCATAGAGAATAGTGTCCAGAAGGTCAAATTAAATTGTATCTTATTGTTATGTTTTGGTGTAATCAATTATACTCCAATGACACTGTCTCTATAATTGATGTTTTAGACTCAATATAGACAAGAACCAGTGGAAGAGGAGCCATCTGTATATATGGTTTCAGTACAACCCATGGACTGTTTTGTGATAGAATACAAAGTTACCTATTTCACAAAAACAACGTAGATGCTCTTATATGGTTATAATTTATTGGAAAAATCGACTAGAATTTTTTTCCCTGATACTAAATTTATTTAGGAACCGCCAAGAGGAAAAATAAAACAACTCTAGTCCTATCAAACAAAACTAATTGGTTAGGAAAAGGGGGAGAGGGGGGAGGGGTGTCTGATTGTAAAGCGCAGAACCTAAAAAGAGAAGAAAAACACTGAGCTTAACTCAAACCCAAGAGCTAACCATATAAAGAGACTGCAGCGCTACATTCAACCAATGTGGGACTCTAACACCCCGGGATTGTCTAAAAGACTAAAACCATATAAAGAGACTATAGTCCGTGTTTTTTTAAACTAATGTGGGACTCATAACAGTTGGGGAAAGAGACTGGAGTGGGGATGGTTTCCAAACTATTAGTTTGGGCCCTAAAAAAGAAATAACATTTTGAGAAGGACCGAGATGCAATGTAGGAAAAACAGTCGAGATAGGGGGAGAACTTAGTAAAAGTGCACCCAGTGATGTGATAGCTTCAGCAATTAAAGACAACGGAAGTAACTTTAAGGCATATGTATGAAAAGAATGACAAGTTGGATCACTGAGAAAAGAACTTGTGACTTGCAGTAAAGGAGTTGTCAAGTGACCATGATGGTAAAAATCAGCCGAGACCCAAGAAATATTACGAGAGATTACTGTGAACACGTCTGGTGTAGATATAAAGTTCAAACCAATGCCATTAGTACCCATAGCGGCAACACAAAAAAAGGGAGATAAACTATTAAATTATTCAAATAAGACGAAAAAGGAACACATATCAATCAATGCCACTGGCCAAATTTACAATTCAAAGAGCTGTATCTTTCATTTCTATTGGTGGAAATCAATGTTTGTGCTAATTAGGGCCTTTATCCCTTTGTCTATAACTGTCCCCAAAAAAAAAGGATATGTAACTCAGGATAATGTCAATTAGCTAAATAGAACTGCCCAATTCACGCTATCCCCCCCCCCTACACACACGGGGGTCCTCTAACCCTTTGAAAAAGAAGGTATGAGTAATAAAGAATCACGACTGAGAACACATAACAGCAGCCAAAGTCAGCACTGCAATGCAACAGGGTAGCAGTTAGCTATGTTGCTTGGACTCTTCAAAAATATCGATAGGTGTGTGTCGGATACTCCAAAAATAGTGCATTTTGGAGAATCCGACACGGGTGCGACAACGTTTATAGAGAGTCCAAGCAACATAGGCAGCTGCATACTAGCGAACATCATTCATTTGCTAATTGAAACCATTGATCCAAATACCAGGTAGCTCTAAAGCTTGCAAGAAAAAATGTTCCAATGAAAAGACTAGAGGTGTCAAATGGACGGTTTGGCCTGGAATTGAGGGGGCAAGATGGGCTGAATTATCACATGGGTGAGTTAGTGACCCGCCCAAGTTTTGCTTGAGCTGAAATGGGCAGGTCAATGGGCTAAACAATGGGTCAAAACCCAACCCGTCCAACTTGACCCAACTTTTGTTCTTCTTTTTTTGAGACATAAAAACTATTTATCAAGCGGATACTAATAACTAAACTATACAATAATAAAAAGCACACCAAATCATAAACTTATTTTTGACTCAACGTTTTTTAGAACTACTCCAACAGTAAAATCAAAAATGCCAGACAATTTCAAAGTTACACAGTTGCATAGTAACTACACATATTACAAATTCTCATTAAATTATTCACAGCCAATAATTAGGGAGATGAGATTATAATACTAATTAATTATAGTATTATTATTATTATATGTTATGCATACATGCAGCTCATCTGAATTGGCCTCAAGTAGATGTTGTGCGAGAGAGATATGAAGAATTGGGAGTTTCATGGGTTGAATTATGGATGTTTACGGGTTGGGTTGGGATAATGACAGCTCACGGGTCAAAATGGGTTATTTCCAAAATCAGCCCATATGAAAATCATTTAATGCCCAACCCGTTAGAAGTTCCGCGGGTTATACATTGTTGGGCCATTTTTGCCACCTCTATCTAAGACTTGGACATATATCATATGCAAACTATGGTTCTCTAGAGTCGATGTTCCCCTTATTATTTATTTACTTTGTGTCATGTTACCACAGCATAATGGTAACTGAAGGAACTTGTGTTGCCCACAAGCAAGGCATGTGACTCGCAGCACCGACTTCTTTCAATTTCTTCATTTCATCGGTCTTAAGCAAGAGAATGTGTCTATTCAAACTTCAGACCACGGGATTTTAAACATTTTCTTTAAGATACTTAAATGTTCTATCTTGTCATGAACATGAAGCTTCGATTATATAATTAAATGTTCTACCATGCACACAGTTTTAATATTAGCAATTTAAGTCAGACACATTCCTTATAAGTCCTAATTTTGACATGTCAATAAGAAAGACGAAACTACTTTTATATCAAGCTTATGCCACAATGAAGGAGACAAGTTCAAAGCTGCTACAAATTCGCTTCAGCACACTAAACATTCAACTGGGGGCAGGGGTGTTCCGAATGGGATGCAACTCCTGGTTCAAACTCTCCACCTGAATTTTTTTCCCTCCAGAATAATTATTCCCACATCAATATAAAATCAGCTGAACTGGTGCCTTCTATGTTATTTTTTTCTATTAACAACCAAATAGTAAACGTGTTGCCCGAGATGTACACAACTACAGCTAGGACAGGAAAGAAAGACGCCATAACTGAGGTGAAGCAAAATACAACTCTACACAGATAATTATAGGAGCAAAACCGAATGATCACAAAACTAACTTGTTCATGGCCACGTATCTTAAGATAACCTCTCAGTAATTCCCGTTTGTAATGGCAATCACCACTAAGATGGCCAGCTCTAATCTGTAAAAAAAAGTTACCAAGATATCATGTTCTATAATCGAAGATAACTCAAAATTACAAGAATTAGCATAAAAGCGAGACTTGAGAGCACGAACTTCACTACAAGCATGATGAGCACAATTAGACCAGTCCAAATTTGCAGCACGACAGTCATCATATGCATGAATTAACTCATGTATGACAACTTGATTCACCTCATCTTGAATGTTCATGTAATTACTGCACACAATTATCTTAACAGCCAAAAAAACAAGGTCAGTAAATACTTGAGGATGTAAGATAACCAACACAATAAAGAAAACAAAGATAACCACACGCATAAACAGTTGAGTAAAACAGAGAGAAAGAAAGGCAATAAAACTATCAAGAGGAAAAAATATTAGTGCTGAAAATGGCATTCAAGAGTGCTATGTTGACTATTCTTGACATGAAAAAGGGCGAACAAGTATTAAAAAAAGTAGGGAAAATGAAAATATTAAGCAATAAAGGACATCAAAAATCAAGCGATCAAACTATTCGCACTCTACATGGGTGGATGCAGCTCACAAGCTGCGGAGCGCACCCTCTACATTTGGACAAACTATCTATATATATAGTTTAAATATTTTAAATAAATATTAATACTAAGTCCACATCAATTATCACGAAGGTGAAGTTAATGTAGAGGTGTCTGCACCCACTAGCTTAATCCTGAATTCATCTTTGACACAATCTACTTAAAAATGTATCTGTCCTCCCCTGACCAGCAGGGTTTCAATTGAATTTCCCAACTCCAAGACACAAATTTAGCATAACTATATTTAAACCACTACACGAAATGTTCTTCAAATCCACAATCGGCATAAACTTAAAATTGACCACCTGAACCTCTATAGCTTTTGAACAGTCAAGGAATAAGAAATTATGGTTGATTACCCCATGTCCGCGAACATAGCCACCGCTGACCTTCTTGTCGCAATGGATAGCTTTTATGAAGTTATCACCAATTCGGCAACCAGATTTCTCCAAATGCTCCTTTAAGAACTTTACCATCGGAGCTGCAATAAAAATGCATATCAGTCAACATCATTCAATCACAGCTCAATCTTAAACTAGTTTGAGTCAGCTATATAAATTAAGTAAATCCATTGTATTCTATTCAAGTCCATTTATTTCAATACCAAATGAATCTATCTTATAAGGCTTTTGTTTTTGTGACAATGGTGTCTGGATCAGCTTGTGGGTATTTGTATCTTTCCATAAGTTGTCACAATTTATCTTTTGAGGTAAACTTAAACCAGTAAAGTATAAAATCAAAAACTAAAGAGTTAAAATTGGATGGATGTTAATAACTGAATGTGGAGTTAAACCCTATCAAGAAAACTATTAGAGAAAGAGAGATGGAGATGTAAAGAACATACTTCTAAGACTTCTTCGGATCATGTCTTGGCATTCCTCCACCGTACTTCCGCCGTTGACGGTGGATGACTCCGCCATTTAGTTGGTCGCTTTTGCTGGCTTTTCTCTGCAGAAGAGACGGTAACAAGTTCATGGGCCAACTCTAGTGCGTATTTTTTTATGGACCTCTATTAGATAGACCCTTTTCATGTTGACTTCATTTGAGCATACTAAAGTCTAGTTTGGGTTTAACTCACATAGGACTGCAAGTAGTGCTAGCAAATGCGCATTTTTTAATATGGATAAAAAATCGGTTAGTTGATTTATCCATGGCTTCTTGAATATTCTTATTATTGGGAGAATTCTCAACCTCAATATTTGTTGTCAAATCTTCACCAACGGTTTCTTCCTTGCTTTGTTTATCATCCTTCTACTGTAATGTTCATATAGATCTCACTTAACACATATTTGTCCGACTACAGACTATAGTACACCATCTAAGGGGCAAAAACAAATGCAAAATTCACTTCTCTCTTTCACCATCAAGAAATAATACGAAGTTTAATCATAGACAGAGGAAGAGCCAAAAGAGGTAGAACACTAAAAAACTGAACTTTTTAACTATGTACTCCTTAAAATTATTGAAAAAGAAAAGTTGAAACGAGAATCAAAGCAAATCTATGAAACATTCTTGGGATATTTGCTCCAAAAAGATTCTTTTCAGAGATGAGAAAAACATGCAGAGAAAATACCTGTAACTTTCTGTGAGCTTGTGTACACAAGAAGAAGAGAGGCAAATTAATCTATACAAAAGCGATAAAAGGCCCAAAATCATCATCTAAATTTGGGCTTTCACACAAAATAGTCCCCATTCTTTGAGGTGGTGCACTAATAGTTCTCTAACTTACCAAAAGTGATGCAAAATTAGTACTAGGCTACGTTGCGCGGATTCTTCAAACATCCTTGCCGCACCTATGTCGACACGACATGGATATGGGTGCGAGATCCACACTGGATTAGGTCAACTCATCTTGGGTGCTTGACTACATCTATGACCAAGAAGTATAGATTGATTGGGTATTTGATTTGATTTGATTTTGTAGGTTCACATCATAGATATAGTTATATAAAGTATGATAATGCCATTTTATTTTCACGAAATATCTTATGAATAAAATTTTAGGTGTTCATAAAGAACTAAATTTTATTAGCTTTAGTTCAATACCTTTAATTAATCAGAATATATACTTTATATGTCATAATATACATTTATTGACTGTATCACAGCACTCGTCTCCACACTAAGATCCATACCCCCGAATCCTAAAAGTTATGTGATAAAGAGTATGGCCTCTAGATCTGCACCCGTTTCGGGTACCTGCACTTGAGTCCGAGCAACAAAGGTACCAAGTAACTGATTCCGGATATGGCTAGCGGAATATTTCATGTGCATTTCACCTTCTCCATAAACCAAATAAAAAAATTGATCTGCTCATGTACTAAGTCTATGGCTCTGCTCTCTGTTCGAAGGCATAACCAAGAATTGATATCACCTGATGAATTAAAGGTTAAGAGCTCTAAAGAAAAATTGATGAACAAATAATAGATGCACATTTCCACTAAGTTGTAGCCTGTACATTCATTAAGGGTTCTATCATGTTGCCCCAGCAAGAAACATCTCTATGGTTCATCATTCCGGTAACTGCTGACGCCGCTAACCAGCTCTTCCCTAACTTTTATCTGTAACTTCTGTAAAGGTCTTGCTGACAAATGCTTCATCAACCTCAAGTACATAAGTGCATCAGCTTTTGCAAATGGATTTGACAAGTAGCCAACAGAAAATTTTCTCCTTGTCCCCTTTTTATTTTATTGTTTTCCTTTTCATAGTCCTCTTTGCTGTTGTTTGATTCATAAAGAGTATCTAGATGTATTTGAGATGATTATTAGTACACTGTAGGATATAGAGCAATCATGGAATCTCTGTTATGGATTGATCCAAAGTTAGAACACAAACTTAGGGCAAGAATGAAACGCAATGTGAGTTGTTAAGACAGATTTATGGCTCGCACGATGGTGATTTCCTCTGGGATTTGTTCCAGAAGAAATTGACTGCAACCTCTAACTTGCCTTTTACCGTAAAAGCACTAGAGCAACAGCTATATTTCTTATACCTTTCAATGCCTATAGGAGTATCTTGTGTCCTTGCAGCAAAATAGCAATGGTTATAGAGGTATTTCTTGTTCATTTTTTTTCTGCATTTCAGTTTTCTCGCAAAAGTGGCAAAGAACAAACATTATGTTCGAAAACAAAAAAGAACAAACAAAACGAATTTATGTATTTGTCGCTGCACGATTTAAGAGACAAGATTATGATAATGACCATGAATGTGATACCAACTACGATTTCTCTCCATTAAACTTGAAGCTAGCTTCTTAGCCAATCTTCTACTCTTCCTCTCGAGTATCAAATCCCGTACATAAAAACTTCCTTTGAGCTCAAACTGATCTTGCAGGACGAATTTGAAAACTGATGTCTTTCACTAAAAGGGTATCTAAAACTGCTCGATTTGAGGAGAAGAAACACATAATGGAGTTCTTTTTTTTTTGGGCAAGTACAGGAAGGGAGATTGTCAAAGACACCTGAAGTAATTCTTTCTTTTTATACGACTTGGAGTATTCCGTTAGTTATACGCAGAATCAGTAATCTAAAACTAAAAGTGCATCAATTTTGGAAAGATAAAGGACTATTAAAGCTCCACCTCAAAGAACAAGGACTAGCCTTGAGCTAAATCCCGAATTTAGAAGATGATTTTGGCCTTTTTCTCCAATATAAATCAATACACCCTACTCCTATTTATAGCTGTATCTAATTCAACCGCTAATCTAACCACTAATAGATATTGTTATAACAAACTAACTATAAATAAAAATTGGACTAACAGCTAACTATAGTTAATTTAACTTAGGTACAGCTATACATTTCACCATATTCTCTACATTGTGGCACTGGCTTTCAGGAAGAAAAACAGACAAGTTTATTCCTAAACCAAGTACCAAGTAGTATGAATCTTCAAAGTTGTTGTGTGAACATATCATTTGTTTTTTGATAACCGTGGTGCCCGATCCAGCTTGTGCGTACCTCGACTAATTTCGAATACATGTCACCCCCACCAGCAATAGGTACCAGGTAACTCTATCCACCAAAGCTAAGACAGATGGGAAGAAATCACCTAATGTTTTTGGGTGTGTTTGGTCTAATTTTCTCATGTTCTGTTGGTCAAATACTTTGAAAAATATTCTCTAGGAAAATAAGCTCCTTAAAAATGAGAACTTCCCAATGAAAGTACGGAAAACAAGTTTCACTAATGACATTCCACATTAATTATTTTTGACAAGGCATTCCACATTAATTATGTCCTCTCCCCATGACTTCCTTTGATCTCAAACTGATGGCCTTTCACTAAAACGGTATCTAAAACTGCTCGATTTCAGGAGAAGAAACACATGGAGTATTTTTTATTTTTTTTGGCAAGTACAGGAAGGGAGATTGTAAAAGACACCTGAAGTATTTCTTTTTTATACGACTTGGAGTATTCCGTTAGTTATAGGCAGAATCAGTAATCTAAAAGAAAAAGTGCACCAATTTTAGAAAGACAAAAAGGGCAGCCCGGTGCACTAAAGCTCAAGCTATGCGCAGGGTCCAAGGAAGGGCCCAACCACAAGGGTCTATTGTACGCAGCCTTACCTTGCATTTCTGCAAGAGGTTGTTTCCAAGGCTTGAACCCGTGACCTCTTGGTCACATGGCAGCAACTTTACCAGTTATTCCAAGGCTCCCCTTCCAATTTTGGAAAGATAAAGGACTATTAATGCTCCACCTCAAAGAACAAGGACTAGCCTTGAGCTAAAGCTCGAATTTAGAGGATGATTTTGGCCTTCTTCTCCAATATAAATCAATACACCCTACTCCTATTTATAGCTGTATCTAACTCGACTGCTAATCTAACCACTAACAGATATTGTTATAACAAACTATAACTAAAAATTGGACTAACGGCTAACTATAGTTAATTTAACTTAAGGTACAGTTGTACATTTCACCATATTCTCTACATTGTGGCACTGGCTTTCAGAAGGAAAAGCAGAGAAGTTTATTCCTAAATCAAGTACCATGTAGTATGAATCTTCAAAGTTGTTGTGTGAACATACCATTAATTTTTTTTTATAACCGTGGTGTCCGTGCCAGATACCTCAACTAATTCCACGGTTCCTTGTCACCTCCCACCAGCAACAGAGAGCAACAGATACCAGGTAACTCTGTCCACCAAAGCTAAGACAGATGGGAAGAGATCACCTAATGTTTTTGGGTGTGTTTGGTCCAATTTTCTCATGTTCTGTTGGTCAAATATTTTCTCTAGGAAAACAAGCTCCTTAAAAATGAAGAAAATGACTTCCCTAGAGAAAGTAGGGAAAACAAGTTCCACGGGTGACATTCCACATTAATTATGTCCAAAACACCTCATCTTCACCCCCACCCCATAGCCATCATACCACCATCCCACACCGATACCTCCCCATCTCCACCCCATGACTTCCTTTGAGCTCAAACTGATCTTGCGGGACAAATTTGAAAACTGATGCCCTTTCACTAAAAGGATATCTAAAAGTGCTCCTCCCATAGAATTTGTCTAATATATTTTCTACTGACCTACCGAATACAAGAAAATAAACAAGAAACCCATTCATTTTCCTAGAGAACTTTTTCCTTCGTACCGAACACACCCTTTGTCTCTGCTTAAATTTGAACTTGAAACCTTATGATTCTCAACCCACTTCATTATTGACCACTAAGTCACACCCGTGGGAGGAAGAACATATCATTTTTCCCAAAGAAACAATGATTCGACAAAAACTAGGATTTCACAGAGGATAAAAAATTATACTATATTGCAGGTTTATCTCGTGAATGTCTTAACTCTTCTTTTTCATTGCAGCTCTTCAATATTAAATACTGTAACTTTTTGTTCTTATACCCAAAGAGTAGAACCATGAGGTCTTAGGTCTCAGGTTCAAATCCAAGCGGAGACAAAAAACACTAGGTGATTCTTCTCATCTGTTCTAGCCTGGCATGTATCCTGTGGATTTAGTCTAGGTGCATAAAAGTTGGACCGGACACCACGGTCATCAAAAAGGAAAAGAAAACAGTAGGTGCAATTCAATTATGGAAATAATCATACCAAACGAATAAAGAGAACCCAAATCTTAAAATCCAAAAAGAGCCTCTGAGCATTTTATTTTATTTTCTTTTCCTAGAGAGGGCAAATCAACAATCTCAAAAAAGAGTAATGGCATGAAAGAGGAAAAGAGAGAGAGAGTCACTTACTGGAGAAGTTGCCACGTTGATTTGATCAGGGAAGAAGAGGGGTTTCCAAGGGGATTTGGGGTTTTGCTCAAGGGAGTTGCCGAGTACTGAGACTAGCGCTCAAGGGGGTGTTTGGCAGGAGGGATGGAATATAAAAAGTTATTTCATGTATTGGGATATCTCATGGAATTAGTTATCCATGATATATATTGGGACAACTTATTTCATTGCTATGATATAAATAGTGATCCCGAGACTAACTAATACCTTCAATTAAACACCAGATAAAATTTATTCCGAAACTATTTCTTATACATCGCACCAAATAATTCTTAAAAATCAACCCATTTTTATCCATCAAATATTAGTAATTTTTTCGTAGTGGGTTATATGTACTTCTTACAATCCTCAAATATATAAATTTTACTTCAAAAAATTTAAAATCTTTATGTCCGAATTCAAAATTAAAGTTTGAAAATTTAAAATCTCGAAGTTTCAGTAGTGCCACGTAAATTAAGAAAGGACTATTATTGAAAAAAAAAGAATATGAATATTATTTCTAATTTGACTCGTCTGTTAAAAATTAATTATTCAACCTGTTTTTCATTGAGCATGTTGAATGAATTCTTTTTCTTTTTTCGGGGTCCAATTCTTATTATTTTATTTGTTTTAGAGAAAACTACAGAGAATAGCAAACTTGGGCCTATAATTACGATTTATAACAACACTTTGAAAAAATTATCATCCACGGCAGAATAACAATATTTTGGTTGGCCCCATCCACCATTTTAAATACATTTAGAAGAGTATTAACTCCTTTCTATTATCACTCGCCATTTCCCTTTTTAATTCAACTCCTCTCTCTATCACATCCCCAAAAATCTCGCCATTTACATCCATTACATATTTCTCCACGATTTCAACTACTGTCTATTTAGATTTCGTGTATTCCACAAATTAAGGTAACCACCATTATCAGTTGATGCTAGTATTTCATCCATAAATACATTTGAATGTAGTTGTATTCTAATTGAGTTCATCAATTTTTTCTTTATCTACCATTGTTTAATCAATTTATAACTGTTTAGTAGTAGAATTGACATGCTCTAATGGCGGAAGATACACCAACGAAGAGGGTTACAAGAGGTACACCACATAGCAATATCAATCTTAACGATGCTCCATCTTTTAATTTAGGTATGTCTCAACTAAATACAAATGTAGGGTCTGTTATTGCCGTGGAAAAGCCAGTCCAAGAGTTCAGATCCAAGCACAGGAATGATCCAATAAAAATGACAGAGATTTTGAAAGAAAAAGCCAAAGACAAAGTCGAAATACATCCTCCCCAAATTTTAAAAAAGACATCAAAGTAGGTAAAAAAAAGAAAAGCAAAAAACATTCCATCTTCTAATAAGAATTTGTGAGGGGGGGAGGGGGGGGGAGGCAAATTGCTTCTGAATCTGAATCCAGCGAAGAAGATATCGAAAAAAAAGGAGAGGTAAGTAATTTGGATTATTTTCACTAGATCACAAATACATATAATTATTACATAAATACATATCTTATACTATGTACATATGTGAAGAAGATTTGTATTTTGTATTTACCTGGGTGATCTAATATATGTATTTCTCACAGTCAAATACAAATATATTGTATCTTACTAATGAATGTTAAACAAATACAAATTAGTTATATTTTTGATTGACTTTGTCTGATACATGTATCTACACGTTGTAAAATACATATGTAAATTTGTTGTATTTATATGTATTTACAATAGCAAAAATATAAATTAATTGTATTTATTTTTTGACTGTTGTGATAGAATGTATTTTCACAATAAAAATTTAATTTATTTATATTTTGTATTGATTGTCCTTATATATATATTTGAAAGTGAAAAATAGAAATACATATATGGTATATGCATATTCAACAAAAGAATGAAAAACATAAAATTCATTTTGGTTGATATTGATTCAAATTGTATTTTTTGTTGACTGGTCTGATATATGTATTTTCAAAGTAAAAAATATAATTCATTTGTATTTGTATTTATTGGCCAGATATATGAATTCGATAAAGTGAAAAATATATTATATAATTTATATGATCTGGTATATGTATTTTTTACAAAAGAATTATCACATAAAATTCATTTTGACTGATATTGACTTATTATATATCATTTTCTCATATAGGTTATTCTGGATAAAATACTTATGGCCAGAGCTTTCCCTAGATTTGCACCACACATGGGATGTTACACAAACAATAAGATAATTGAATCTTTGGAGGCTAAGCTAATCACTGACCAGTTTAAGCGTTTTAGTGATCAAACTATATTTGAGATTTTCACTCGCATGAAGCGTTATGTTATTCAGGTACAAATGATTAAGTGTGTTATATCGCTAGAGACAACTGATAGTTCAGTTGATGCCATCTTCATATGTGCAAATGGGACCATACTATATTTCACCCGTCGAGAATTTTGCATAATAACCTCTCTGAAATATGTGTCAAATGAGGCAGATTTTGTATTTGACACGAACACACCCAACAGGCTAATGAAACAGTATTTTCCTGGAGCAAATTCTATTTCCAAAAAAATACTTTTCTCCAAATTCAACAACAAGGTATAGGGTGAAAACAACGATTATGCCCTGAAGTTTGTCATCCTTTATTTCATACATGCATACTTATTAGCTGGTAAAAAGAAAAGTACAAACATAACAAGAGACCATTTTAAATTGGTGGAAAGTGGTCAATATGTGAATTATCACTGGGGATATGTAGCATTTGATGAACTGGCAAAAAGCATAACTTCAAAGTTGACGGTCACGAAACAGTTCTATGAAATACAGGGCATGCCATTTGCTATCTAAGTCTGGCTATATGAATGTTATTCCAATGTTGACCCCGATATTGTCATGAAGGTTGATGACCAAATTTCACATATGCTCAATTGGGTGACAAAAAAAGACCGTCCTCGCTTTCAGATCATTATGAAGAGCATGTTTCGCGGAGAAGACTGTGAAGGAGAGGAACAAGTTTTTTTTCAAATTCACATATACTTTAATTCATTTCATTCACCCGATTGATTATAACTAATTTTCTCCGAATTATTTTTAAGAATATCGAGCCAACTGTGCGGGAACTTGTCATCCTTCGAATACCACCACAGTATGTTTCAACTATGGTGGAACAATATGTTCAGCAGAGTAACGCACCAGCAAATTCAGATGATGATTTTCAACAACTTCCACTGTTAAGTCTTTCTACAATGAGAAAAGAAAAGGTTAGTCTATCGTTATCACCGGCTAAAAAAAAATTAAAGCACCAGCCATCTATACTTCCAGATTCAAAAAAATCACCTGCAAAATTGGATTCAAAACAGAATTTAACAAGGATATCACTAATTCTGGTTGTAAATCACCAGTCAAAAAGTTCAGAATCAAAAAATTAATTTTGAAACAATTTGTTTCAGCCTCCAAAAAATATGTCATTAACCAATCAACGAGGCAAAATCCTATTCCCAATTCACGCAATGTGATTTCATCGAATAGCTGTTAAATAATATTATTTCGAGAATGAACTTGAAGATTTCAAAGTTGAGGTGAGTAAAACATAATATCCCAAACATACATGATAAATTATTTTTTTATATTTGATATTGATTTTTTTGATTTATTTACATAAAATGACAGGTAAAACAGGAGTTGAAAGACGTTCGCGCATGGATGAATACAAAATTTTGAGAAGTTTTGGATACTATTAAAAATAATAAAAATGATGAAAAGGTATTTTAAGAAGGCATTGTCAAATTACATAATATGTATTTTCGTATAAATACAACAATGTCAAGTGCTTTTTTTTTTTATAAACTTTAATTTATTTTTGAAAGAAAAATACCTTATCTTTCAAATTCTAATATATTTGATCAGGCCAAGGACATTGACAGACCATCACATACACCTTATGGCGATGTGCACAAGTCACCCAAATATAATAGTCCTAACGTTATAGGCACTTCAGATCATGATCGGGCAAGCAATATTCATGTTGTAAAGGTAAGCATTTACTCTTGAAATATATTTTTGAAATACGATTTGTATTTATAGTCATGTTTGCAATCAGAAAATAGATGTATAAAATTATATTTTTTCATTACCTGAAGGATGTTACAACTGAAATACAAACTCAATATCATCAGCATGAAATTAACATTGATGACACAAGCAAAGAAGCACTTAAAGACATGAATATTCAGTCGACAAGGCAGAAGGAATCATCGGTATGAATCAAGCCTTTCAATTATATGTGTGAACTCATAGATGGTACATGTGGTCAGTAATACATATTTTTTAAATTTGCTAGGACATCGATATATCTCTCAACGATACCTTAGCAGTCGAGTTGGTGGATGTGATAGCTGATCAATTGAAGTACAAAATCAACACATTTCACCTGGAACAGTATTATATTATTATAACATTTAATTATATTACGAAATAATAGCTTGATATATGATAGCTAACTGTATTTACAATTTTGTAGGTGAATGAACATCTGATGATTTTTGAGACACCATCAAAATCAACCCCAAATCAAGAGAATGTGATAAATAAAGATGTGTCTGAAACTATCATTGCTGGTACAACCATGAATTCACGTGAGTCTACCACAACAATAGAAGATCAGCTTGTGGAAGCAGTTCCTATTCAAGAAGTATTCACTCCAAAGGTAAAGAGAAGTCTATCAGTTACTGATTCACAGTTCTTAATACCAGACAGTCAGCTACCGAGTCTCAATACAGAGAGAAGCGTGATTTTACATACATCAATTGTCGTTGAGGAAAAAACACCTGCATAGGAACAAACACCTCCACCCATTCAGAGAATCAAGCGACTGTCTAAATGAAACATAACTCCGTACATGTCAAAGTTTATATCTGAAGCTGGTAAGTTCACTTGCATGCCATATTATTACAGTTGTGCCGACTCTTACCACTGCAATCTAGGCACTCAGGGCAGGAAGAGCATATCTCTCTGTCTATTCAAAGATCCGAGACTGCTAATTAAGTTGGTGACATTGGTTCCCCGTCCCTACTCTACCATAAAAATGATTGCATGCGCGGCAGCACTTTCGAGGTTGAGCAGTCTCAATTTCACTACAGGATTTGCGAATGAATGCTGGGCTGGGCCACCTCGAATGGCGTGAGCCGCATGCGGGGAGATGCACATTCGTGAAGTGCAGCTTGACAGCAATAAGGAATAAGTCTCCCCTATCACCAACCTGTACCTTCTTTCAATGCACCATTTAAGGCCAAAAAGCATGGCCTTTGCTTCTGCCCAGTTGCTGATTCCAGCACCACGATTTCACTTTCCTCCTCATATTCGGAAAGATTTATGTTCATTCGCTCTGCGAGCAGAGCGGTATATATATTTTTTTGATAAAAATGTTATATACTTTCCCCTTTACTCAAAGTATTCATACACATTCATTAACTAATTTTTTAGAGGTATTTATATATGACCATTTTATATTAATTTGTATTTGTATTTTCATCAATTTTGATTGTATTTAAATTTTGTCACATGCTTTGATTATTCAAAATTGTATTTGTATTTTTTAAATCAATTTTTTTTTATTTTTTTTCACAGTTTATGTATTTGTATTTATTTTTATACGCTTAATATGCATGTTTGCTTTATACTAATATGTATTTATACATGTGTATATGAATTATGCCACTTTATTTTTTAATTTATATTTATATTTTCATTAATTTTAATTGTATTTAAATTCTTTCACATGCTTTAGATGACTCAAAATTGTATTTGTATTTTTTAACTCAAAAAAATCTTATTTTTTTCACAGTTTATGTATTTATATTTATTTTTATACGCTTAATATGGATGTTTGCTTTACACTAATATGTATTTAAATACATATGTATAATGCATTACTAATTATATGAAAGAATTTATATTTTTTTTATTGGATATCAGATTAAATTTATATTGTATTTTTAAGATGTCTTTGTATTTGCTAGCACATCAAAATCATTTTATTTTTTATCTTTTAACTATATTTTGATCAATTTTTATCACAGTATTACATGTCATATTGTGTTGCAGATAGTTCAACGGGAGAACCTCTATAATTTTTGAAAAAGCATTTGTTTGGGTCTAATGTACTTCATGGGATACAAGACATGCTCCTTCTTGATATGTTCACAAATTGGATGAAAGCGGATCTCTTGCAAAGGCATGATAAGAAGTACGTTTTTTAAAATCAAGTATTTTTTTAGGCATCACATTATTTTTAAATTATAATGATAAGTGTCTTTTATTAATTACAGGATGAATAAGCAAGATCGATACAAGAGGCATAAGTCAATCTTATCGCCACACATGCCCTTTGGTGTTCTTGCAGTTGAAGATAAAAATTGATTTTACGTAATGTCATATTCTGATCAGTCATGGATAAACTCTGTAAGTATGAGAGTTCATTAATGAATAAGGTTGTTTTGCATAATAAACATAGCTAACTGAAGCATATTTATTTATTTATTTTAGCATATTGATGGTATTCTATACTACTTGCGAAAGAAATGCAAGTATGATCATCAAATCACATACAAATACAGCACTGTGAATTATAATTTTATGATCATAATTCTTAGCATATTTGACAAGTATGCGAACCCGAATTACAATGGTGTTGAAATGACTGGTCAAAAATCATATATTTGCGAATGTATTAATGGTTATAGGATGCATGCTACTGTACCATGGCATACATCGGATCATATTTTTATTCCGTTGAATGTTAAGGAGAAACATCAGTGGGTGCTTGTTGTGATATCGTTTAATGAACAGTGCATATTTATCTATGATTCATACAGTTCTGCTGATCATGACGTTGTTGTTCAGCAAGAAGTTGACAAGTTAGCTGAGCTTATACTCACGTACCTTGAGAACACTGATTTTTACACGAAGAAGGGTATTGATCATGATCAACATTCAAAATACAAAGGTCTTGAGAAAATAAACTTTTTCGATGTAACTTATGTACAGGATTTACCACAACAGCCTACTGGTAGCCTGTAAGTTCTCAACAATTGCACATTTTTATTTTTTTTTAAAATACATTCATTGATATTCATATTCAGATTGTTTTAATTTATGCAGGGACTGTGGTCTGTTTTTGATAACCTATGCAGAGTACTTGAGTTATAATCAAAGTGTCCCATCAGTCGAGTTCAATCCAACTTTACTTCATAATAGATATGCAACACTGATATGGAACTATGGGGTGCGAAAACTCATGAACAACGTTGTAAGTGATAATGAGGCACCAATAAGGCCAGTCAGGTCAGGACATCGATAACAACAAATACACTTTAGTCGAATAGGATACTGATAGGTTATGTTAGTGTGGATGCTACTATGTATTGACTAGTTCTATTTTTATTTCTCTATATTTTTGAAAATTCTGTTTAAGTTAAACTAATTTTGGATCAATGATCACTTTATTAGAAATTCATAGTTAAAATATTAATTACAATCTTTGATGAAATACATGTTATCGGGTGAAAGTATATTTTTTTTTATTTTATATTTGTATTTATCTAGTACGATATTTAATGTAATCTCAAATACATTTATTTTTGTATTTAAGAGTGATTTCAAATACATTTGGTATAGGACGACAGAGTTCATACCTTTTGAACTAAAATACGTTTGTATTCAAATACAAACACATTTAAACATAATCACTATAGTATACAAACAGTCTCAAATACATATGTATTCAAACACAGATTTTTAAAGTTTAATTTTTTCATATTTATTCACAAATACATATTGTTCATTTGATAGTGTTGTATTTGAATTTCAACAAACACATTTGAAATCTATGCTTTAAAGTTTTTAAAATAAATTAAATGCACAATTTGTCTATAAATATAAATATATTTTTAAAAAGCTTATTTATATTTGTCTAATTCGTAAACAAATACAACAAACATGTATTTGTATTTAAACATATAAAATTATAACAGATATGTATTTGTATTTAATGTACGATATTTAAATGTTATCTCAAAAAATACATTTATTTTTGTATTTAAGAGTAATCTCAAATACATTTGATATAGCTCGCCTTTTGAACTAAAATACGTTTGTATTCAAACACAAACACATTTAAACATAATCACTACATTATACAAACAGTTTCAAATACATATATATCCAAACACAGATTTTTAAAGTTTAATTTTTCTGTACTTATTCACAAATACATATTATTTATTTGGTAGTGTTGTATTTGAATTTCAACAAACACATCAGAAATTTGTGTTTTAAAATTTTGTAAATAAATTTGAATATACAGTTTGTCTATAAATACAAATACATTTAAAAAGAGCTTATTTGTATTTGTTTAATTTGTAAACAAATACAACAAACATGCATTTGTATTTAAGCAAATCAAATTATAACAGATATATATTTGTATTTAATATACGATATTTAAATGTTATCTCAAAAATATTTTTGCTATTATATTTGTGAGTAATATCAAATACATATTATTCATAAATACATATTGTTCATTTGGTAGTGTTGTTATTTAGGCATACACACATATTCTTCATAAATATAAATACAAAATACTTGTTTGCTTATTGTACAAACTAAAACAAACTTATTCAGTATAGGAATGCGATTCATTAACAGTAACATGTTGACTCTCTTTTTTTTAGTTTAAGGGCTGCTCGCCCTACCGAAGTACCAAAGGCTTTCGAGTTATTCAACAGACTTGTAAAAAAAATTACATATTCATTCATGTTGTCAATTATTCAACAGAAAAGGACCAGAACAAGTCCTAAAACACAAAGAGACAAGGTATTCAAATGTTTAAGATGAAAACAATAAAAGCACATGATATGTCGATCATCTATTCAATCCGAGGTCTAATCCTACATGAACGTCTATTGTGTCCTTTAAATTCGCAGGTACTACACGAATTCGTGCTCTTCTTCCCAAATAACTCCCTTCCTATTTTTTCACGGTCCTTTTTTGGAGGTCTTCCAGGAGTCTCTTGAAGATTGGAGGCAGCACTACATCTTGTTGTATGTCTTCAGGTATGACCCAGTCATCTCTATCTGATAAAGGGTGTATTGGAACATCATATATCTTCAACATTGTCTTAGGTTTGTACAAGTCCGAGCAATATTCGTCTGGCTTAAACGCCTTCTTTTTCAATACAGCCCAAGCATGTGCACAAAGTATCCCATCCACCTGAAACCTCACACAAGTATAATTTTTTTTTTGAAAGCAAGCTATGAAGTGCCTATCCTCATCATGTACTGTGTGGATATAATCAGTTGCTGGTACAACCTGCATTTTTTCACAAAAAGATATTGAATACAAATTATACATATTTAATAAATTCACTTATACAGTAAGAAAAACAAATGGACACATATACATATAGATAACTAAATAGAAATTTACCGTCATACGTGTATTTTTTGTCTCATTGTCTTCAAGCATTTCTTAAAATTTACCAGTCAAAGGTGTGAATGTGTATGCAGCTTCCTGTCGATTTTTAGAATTTCATTTGCCAAATAACAGTCTAACTTTCACTAGAAAATTATATATCGAAAGCTCTCTTGCGGATAGAAGTGCAGTATTTATAGATTCAGCGAGGTTTGATGTCATGCTGAAACCCCTATTAACTGGCGAATACAATCTACTCCACTTTTCGTAATCAACCAACATAAAATACTCCTTCACTCTAATATCAACATTCTCAATCCTTTCCATCAGCTTGTCAAATTCACTCTTTGTATACGCTTTGGCCATCGTATAAAACACCTCAGACAATGCTCATGAGATTTTCTGTATCTCTTTTGCACATTATTTCAAATATGTCATATACATGCGAAATGGGGCACTCTTCCTGCAAACACCCGAAAAACAGTCTTTATGATGCTCTCATTCCTATCAGATACAACACACATGTTGTTCCTTTCGTCGTAAGCTTCTTTAATTTGTGTGAAGAACCAAGTCCATGAAGCATCATTTTCTGAGTCAACAACACCATACGCTAGTGAAAAAATATGACCTGCAGATACAAATACATATAATACATTAATATATATATATATATATATATGAGATAGATTTCAAAGTTTATACAAAACAGTATCACCTGCTGCATCCATGGTACTGGCCGACACAAATGTACCATTATATGTTCCTCTTAGATGACTCCCGTCAACTACCACAACCGATCCACAATATTGAAACCCTTCAATAAAAGCATTGAGTGTGATAAACAAATACAAGAATTCATTCCCATGAGTTTTTTTCATTCTTATGTGCGAATCAGGGTAAGTAATCTTCAAGATACACAAGTAATCGGGCAATTTGTTGTATGAGGCAGCTGATTTTTCCCTTATTGATTCTAACGCTCTTTCCTTAGCCCTCCAGCACAATATGTATGTCAAATAAACATCGAGAGTCGGCTTCATGTCACCCTTGATATCAGTGGCATTGTATTTTCTTTTGTGATTTTAAAAATTTGATTTAACAATACCTCCAATCAGTTTACTTGTTGCATGTCGCTGACCATAAACCTTATTTTTCAAGGCACAAGTATTATCCGATCGGAAATCTCTTATTCTGAACATTCCCGACTTGTTAATATCAGAAGCCTTCATTAAAAATTCACACTTCTCTGACACACACGTGAGTGTATAGCTGCATCATGAATACAATTCAATCACCAACATGTAACACAAATCAAATACAATTGTACAATTACTATTAACTAAAAACTTACCAAGTTTTGCTTGACCTATCTGCATAAAGCTAAAATCTTTCCCTAACTGCATATTTTTCCATCACAGCCTTCAAGATTTTTTTGGTCCTGTAGACTTGATCTACCCGAACATCTTTGTGATTAGGATCCAAAATAATCACATGATTCGCCGTAAAACGAAATACATCTACAAGCTCAACACCACCAGCAAGCACTATGTCTCCACTACCAGATGTATTTATCCCTTCCAAGCTATTGGATTCAGAACTTTCACCATTTACAGATGATGAATTCAGTATACTAATTTCGGTACTCTTCTCGAACAAGCTAACACACAATGGCAGGTCCTTCATCTCCTTCAAATTCTTCTTTTGCATGACATATACCTTCACACCCATGTTGTTGTGTATTTTCACAGGATGTGAGTCACCATTGATATTGTATTCAATTTTGATACGCTTGACTCTCAAATCAAACCCAATTTGAGATACAATTAGTTCATGTAGCTCGTTGAATGATGCATAGCTGCTTAACACAGCTGCATCAACGGTGTAATCATCGTACATATTGTCATCAGTCCACCTGCCAGAATGCTTGACAAGGACTGCGATGCTGGCCATTTCTGAATCTCAAAAATTCACAATAACTAAATACATATACATAATGTATTTTACGGTATTCAAATTGGAAATTGACAAAATACATTTGTTCAACCAATAAGACGTACTCATAGATCCACATGTATACATCTGAACTTTGAATTACCAGTTAATTCTTCAAAATCTCAAAAAAGGATATCACAGAGTACGAAATTGGATAATCATTTCATCATAATGATCAGAAACTTTTCAATTTAAGCTCCAAATTTATAAAATATATAAATCAAAATCATCCAGATCATAGTCGGTTTAACAAAAATAAAATTATACGATATGTATTTATGCGGATAGAATATATATGTATTTTGAACATGAGTTGTATTTTCAGTCAAACACAATTTGATACGTCTAATCTACCATTGTTAATCAGTTTGGAAGTTCATGATACAGACCTGCTTCACTTTCGATGTTAATGAAATACGGATGCAACATTGAATTACACCTTGTAATCTCTTGAACGAATTCTGCAATTTGTATTTTGATGAACTATGAAATCTCCAGATTTGTTTTTGTATAAAACCAAAATTTTAGATGAAGAAAAGTGAAGTTCAGATTAGAGAAGCTGATGTTAAATAGTTTTCCATTAAGATCAGTTGTTTTGTAGATGGACTCCAAACGTGATTTAAGGAGAATATATGCTCATTAAAATATTTTCCTTTTAATGGTAACAGCCCACCTTAAATAGCTCAAGACCCCAAACTGTATTTGTATTTGACAGTACAAACAAGCATCTCAAATACAAAGAAAAATAGCAATATTTTGAGTTAAAAACTGTTATCTCCTGTAATTAGCAAAGTGTTGATATCTCGTCCTTAATTATGGACTCAAATTTGCTATTTATAAAATTTTCTCTCCGTTTTACTACTTACCAGTCCTAACTCCAAGTCCAAATTAATTGGGGTGTTTTTTTTTTCATTTTTGTGATCGTTACAGAAAAATTGAGTGGAATGATGGTTCATATTAGTGTTCCAAATAATGAAAGAAGGCGATTCAGGTTCATATGTGATTTCATAATTAATAGTAGAACATCTCTTAATGCAGTCTGATTTCGTTCAAGCTCCTTTTTCCCTTTCGAGTTTGTTACTTGCATTCATGCTGTAATTAAAAAAAAAATTGCTATAAAAAGTACTCCCTCCGTCAATTTTACTTGTCACATTTCACTTTATGAAAGCCAATTTGACTAAACTTGAAAGCTAAATTAAAGTAGATTAATTTAAAATTTAGATGATCGAAAACTATACAAAAAAGGCTATAAGTTACAATTTTTCTCATATCAATACGATGAAAAAATACATCTTAAAATATTAATCAAAGTTAATGCAGTTTAAACTCGAGAAGCGAAACAATGACAAGTAAAAGTGGACGGAGAGAGTAAATACTACATTTGCTAAGGCTGAATACTTATGCTCAATATGCACAGACATGGAGAGTTGATTTGCAATTGCTCTTAGTTTGGTCTGCAATGTGCACAAATATGTGGCCTATCAATGTGCATTGGCATGTTATATCAAACAGCAACAAGTATTGGAGCATAAAGATTCACCATCACTAACTTGAACTACTGATTCAACACTACACAGTGGACACCCATCATCACCTATTGCATTTGCAGTCGTATAAATCAATGCACAATGGCTACCCAGATGGAAAGATATAATGGAATGTAAACACCAAGACTAGATTGTCGAGAGATCAGTCACTAGCACACCTCAATCTCGACAAACGATGATAGAATTTAACTTTAAAACGACAGACACATCAAACAAGCTGATATTCAAAATCTACGTCATTATAACTTCCGGTATCTGCCTCAAAGTGTTAGGAAAAGCAAAATCAAGGTTCTCCAACTGGACGAATAATAACAATATCCATTACTAGACAAGAAACTTCCTAAAATAAGCTCCGGGGGGGACCGGAGAAGGAATGCTGCATCATACTTCTACTAATCATCAAATAGACCGAAGCCAATATCCTGCAAAAGAAATGCCAAGAAACAATGTTAACAGATGCAAAGGATACTAAAGAAGATATAGCCAACACAGTGTACAATTAAAGGTTCTAAGTTGGGAGACATACGTCATCAGACTCCTCTTTCTCCTCCTCCTTTTCTTTCTTCTTCTCCTCAGCAGGGGCAGCAGTAGCAGCTCCACCAGCAGGGGCAGCAACTGCAACAGCACCACCACCGCCGCCAGAAGGTACTGAAGCCAACTTTTCTCTGCCAGCAGCAATCAGCTCAGTGATATCTTTGCCCTCAGCTTGGGACAAGAGCAGCTGAATTCTGTCATCATCAGCCTCAGCACCAACTGCAGAGCCATGAACCACAAATGTGCGTGTGAAACAAACAGCCAGCCACACGAAGCATGTGCACATGTATATAATAGTTATTGATAGTAAGATGACATAATTCGTCGTCAAAGACATCTCCAAGAATGAAGAACTGCAAAACAATGATTGTGCATTACCTCGTAAAAGAAACGAAGACTAAATGCTATTCCTACCCCATGTATGTCTATGAGAAGTACACCATAACACTATAATCTCACTATTGCAGGTTAATGGAAAACAATAACACAATGCACACATCTCACCAAACTTAAAAAGAAAATAGAGAATAGAAAAATAAAAAAAAATACAGGGACTAGCAACACAACTTAAATAAACCTAGTCTACATCATTCCTTAACAGCCTGGAAAGTACGGAGCAAATGTCAACTTCATAAAAGTCCATAGCACCCACTGCACCCCAAAAGTAAAACTTATTATTAGAAAAGTTGAATCATTTTCTACTACATTTTAACAGTATTTTAAACATTTCCAGCTTGATAAATATTCTGATTTCTTGATATTTTCCATAATTAAGGTAAATCTTATTTCAAGAAGACTAACAAATCAATGTCAGGAATAATACATGTGTCAGGATTTGTACTTCTAAAACCCCTCCCTTTTTCTTTTGGGATGGAGGGCATACTTCATCGTGAACTCCAAGTCTATCCCAGACCACCTTAAGTAGCTTCCGATACTCTCCGCACATAACAAAGCTTCAAGTTTTATAGGCCCCAATATGTTAATTCATTACCTGTATTAGATGATTCTAGGCACCTAAAATGAGTAAAACAAATAGCATAGACCTTTAATTTTTCAAGGATACGGTCGCTAAAAGAACTACATTCAAAGTCCAATGGTCATATCTGCTGATTATCAGTGTGCATATGGACATTTATTCGTTTAAGAAAAAATTTATATGCTAAACCCCATTCCCCAACCCCCCCTCACAACCCTTAACCACAGTGGATTTTACCAGTTGCTGCCTCAAACATACAACAAAGACGAGAAACCAAACTATTTGTGTTTCCATATATCGATCATCAATATATTCCGCTCCATTTGGACCCAATTCATTCTAATACTCAATAATTTGTCTTTTAGTACTCTTTCCTTTTCTAAACATGTCTTGAAATAGTACATAACAATTGATATATCTGTCTTCACTTAAACATCAGTTTAGTTCACTGGCTAGGATTGGAACTCATGAAATACACATACCACCACACATCCCACACTTTGCTACCTATGCTATTTAATTAATGTCCTGAGGACACCATTTTATCAAAAAATTACTTAAATTTAAACGGAAAAAAAAAACTGTTCAGACACTCCAAATAATAAAATTGCTTGAATGGTATCTGCTAAGATTAAAAAGGAGTGAAGAGGGTTAAAGTTTTTACCACAACCGAGGATATTCTTCAAATCTTTAGCTGAAGGTGATGCATTGCCACCCAAAACGGCCAACAAGTAAGCAGCGATAAGCTTCATTTCTTCTGTTTTCTATATCCAAATATCAAACAGAACACGAGAGAAATTTAGATACATAAACTGAAACTTGTTTCTTCTTCTCTATATCTAAATATCTAACAGAACTCTCTATATCAAACTATCTGCATAACCATATCTCAAAATCATACACACCAATTTTCATAAACATTTCATACACACATTAGTAATCACTAATTTCTAAGACAAAGGTATATAAAATTTATACATATTTCATACGACACGATAACCACACCCATCTCAAAATTACACACACCAGTTTTCATACACATTTTCATACAATCAACTGTGCATAAAAGAAATAAAAAAACACTCACATTGAGTGCTGAAAAACACACAGTTTGAATACATTAAAGGATAAATTTTAGATACATAAATTGAAACTCAATCTTTTCTCTATATCAAAATATCTACATATATCTCAAATTGATACACACCAATTTTCATACACATTAGTTATCACGAATTTCCAAGACTTACAGGTATATAGAATTTATATGTATTTCATACGACACAATAACCACACAACAACAACAACATACCCCGTGAATCCCACAAGTGAGGTCTAGGGAGGGTAGAGTGTGCGCACGCCTTACCACTACCTCGGGGAGGTAGAGAGTCTGTTTCCGAAAGACACCCATCTCAAAATTATACACACCAATTTTCATAAATATTTCACACACATATTAGTAATCACGAATTTCTAAGACTAAGGTATATAAAATTTATACGTATTTCATACGACACAATAACCAAACCAATCTCAAAATTATACACATTTTCATACAATCAACTGTGCAAACAAAAAATAACACTCACAATGTGTGCTGAAAAAATATACAGCTTGAATACATTAAAGGATAAATTTTAGATACATAAATTGAAACTCAATTTTCTTCTTTATATCCAAATATCTAACAGAACACAAGCAAGAAATTTAGATATACAAATTGAAAACACCTAAAATCCCAATAAAATCAACAACAACAACAACAACCCAGTAAAATCAACAACAACAACCCAGTAAAATCCCACAAGAGAAGAGAAATTTACTGAGGAAGATTTTGGAAGCTTCGAGAGACTTCTTCAATGGTCGATTTTGTGACTGCTTCTAGGGTTTTCACAGTGGGTAAATGATGCGTATTTATATATATAGTGTGTTAGGGTTTTAGGGAGGTCTAAGGTGGAGGTGATTGTGGGTATTAAGATCCGACCCGTAATATCGTGTGAATTTACATTATTATCCTTGGTTTTTCTTCCGATTTTCTAGATTGACCTCTTCTTCTTCTTCTTTTTTTCTTTTGATTTTGTTTCATCACTCTCTTTTCTTTTTTCTCATTATACGGTGAAATGTTTTTTAATATAATATTTTTTTGTTATTTTCCCTGTTTTTTTCTCTTTTATTATTATAGGATCGATTGGTATGCAAATTAAATTATTTGAGATTATAATCCTAAAATTATAATTTCTGGACTAATTTACAATATGGGAGGTGGATAAAATAATCTCATGTTGAATGGGATAAGGTGGAATGTTTCAAAACTAGGTTTGGTATTAGATTCATATCATATTTGGTTAACGATTTAAATTAATCCCAAGATAAATTTATACCATCAACCAAATATGGTATAAATTTAGCACCAAACTTAGTCTGGGATATCTCACCTTATCCCACGTACCAAATGACTCATGCCTTAAAAGTTTAGCCATAAACTAAAGCTAATTAGTATTTTTCGGCAATTTTTACTTATCTATTATACTAGTGAATTTGATCGCACTTCGCGCGGTTATAAATTAACTCATCAAATTTATGATGTAATATTTTTAACAACTAAAATAAAAATAATGGAATGTCAATTCTAATCTTTGGTACACGGTGAAGAAAGCTATTCTCATAAAGCTATAAGACAATCAATTTAAAATATGTTATCAAACATTGATCTAATTTGCAAGTCCGTGATCCTTTATAAATAAAGACAATCATTCATGGAATTAAATTTCACCATGAACTTACTTTTCCAAGCTCTACATAATAATTCAGAGTAATTTTTAAAATCAAAATATGCAAAAACCGTGAAATATTTGAAACCTATCGCCATAGGTTATCTTCACTATAGATTTCTTTCAAGATTGTGCTTTTGAGCTGTCAGCATCTGAAACTTTCAAAAATATGTTAAAATTTTATGTACTCCTTCGAAAAAAATCGCATATATATATATATATATATGAAAATATTACCTAATAAATAAATTATTATAGTAAAAGGTGAAAAATTGATTAGTTGTAATTAGGTAACTTTTTGGGCTAATAAAAACAAGATAAAATGAATATAAAAATGTCAAAAAAAACAGAGAAAATAATTGAATGAATTTCAAATTGTAGTATTTAGTTATGCCAAAATCTCTTTATTTCAATGACATAATCAAACTAAAAAGCTTCACCTTATAGCTTATAATTTTCTTTTTTTTTCTTTATTTCCCTACTCTCTCATCCCTAAATAGTAAATAGGGTTATCTTTTCAATTTTTTCTCTTCTTGAGTTACAATTCAAATTTTTAATTTTTCTCTTCTTTTACTTCTTTTCCCACGTAATTGTTATAGTACTCCAAAAACTTAGAATCTATTTTTCACATAATCATATGAATTAGGAGTAACTTCTCACACAATCACATAAGCAAGTTCATACACCAAGTAAATATCAAAGAAGAAAATAGAAGGGGAAAGAATAAAGGTAAAAGAACAAACTATTTAACATAGGCAATGTAATTTAATTACATAATTTAAATAACAAATACTTACGTATCTAATTTAGTACAATAAATCACTACCTGTTTATGTTAATTTGTTAGCTCGCTTATAATATCAATATCAATATCAAATGTAAAAAAATAAATCAAGTGATCTTTGTAAATATCTGTTGACAATTCTTTTGCTATTATTATATCTTAAAAAATGACTACCGTGTTGAAGGTTCTTCAAAATTTTTGAATAAATTACAGATAATCACCTCAAAGGCTCATCTAATTGCTTCAAATTTTGAACTTGTTTACTGATAAAATTTCTTATTCTTGAATACAATACAAATGAAAAGAGTACATAACATAATGATCATTACCTTGTACTTTTAATGTGAAAATATAGAACTTCAAAGAGTTCAAATATAATATGGACTAATTTTGTTGTTAAAACAAATTGAAAGCGAAAGAATTTAAGAAATGAAATAAATGTCAATAATGAAGAAAGAGATAATAATTTTTTTTGCAAATTTTGAGGATAAAAAATAAGAAAAGAATTTAAAATTTCAAGAAAAAAACAGTGATGCTAGCCATAATATATACAACATATTAAAAAATAATTGTCTTTCCCATTTGTGAAAAACAATAATATTTAGTCTGAAAAATAATTTCACAGATCTTGGCTATATAAAATTGCAAAGTACGACATGAAGGAAATGATCAAGTTGTCCTTTCCATCTGTAAAAAAGTATTTTTTTTCTTTCATTTCTAAAACACAAAATTAAGGAATAAATACTAAAACATTTTTAAAAAAAACTAATCACCTGATATCAAAAGAAATAACAAATACAATTGATTAGGAAGAAGGAAAAAAAATATAAAATCTGCTATGGAGGATAAAAAATAGTTGAAGAGAACTTTTTGGTGCTATATATATTGACTATAAGTATGTAATTATTGTGATAATGGATAATAAAGATCTTTTAAATAAGTAATAATAATAGGTAAGCAAAGATTAAAAAAAACGAAAATTTAAAGTACCATTTATGAGTTATTAAGAGCAACAATTAGCTTGAATTAGAATTTAAATAGATGCATGCAACCGTGAAAAAATACAACTAATTGAGGAACTTTTGAGTTCTTCTTCATAATTAAGAAAGTTAAAGAGAATTAATTTTCTAACATAACATATTTAACATAAATTAAGAGAGTTATAAATGAGAAAATAATAGAAAAGATATCAAAAAAGAAGAAAATAGATAAATGTGTTTCTTGACTAAAGAAAGGTGCCACTTCACTTTATATATATAATAATAATAATAATAATAATTATTATTATTATTATTATATAGATGCTAGCATAATTTCCTAAGAATTGCACGTACGTATTAAATTTATTAAAGCAATTTTTTTAAATTTATCACGTTGTAAAAATAAAGTTTTAAAATTTAATTTTTATATTTTGTAAGTGTAAAATAATTAACTAATAAAAAATACAAATTTTAATTAAAGGACAAAATAGAAAGCACTTTCCTAAGATAAAGTACCCATTTTCCTCGCCTCACGCAACTATTTCTATTCTCATGTCCCTATTACGTTCGTTTTTGAATAGTTCAAAAATTACTTTGTAACTTTCGTGGTGATTTTTTTTTTATTGGTTTTGCTTTACAATAAAATAGTTTAAAGAAAGTAAAAAGAGAGAGTCGTCACTTAATTTTTTGAAAAATTAAGAAACCATTTAAAAAAGATAATTTTGAAAGAAAACCTTTTATTAAAAACCAGAGTTGGGGTAAAGGTTCAAGTTAAATTCGAAAGAAGGTGTTAGGCACTTTCGAAAATCCACTGATTCCCGACAAATTTAAAAATATTTGGCTATTTTTAAAAATCTTAAGTTACTTGAGAAAAACATAAAGTTATTTGAAAATATTTATTTAAAACGAATAGAATTTATTTGTTACTTTTTCATTTATTTCATTCCAAAGTGAAATGATTTGAATGTTAAAGTTTCAAAATAATTGTAACTTTCAACTTTTATCCGAGTTAAGCTCTTGAATTACATAACTAATTCAATTACTAAACGTGGATATTAAGCCATTAATAACTATGAAAGGATATAAACGAATTCTTAATTTATTCTATGAAGCTTAAATTTGCCTACATAGACCCAAACTTGGATAAAATAATTTACGAGATAAAACATTTTTTTAAGGTAATAAAACTTGATTAAACCCAAATTGGCTCTTGCCCGAACTGCTGCTACTGCTGAAAGTGGGATTTTTGCCCAAAAATCATATTTTTTCAGCCCTCTTGGACTGCTGCGTGTATCTGCTCGAAGTGCTGCTGCTACTGCTCTATTTTCAGGCCTTTAGGCCTTAATATTAGCTTCCCTTTCAATATCTCGATGAAGGTTGACTCGAAGAGGAACGAATGCAAGGTTGGGGAGTCCAATTGGACTCAATCGAGAGAGTTCATGCATTAAAGATAAAGAAAAGGAATTAGAATTAATACTACGACGAATACAGTGAATACTACAATGATGTCTCAGCTCACTGTGTGTTAAATCTATCAATCATATAAGCCAATACTTTATTCATTAAAATAGTACTTAGACAACTACTCAACAATTGTTAAAGACATGAAGGAGGGGAGTAAAACAGGAGAAAGCAAATCTTTGAAACAAATAGCATTTGTGTTTTGGACAAAGCAAAAGGCACCGTTGATAGATTTTTTTTCTTTTACCACAAAGATGCTTGCTTCCTTAATTAACCAAAATAACAGAGAACTAAAGAGAAAACTCATGCTCTTTATAAAAATCTGATCTACTCAAAGCTTCAACCTACATGATCACATAAATATTCTAAGCAAAGGTAACAATAAGGAAAAGGAATGAGAGAATTACAAGGTTAGTGGAAAACAAAAGAACAAAGCATGAAAGCAAGAATCCTTGAGACCAAGGTGTAAACATGACGCATATGGCTCGGCTAAAACATAAGATATATCGAAAACAAAACAACTTATGAGCAGGGACTCAACATGATTCATAAAAAGGGGATCATTAACCTGTTGGTATGAGGCTAGACACCAATCAGCTTGCCTGAATTTGGGACCAAGCAAAATCAATATATCAAACGAGCTCAGATACAAATCCAAAATTGTATGATAGCCTCGTTCTGCTTCTTCTTTCGTCAAACAAGGAGCAAACATATGCTTAATGCAAACTAATCTAAGCACTATATGGTAGAAACATGAATAATACTCATAGTTTTAACATGATTTAGTTAGTTAACCAAGTCTTTAGAAAAAAAAATGAATAACTATGGCCATAAAAAAAAAACTATTGAATGAAAATCATGTTCACACTAATCAAATAAAGAACCTATATAACTCAATGCTATGCAGAACCAAAAGGAAACACAAAGCCATCTTACACGGACACGTATGTACTCGGAGGTACGAAATCGATCACACACCAATCATTTGGAGGGGTTTAAGGGAGATGAACGTTGCAAAGGCCAGCTGTCCTTCTGGGTTCTTCCAGAACATGGACAACGCAACAAATTCGTACAACAAAGGAAGAGGTGGGGAAAATAGACGGAGGGGTTGACGATTTCTGGGAATTTGGGAGTCGTTTGGGTGAGCTGTGTTGACGGAGGTGAGTACTGGGTTCTTCTTCTTGTTGTCGACGAAGGGAGAGAGAGGTGTAAGGGGTTGTTTGTTTTCTGTGTAATGAGACAAGGAGAAGAGGAGTATAAGGGAGGCCTTTGTGGGCCGGACCGGGTCGGACAAGGAAATTGGGCTGGGAAGGAGTAGAATTGGGCCAAAGATTGGCTGATTATAAAGGGATGAAGGAAGCTTAAGAGCTGGCCACTTTGCTTTGCAAATGTGGCCACATTTGGTCAAATTGACAATCAAATTGATTTAAAATTTAGCCAACCTATTGAGATTATAACCAAATCCGACCTAATTGAGATTAATTCAAAGAAATTAGGCCGTAATTGAAATAGTACAAACTAAATACGATTAATTTTATCGAGCTTTTATTATTTTAAAGCAACTAAAATAATTAATCTACCCTCATGTTAAATCGTGTGCTTATAAAATATCAATTTTCACAACTTCATTCTCGTTTGAATTATTTTGATCAAAATAGACAGTTTCAAACATTTTGAAATAATTTTGAAAAAATTCTTTGAATATCTACTAAAATTTCCAAAATAGTATACATCTATATATATTATGAATATACGTAGACGTATGTTATTCATGAACATTTATAGAATACTCTTTGAAAAATTCTCTTAATTAATTATTTAAAATTGTTTAAAGTCTAAAAGCTCGATAATTAATCGAATAGCGGAGGGTAAAAATTGGGTGTCAACAGTCTCAACGTTCACATGAAAAGTAATTGAATAATTACTCCTTTTTAGCTTAAAAATGAATTAAAAAATTAAAATTGAGAGAAAAGATAAATGACAATCCTGACTTAGGAGAGCGCCACATCATCGAGACAAATTTTTAGAGAATATATATGATAAGTGATCATTAAATTATTAAATTAATGATAAAGACTCTTGAGCTATCTAAACTGAAGAGACCAATAATTAAGAAAATATAATTAAAAAATATTTTAATTTTTTTAAATATATCATATAAATAGAAATAACTAAGAAAAAAGTCAAAAACTTGATATTTCTATTATTTTTGAGTTTAGGCATGCCACATCATTTCTCTCAAACTTAACTTTAATATTATTATTTATAAAAGAATCTAAACAAATTAAAATTTCAAAAAATAAAAACATCACCTATGTTTTATCTTAATCAATAAGTTTTTAGAAATAGTTGACATAGTAGAAAAAAGCCTAAAACAAAATTATCTAATGCATTTTCTTGATAACTCTTCCGCTATTTTTTCGTGTAACTTCTTACTAATTTTAAGTTATTTTTTCCTTTGATGTTCAAATAAGTAAAGAAAAATTAGCATAGTAACAAAAAACAAGGCAAAACTCTCCAAATAGTTTGTTTGTCTCAATTTTTTTTTATTAATACATTTTGATCACAACTTTCTCCATCTGCTTCAAAAATCTTAACAATTTCTTACTAATTTTATATTATCCATTTTTTTCTTTTTATTTGAGGTACAAATTTAATTATTTGTCAGATCTTCTCATATTTTTTCACAACATTTTAAAGTAATTATAGTTAAAATAACAATAATTACTACTTGATTTTACTTCTCAAAATGATAGAAAGTTGATATTTTCTTTTTAATAGGTCAAAGTTATTCATTTAAATCATCAAATACTACACTAAGTTAGCTGCTATTTTTCTCAACCATGACTTTGTATCAGGAAGTATTTGTGTCATCTCAAATTTGTGCTAACACGATTGAAGTTAATCAAGCAAATTATAAGGGAGAAAATTCGTGCTTATAATAACTGATAAATTTAGTAGCTTTCAACAAACTATGGCAAAGTAATATATATTAAATAAAGATTATAATTGTCTTACAATGTATATTAGAATTTTAATAACAGAATACACACACAAAAAACTTTAACATTATATATGTATAAAAAGTTCTAGTTATAAATTTATAAAAAGGAATAATTATGAAAGAAGAAACAACAATTTTCATAGTCTACTACTTGTTGAAGCATATAAAATGTCATTGATCTGATAATAAAGTTGAAAAATCTCAAACTATTTATCATGAACATATGAAAATTTGTAATAGTAAATGAATAATTCATCCAGCTTACCTTTTGAAATGGATGAATTGACTAAATTCTTGACAACTTTTTCAGGTTTTTAATTTTTTCATTGAGTAATGTGATCATTTTTTTTTTTGACAACAAAAATCTTATAGTGCCTCTATTTATAGGACAATAACATGGAATAACAAATGATGCCATGATCATGATTATTACTAATTTAGGAGTTATGAATATAAAAGGTTATATGAAGTAATGGAGATAAAGACCATTAAGTTTTTAATATTAAAGAATATGAATGAATGAGAGTAGTAATTGACATATTTAATTTTGTATAATAAAAAAAGAAATAAGTAGAAAAAAATTGTCAAAAAAATTCAAAAAAAGGAGAAAAAAGATAAATAAGAATGGAGGTCGTAGAGAGGTGCCACATCACCTTGTCTATAACTCTCCTTTATATATATTTATAGATTACCTATTTTTACTTGTTCAATTTAAAATAGCAAGAGATGATACATTCTATTTATTACTCTTTAAGGAGTATACCAAGTTAATATTGAATAGTAAAAGTGGACGAAAGAAATATCAAACACTATCTGTAAATAATATCGTGTTTCAATTTTTCGGCATAGTTTACAACTTTTTTTTCCAAAATGCAAATAGATGAGCCCCTTTATTAGATTTAGGACATCACAAATTGGACCTTGTTATATTTTAATCGACTACTATGTATTTCAAAAATGCTGACTATTTACTCCTCTCACAACAAAATGAGTATGTATTATGTTTATTTTAGCGATGGAAGGCGCTAAATACAAAATTTATTTTATTTTATTTGTCATTAATTATCATTATAAAGATTAGCTAGACGGGCTAGATTTATCTTTATAGACTAACGACTTAAATTTTTATAACACGTGAACTTTTTTTTATAAGAAAATAAGGTTAAAGTTTTCTTTTTGATCCCGTTGCACGCCTCTGTTATCTTTTGGGAAGCTTATACCCCATAAAGTTATTTATCTGAGGTTGTCCTTTAGTCCGTAGACCCTGACTATACAAAATGATTCTAAGTTTCTTCCGGAACTTTTGAAGAACAGAGTTATTATTTCGATTTCAAAAGAAAGTCAGGATATGGTAAAAGCATCTTTTTGGATCGAATGGACTTTTGTGACAAAAGACAAAATTTAATAGATGGATATTTATATAATGAAGACTTTGGGTCAAAAAATTCTTTTTGACATGAAAATTCTCAATTATCAAGTTACTAGTAAACTTAGCCGCGCTTCGTGCAGCCGTAAAATACATTATCAAATATATAATTTAATCTATTTTTAATATATTAAAAAATAATCAAAGAACCTAAAATTGTGAAACTCAATCATAAAATGTTTTGATTGTATACCATGATACCAAACACATGTAGTATCCTATCAATTTACACAAAAATAATATTTTTATCGTAGAGTATATTATTGTGAACTTTTTTAATGTTCAGATATTGTGAATTTGTGACTACTTAAATCCACTTCATTATTACAGGGTCCTAATAAAAAAATTCGCAAAAGAAACTTTTATAGAAGCATAACATGTTATAAAAGAACTTCTTATTACTTGTGATATCCAGATATTTAAGTGTCAAAAAAATTATTACTAAAATTATTGTGCATATTGAATAACTAAATTTCAATTGCAATAAATAATTTTTTAAAATAAATCAATGCAATTTAGGAGGAATTAATGAGAGGATACCGATATAAATTCTGAATTTTTGAATTAAGAGAAATCAAGCTCATAATTTGTCCGCGCTTCGACTGGTTATAAAAGACGATGGTTAGCAGATTTGGAACAAAGTCATAAGTTAATATTTTGAACCAAAATAAATTATGAACTTACAAAAATTAAAAATTAATATAAAATACAAAATAAAATAAATCGTAGAAAGAACATATAAATAAATAAATAATACATCATTCTTACGATCTTAATCATTAAAAAACAAAATGCACAATCTTCTGAGCTCTTATCAACATTCACTCCCACAAACCGATCATCATTGAATAGTCTTCATTTTATTGTTTGAGTCAAACTAAAATATGAATATAATAAGCATCGAAAACATAATAACTTAAAAGATTAATGTGATCATTTTAACAAAATCTTACTATATCTTTATCTATAGGACCACAATATGAAATACTACCAATTAATGTCATCAATATGACTATAAATTATTTTATAGGTTATGATAATGAAAAGTCGTGAGTGGAATGAAAATAAAGATCATTAAGTTTTACATTAAAAAAAGTGACTTTTTAATTTCTTAACATTATATATTTAATATAATTAAGAGAGTTAAAGGAGTGTTTTTTTTATAGCTTTTTTTAAATATAGCATATAAATTGTGGGGGGGGGGGGGTAGGGATAGAGAAAAGCACGAAAAAATTGTATTTGTTAGCCAAAAAAATGTGTCACATAATTTTTTTTATTTTTAGTTTTATTATTATATAATAAATATCAAAAATATAATAACTTAAAAGACTAATATGTTTTTTTCTATAAAGTTCTACAATATCTCTATTTATAGAATTACATTATGGAATATCAAATAACGTCATGAATATTTTATAGGTTACGATAACAAAAAATTATGAGAATGATAAAAATAAAAATCATTAAATTTTTACATTAAAGAAATTTAAAGAAATGACTTTTTAGTTTCTTAACATTGCATATTTAATATGATTAAGAGAGTTAGGAGTGACTTTTTTGATTTCTTAATATAGCACATAAATAAGAAGAAAAATAGAGAAAAATTTAAAAAAAAGAGAAAAAATTAATTGTGTTTCTTGGCCAAAAAGAGATGTCACATCACTTTTTCTATTCCTAACTTTATTATTATATATAAATTATTATTTATTTCTCATTTTCCCTCTTTCCCACTCATAAAATTTATTCAAGAATAAAAATAAGGTTCCTACACAATTCAATTTGAAAAATATAAGTAAAATAAAAAAATGATATTACATTATATAGCTCTACATAATCAACAATTACTCTTATAAACTCGGGTAATGTCCATCTCCAAAGAAAAATTTTACATGTAAAAAAAATACAAAAATAATATCAAGTGCTAGAAATATAAAAAACAAAGAAAGCATACCCATTAAGAGAGTAGGTAGAAACTTCATAATCCCATTCCTAATTATACAACACTTTTAGTCATGCAATTTTAAAGTAATCATTTTTTTTTTGTCTAAAAAGTAATTGTTACAATGACTGTAAAGAAAATAATTAAACTAACTATTCATTTTTACCTCCGCTGATGAAAATTCTAAGGACATTCAAAAGTTATTATTTTGTGGCACGATCTCTTCTTGAATTTAACATGCTTATGATGTTCATTTCATTGTGTTATTACTTGTTGCTGCTATTTATTTATTTTTATAGTCTAGGCTTGAAGTGTCAAAAAATTAAAATAATAATATGAAATTAAGTACATGACTAATAGGTAGGAATATAAAAAAAGGAACATAACTGAAAGATTAAACTCACACCATCAGGTTACACGTTTCATGAACTAATGATGTTGAAATACAAAAAAGAATCATTTTTTTAAAAAAATATTATAATAAAAAATTAGGAATGTGTTATTAAGAGAACTAAAGGAGTCTTTTTAGTTAATCAAATTAATGACTTATGAAATACCAAATAATGTCATAAATATTTTATAGGTTATGACGATAAAAAATTATGAAAATAATAAAAAATAAAACTTATTAAATTTTACATTAAAAAAATTTAAACAAATGACTTTTTAGTTTCTTAACATTACATATTTAAAATGATTAAGTGAGTTAAGAATGACTTTTTTTTTTAATATGGCACATAAATAATAGAAAAAAAATCAAAAATTGGAGAAAATAATAATTGTATTTCTTAATCAAAAAGAGATGTCACATCACTTTTTATATTCCTTACTTTATTATTAAACATAAATTATTATTTTTCTCTCATTTTTTCTCTTTCTCATTCAAGAAATTTATTCAAATAAAAGCAAAAATACGATCCATACACAATCCTATCTAAAAAATATAAATAAAATAAGAAAAATAAGATTACATTATATAGCTATACATAATCAACATTTAACTCTTATAAACTATTGTAATTTTCATCTCCAAAGAAAAATTTACATATAAAAAAAATACAAAAATAATATCAAGTGCTAGAATATAAAAAAACAAAGGAATATCATCACAGACTCAGTATATATTAAATGTATAATTGCAATAGAGAAAGAGTTATAATTTTTTTTTACAAAAATAATATCAAGTGCTAGAATATATAAAAAAAAAGAATATCATCACGGACTCAAACAAACAATATATATTTAATGTATAATTGCAATAGAAAAAGAGTTATAATCATATTAGGAATAACAAATCATTACCTCATAAAGTCTAATTATGTAAGAATGTCACAATTTTTATTATAGATAACTCTGCTGTAATCTGTAAAATCATATCAAAAAAATCAAAAAATTGACCAACCAAAGAGACAAAGAAGAAAAGGAAGGACCCTGTTATCATTATAACATAATCAAATTATATAAAAAGTAAAAATAAATAAATAATAATATAAAGTTCTTTAAAACTACAAAAAGAAGTAAAGAGCAAGAATCAAATCATTATTTTAAGGAATTTTCGATTCATATTATCAAGAACCTAAACAAATAATATTAAATGTATAATTGCAATAGAAAAAGAGTTGAATCATATTAAGAATATCAAATCATTACCTCATAAAATCAAATTATGCAAAAACATCACAATTCAAGAACTTAAACAAATAATATTACATGTATAATTGCAATAGAGAAAGAGTTGTAATCATATTAAGAATATCAAATCATTACCTCATAAAATCGAACTATGCAAGAACATCACAATTTTTATTGTAGATAACTCTCTTGTAATCTGCAAGGTCATATCAAAGAAGTCAAAAACTTGACCAACCAAAGAGACAAAAAATGAAGAATATGGAGAAATGAAAATAGAATAGCCATCATATATAGCTTAAAGTAGATTTTTATTAGTGTGATTTTAAGGTGTCATAAACTTTTACATTAAATAATTGAGGGTTATGAATATGAAAGGCTTGCGAGTTATGTGCATTACTAATATTAATTAAGTGTAAAATTTATGTAATTTAAGAGGTATGAATTAATGAGATGATTTTACAAAATAAAATAATTAAAAGAAATAAGAAAAAAGGTCGAAAAAAGACAAATATTTTTCTTGGCCATAGAGAGCGCCACGTCACCGGGTTGAAAACCTTCTTTTATATATATAGATATAGATTACCTCAAGTTCACATTAATCACTCTTAGACTTCATATAAACCAAATGAAACTCAAACAATAACTAATTACACCATTTTTATATCCATCAAAACTCCATCAATCACACTACTTCCTAACCAATCCTTCTTAGATTATTAATTGTGATTTAGAACTCGATATCAACCTCCTAATATTAAAATAAATTCAGGCACACAAACTTATCTTCATAAGATTCTTTAAATAATTCATTTTTATATATATGACCGCACATCGCGTGGATACGTATACTAGTAATATTATAACGATCCAAGTGAACTTATAGTGCTTGAGGGTCGCTGATCTTTTGGCTATGTAAAATAATGACACGAGAAAGTGGTAAAAATGAAAGTGTACAAGAGATTTGTGTTTTTTTAAAGTGTTGTGGGGTGTTAAAAAGCTATTATGGAATAAAAATAATGTTCAAATGTCATATTTCAAAGCAGAACAAATTAATTGACAATTGTTATGACAGTAATTGATTTAAAGAAATGCTGACTTAGAAAAACGATAATTTAATTTAAACTATTTCAGAAAATTGAAGAATATTTACGTCTTCGTGGTAAATTACTCAGATTTAAAGAAAAAGGTAGTGGAAAGAATATTTTCACATAAAATTTTAACATTATAATACAATGCTAGAATCTTAACATTATAATACAGATTACACTGCATATGTTAATAAAACATAAAATGAAAGAACACGAAGTAATGTCTCATGGACTAAAAATACTAGATGGCAAACATAAACTACATGCAATATTTTACTTTATTAAAAGGTAAAAAATTACTCCATCCATTCATATTTATCTATCCATATCGAACTTAAACACACGAGTAACAAAAAAAAAATGATAATTTTATTATATCACCCCTAATTCTTTTAATAAGTTATCTCACTCAATGAAAATGAATTGAAAATAACGAGTAATAATACTTAATAATAACAGTAAAATAGGTATAAAATAACAAATTATCTTTAATTTTTTCAAACTAGACGTATAAAAGTGAACATCTATCTGACGAATAAAAATGAAACGGAAAAAAAAACATATTTTAGTATAATATATAGTATTAGTATATGGCAATTTCCAATACATATTACTGATATCTATTAAAGTACATACTATTACTTATCTGTGCATGCATCATAATATCACTAAATTGTTGGGAAAGGCAAGGCACTAACAAAGAATGCACAACAGGGTAGCAGCGGAAGAATACCCAAGTCTAAACTTTCCCTTTCAATTTGAACCAAGAGAAGACAAACAAACCAAGCACAATGGTAATAAGGCAGCAAGTATATCAACCAAAAGAAATACGACAAGTCAAAATAAACCAATCACACGAGACACCAAGATTTACGTGGAAAACCCCTTCGGTGTGAAGAGTAAAAACCACGGGACCAAAACCTCCACTATAATCACCAAGAGTTACAATAATGTTCTCCAAAATGGCCACCAAAGAAGTGCCAACAAACGAGCAACACTACATAAATCACAACACCAAAAACAAGAGAATAAAAGGAGCAAAAGCACCGAAAAACGCAGCTACTGTTCACGGATGCAAAACTGGAGCTACGGGATACCAAATCCAACTCTGTCAGTTTCTAATCAAAGATTGAGATGAGAGGAACAAGCTGTCCAAAAATCAGATCAATCGGATAAGAAACGAAGCGGGAATCGCAATTTGAAGTTGGCAATTTAGGGCTGAAATTGGGTGCGAAAATCTGCTCTTTCTCTCTATGTGTGGCTGCTGAAAAATATTATGTGGATTATGAAATAAGACCTAAAAAAGGTCTATATATATGCCCCATAGAATTGGGCCTATGGGCAAAAGTGGGTTGGTCCAAATTGAGCTTTATTTATCCACATAGGAAGGGAAAAAGACCCATAACCCCAACATAAATCACCCCTTTCAGTCGCTGCATTAATAATCCTGCATCACACTTTGATACATTACTAATCACTAATCACTATATTGCTAATCCTTATGCAAATCAAGGTCAGCTACAAAAGTTTCAGAACTCTAAGATGTGTCAATATGTACTTTGAATGTTTGAATTTTGGAACGAAAATTCGCCATCGTTTCAAGATGGCATTTGAACTGAATTTGAGCAGAAATGCATAAACATATCAGCAACCACTATAACAATGTCGAATGGGCCGCGAAATGAAAGAAATATTTCAGAGCAAAAGAAAGAACATGCATTCATACTTTGAAACAACGCTACGGAGATCGTAGTTGCAGAAAAGGGGACAGATCAACATCTACCACATAAGAACTATGTGCATCATCCACAAAACAAAGGAGATTAAGAGGCAAAATATAGCATGCATAATAATTTTCTGGTCCACTTTCCACTATTACTCGGGTTCAGCTGTATCGTACACTGCACCCAGCTCGTCAAATTTTATCGCCACCAAGTACCTAATGCTCACCTTGAGAAAAAAAAGAACGGAAAATTTCAACAATGTTAACACGTATAAACTTCTAACCATGAACACAAGCAATAGTCTCCCGGATTTGGATTCACCTTATACACACCGACATAAGAAGGGGAAAATGATCGAACTACTCTGTATATCACATATATTGTGGACAAATTTTTACACTGTATACTAAGTAGTTATATGAAGTACCTGTTGTGGATCATAGACAGCATATTCATTGTACTCGAGGACGCTATCCTTGTGCTCTGATGGAATCAGCTTACCACAAGGTACTTTAATATCATCCTTCCAGACAAAATGCTCTTTCTCGTCAGTTTTCTTCCTTCCAAGTCCTTTTACTCCTATTTTCTTCTCTTCCAACGCTCGAGTATCCTGCATGTAAATCGGACGATCAGATCAACTACAAACTAACATTTGAGTACGTATTTTTTCTTCAATGGTCTCTTTGCTACCTCGGGAGGACTCGGAAACTCCTTAATTTCTTCTCCTAGAGAAGCAACTGCTAATACCAAGAAACCTTCTGGCCTGTCTACAGCTGTGAAACCATACCTTGCTGCTTCTGCTGCAGCATCCGAGCAAACGATGGCTCTTCCAAACTGAACGCATATATTAGCGGCGAGTATAAATGTTCAAGTAAAAGCAAAAGTAGTTCGCAAAAACCACCTTCTTCCAGAACATGAATTTCCTACCATGTATCCCGATACGGGAAGTGAACAAACTGAAGGCAAGAAACCTTTCTGCAAGTGCCTCAAAAGATTTGAACTCCTTGTACCTGATGTCAATATCATTTGATCGACGATAAAATTCATATCATTGGAAACAACCATCAACCGAGAATTATGTGCCAATTAGAGATTACTTACCACACCAGAGAAGAACTTTGTTTGGCAATTTCTTGATCTCATCAAGGGAAGGGCAAGCACTAACTTCAACAGCAAATATATTCTCAACTGATACTCCATAGCTCTGGTGAAACACGCATTTCAGATCACACTGACAGTTCAAAATTTTGAAAGAGAACTCGAAAGGAATAGATAGATCTTACCATATCTCCAACTTCGACCGGCTCGTAAGTTTTCTCCAAGTAGTTCACTATCATTTTGTAGTCATCTGATTCTTTCTCTAAGGGAGAAATGGAACAGCGGAGTTTCTTATAACGCTCAAAGAGAGGATCATCAAGCGTAGATCCAGACATGTCTTCTATAGTACGCGAGGCGAAGTTGATGTCCCGAATAGTTTCATAGGCAGATGCAGCCTTGATTATTTTGCAAACAGTAAGATAAAACACCTTAATTTATAATGCTAAAGATTTGGAGAAAAACAGAGAAATGACTTTTACATGCTCAGCGAGATCGGCATAGTCCCTGAATGTTAAAGGCCTCGTAGATGGCATGAGAGTGAACCATATTTGACTGAACTCATACCAGACTCCCACTGCTTTCTGTCCTGTTTCCTTCATTGTTTTTATTTTCTCCACGAAGTGTAGGAGAATTTCTTCACCTGTAGAGTTAATAAATGAATCTCTGCATGTTTATTACCGGTAAGAGATGCACTAGACGGAGAGAAACTTACATCTTCTCAAATGAAGATCAGTAAGCATCCCCACAGGAATTTCCGGTGAATCGTGTCCCAGCTCCATTAAAGCATACCTTCATCCAGCATACAACACTTAAGTTTGTTTCAGATGCAAGGAAAAGATGGGAACAGCTTGCAACTTGAACGGTGTTAATACCTGTATATCTCCTGACTACAAAGGACTTTCATGAAATTTGCCACCGCCGAATCAAGCTTACTATGTGCAGCGGCAGAACCAAGTTGCCTTAGGCCAAGAGCTCCATGCCTAACCTCAACTCCATCATCCTACAAAGTTTAACCATGCTTAATTGTTTAGCAAACACTATATTGAAAGTGTTTCCTGAAGAACAAAGAATTTAAAAAGTGACATACGATATCAATAGGGTAAAACTTGTGATGTTTTTTGTGAATTTTCTTTTCCCTTTCCCAGGATTCAAACTCATTTCCAGTCAGCTCTTCAAAGAGCCTAGCAAACTCCTTAATCGCATCATCGACATTTTCCCACTCCTCTAGCTTGTCGTCTGCTCTTAAGCTTTCACCAATTCTTCCCTTTCTATAATACATATGCAAACGATTCTCCGATGACATGATAAGTTGCATAATACAGCAGCTGCATCAATTTGAAGAATCACTTCATCAGCGGCTGCAGAAATTAGTAAGAACTCGAAAAAACTACCGAGACTTTCGAGCATTACTCATTGAGTGTGTTCTTTAGGTTGCAAACAGACAGTGCACAATTATACAATAACCCATCTTTCTCCAATATTCTTGCGCCTTCATCCTGCATGTTAGCGTCTTTGTGTACCCCTCTTTTTCCAAACACTTTAAGCTACAACCGAAAAAGAAAAGACGTTATTTGAAGCAAACGCCAAATTTAATTAGCAAATGAGAAAAGGGGGATGTATACCTCGGCTGTTACGGTTTCGAGTGCCTCTGCACTTGGATCCATCTTATCAAGGGGAATACCTCTACCTTCTACAGCAATGTCACTGGCGATGTCGTATGCATCTAAAGGCTGGGCTTCTTCCTTTTCTATACTATCACTCAACCAAGCCTCCCTCACCACCGGTATACCCTTCTCCCTGATGCAGCATAAATTCACGGGTTTAATTGAACCCTAATATGTGAAAAACCACTAGAATTCTAATAAAATATCAAGTACTAAACCCATAATTGCAAAAGTGCAATCCGTTCAACCGTAAAAGCATAAAAGTTGATAAGTTGAACCCATCTAAGTTTAAATCCAGTGTCCGCCTCTACCTAACGTTAAAATATAGAATGGCACTATAATTAGTCCAATTAACGCAGTGTCAATTAATATACATACAGAGCTTCAGCTACTTTAGATGAGCCACCACGATCCCGCTCAGCTGGAGAGACTACTAGGCAAGCCACCCCTGCCAGAGGGAACACTTTTAGTTTCTAAGCAACTGGGAAAAGCAAATTTCATAAGAAAATTACACTGAACAGTTACCAGTGACAGAGTTGTTCACTTTTCCACCATATTTCTCGATTTTTGATTTCCAGTATTGCTGCGCACAACAAACTCTTATAGCAACATAAACATACACAAAAATGAGGCCAAATTCATCTAAACTGAAGTACATACATGTTTTCGAGTAAGACGACCAGCTAGAGATATCATCATTCCATCAAATGGCTTCCTTGGGGCCGATATTTCCTTTCGGGGGCGGCTCTTTTTGGGGTCTCCACGTTTCTTGATCAACTACGAGAACATAGAGAAATGGTCAAATTTTTTCCTGTCATCCATCTCACAACAACAAATGTAAAGGGGAGAATCTTAGTAGCTCAGTTTGGCTACGTGAACTTTCACCTTACCCCCAATTTTTAATTTTTTTTTTTTTAAAAAAAAACAAGAAATTGAAAGAGAAGTTTAAGACATTACATCAGAGATCGGAGTACTTTCAACAGATTTAGGGAGTTTGAGAGACCCTTCTCTTCTTGGTGGTTCCTTAGTGCTGAAAATACAACTCGACCACTCACTGTAATCTGCAACGCAGTGATAACTGTCGCCAGCGCACTCCAACTTGCCACCACAAATGGGGCAATTGTTCAGTGGCCCGAAGAACATTATGTCTTGACTGTACAAGAGAAGGGGAGGGGATGAGTACCGAAGAATCACAATAAACCTCACATGAAACAACAACAACAACTACGCCTCAATTTCAAGGTCTGTAGTGGGATTTGGAGTACAAGGGCCAAACTACTCAATTTTCGATTTGATTTCAAATATAGATTTTTTGAAACTAAATTTACGTATTTAGAAACTATACAATAGTTAATGATTCAAAATATTTAATACAAATACTCGGAAAGGACAATTGTTAAACAACAACTACTTTTTCTAACTCGCTATATAGTAATAATGCCACACAAAATGAATCAGAGTGAATAATATTCATCACCTTTATATGATAAAATGATTTTTTTTAACAAACTGGATTAACTTACCATCTAGGAACAACAGCATCATCGTCACCTTTAGTATACTGGCCATTTGCTTCAAGGATTTCGCGCATTTGCTTGACGGAGAGATGCTCGGTTATAGTCTTACAGAACTTCTCAAACTCGGCTCTGATTCCATTTTCTTGGCCAGTATCTTCGTTTTCTTCTTCAGTTTTTGCTTTTTTGGGTGAGGCAGAATCTTGGCTGTTGCTCTCTGCCTTCTGCTTCCTCGTCACCTTGCTCTCTTCACTTGCCGAGTGCGCTTGAGATCGAGTCTCATGAACCTTTACATGCATATAAAGTACAATACACCTTTTGTTAACACATTTTTCACGTTCACCCATATAGCTGACCCCCACTTGTTTGGGACAAAAGGGTACTACTCCCTCCATTTCAATTTGTTTTGTTTACTTCCCTTTTTAGTCCGTATAAAAAAAAGAATTTCTTTCCTTTTTTTAGCTACTCTTTAGTTTCAACTTTCCACGACATAGTTAAGACCGATTGAAAGGACATTATGTCATCCATGTCAATTCAAAACCAAACAAACAAATTGAAATGAAGGGAGTATAAGTCAAATCCTCCAAGACAATGTTCCAAAAGTTCTTATGCAAATCTGTACATATAGAACAAATAAACGTTTGCTACAAATTACTCACACAGAAAACCAAATACTACAACATATATAAAGGCTTCAAAATCAACTAATTAACTCCACAACCCACTAACAGGAATCATTAACACAATCACTAGCCTGATTTATGAGCATTATCTCCCATATCTATTACTCCCTCAGTTTCAATTTGTGTCCCCTAATTCAGAGTCAAAACTAACTAATTTTTTCGGTGTAAATTTGGACATAGAATCTTCAACGTTTTTGAAATAAAATTTCCACATTAGAAACTACGTAAAAGTACTCCCCCGTTTCAATTTGTTTGACCTACTTTCTATTTTAGTCCGTTACAAAAAGAATGATTCTTTCCCTTTTTAGCAACTCTTTAATTTCAACTTTTCACATGGCATGTTTAAGACCACAAGATTAAAGGGCATTCCGTGCCAAGTCAAAACAGGTCAATCAATTTGAAACAAAAGAGTAGTATAAATCACAATATTTGAAAAAGTCTTGGTCAAGGAAGGCATCCTTTGACTTCTACTTTCCAAAAGAGTAACTACAACAACAAAATACCCAGCGTAATCCCACAAAGTGGAGTTTTGTGGAGTGTGAAGAAGATAAGAGTGTATGAAGACCCTTACCCCTACCTCAGAGGTACAGATAGAGAGGTAGTTTCCAATAGACCATCAGCTCAAGAAAAAAAGCTAAAGCAGTCCAGCAAAAGAAGTAACGGCAGTACAAGAAACCAACTAATAACAAAAAAACTACCGAAAATAATACAACATAAACTACAACAAAACAATATGATAATCGAGGTACAAGAAATCAATATACAGTAATAAAAATCGAAAGACAAGAAACTAAAGAGTAACTAGTACGCATAAATTGAAACAGAGGGAGTATGAAACTTAAAACCAAAATTTTTACCAACTATGCACTAAAATATGATGACTAATACATCCACAGACATACAAAAATAAACACATATGCATGGTATTTTTTGCTACCACAACTTTGATAATCCTCAATATCAAAGTTACCAATTAGAGTTGGTAATTAAAATCCAAAATTCCTCATAGAAATTAAAAGTCAGAATAACTAATTAAAACTAAAGGGTACAACAAACTTTTAAACTTGTATTTTCAAGATTTAGTAAAAAGTATTAAGAATCAAAAGTGTATAGCTAAGAACAAACCTTCATTTTTTTTAATTTGGTGACCACTTGAATTCAAGAGTACTTTGCCTCTAAGAAACAAGATTTCTGGAATTTTCTTTATGTTATATATATAGATAGAAAATCAGAAGTGAAAGTTTTAACTCTTTTTTTTTTCCATACATAGAAAGGTGGTAGGTTGACATGTGTACTAACAAAAACTCTCCTTGCCTGACACAACTCAATTGGTCTTTTTAACTCTAGCGGCACCTACTTATAGCATGTTTGGATTGATTATTTTAAGTGTTTTTAAGTCAAAATAATTTTTAAACACTTTTAAAGTGTTTGGATAAAATAAAAAAAATACTTTTAAACATTTATTTTTAAGCTAAAAAAGTAAAAATAAGCCAAAAATCAAAAACTATAAATTCTAGCTTTTGGCTTTTGACTTATAACTTATAAGCCAAAAAGCAAAAGCTAATTCAAACACCCACTTAGCTGTTATTCCCTACTTTCCTAAATAAAGATTTGGTGTTCGTTTGGCCATGAATATTTTTTTATATTTTTTGAAGTTAAATTTTGATCATAAAATTTTAAAATTTAAAAAATATTAAGGGCTCATTGACATATAATATAAAACTATGATTTTCAAATTATGATATGAAGCTAAACTTTTATTTGGACATGTAATTTAATTTTTTTTTCATAAATATGAAAATTATTAAATTTAAATGTTATTAAATGAGCAAATTATAATTTATAAATAAAATTTCGTAGTATCCTATGATACTGCATTTATAAATCACAAATCTCTCTATTTTTTTTTATAATAAATATTTGCGATTACAAATAAGAGATGTATAGAGCCAAAGAGGGAACAGACAAACGCTTATACTTTGGTAATATCCTCACGACACTAGTATTGATTATATTTTTATATGCATTAAAAGCATCCATATTTTAAGGGTGGGATGGGAGATCAAAAGTATTTTTTAAAAAGAACAGTTTATTTTTGATTAATTAATTTTAAAAATATTTTAATTAATATTAAAGCAATAATTTATACTTGCTTCAAGGAGGAAATTATTTTTTCAATTTTTGAAAAATAACTTTTATTACTCAAAAACTCTTTTTTTACTAAAAGCTTAATCAAATACCTTAATCTTTTTTTTTAACTTTCAAAAAATTTGATCAAACAGATTATAATTAACATAAGATCAAAATCCAAATTACTGCATATTTAGAGGTATAATTTTTGTAATATTTGCTATTTATGATTATTTACAGAGTTTGATGTAGTTTTTTGAAGTGTAATTTTTGCTATCTTTTATATCTTGTTTGTGTTTAATATATTTTTTTGTGTTGCATAGTTTAGAATTTTATGAGACTTTCTATATTTTTGGTTTTATCTTTTTTCTCATTATTTTCTTCAAATTTAACGAATAGATATTTTTAAATATTTCACAAATACTAAAAACATTAATTTTTAATATTTAAAGGATTAAAACTGTTCAATACATATTATAGATAAACACGCTTAGGGGTCGTTTTGTAGAAGGGATAAGAAAAATAATCTCGAGATAAAGTTTGAGATTAACTTTATTTCATGTTTGGTATGAAGTATTATTTAGTCCCGGGATTATTTTATCTCACCATTTGTATTAAAATGGTGAAATTACTATCCCGTGAAGAAGGTGAGATAAAATAGTCCCATGGAATATCTTAACTCATGGGATATCCCTACCTATCTCATCCGGTGTACCAAACGACTTAAAAGGACTACTTTGAATCAATCCTTCAAACATAAGGGATCTTTTTGTCATTTTCTTTTAATTCTTTTGCCCCCTCTCAATATTCAACAGTTGAAAGACAAACCACTGGATAATTAACAGTAAACACCATATAAGCCACAAAGCTGTATTATTTTGTAAAGAGTTTTGAGTTCTCCTTCTGATTCTCTTCAAGTTTCTGTTGTTTTGTTCAATTGGTTAGACCTTTTTACCCTTTGCAATTATTATTTCAGTTTCTGCTGTTTTTTTCACTAAACAGAAAATAGGATTGCTTATCATTTTTCCTTATTTGGATTATATTGGATTTCTGCTACTGGTTTTCTGTATTACTGAAAATGACAATTGTTATGTACTCCCTCCATTTCAATTTGTTTGTTTGATTTTGATTTTGACTTACACGGATTTTAAGAAAGTAAAAAGAGATATATAAAATGTACCAAAATGTCCTTTAATCTTGTGGTATTAAACTAAAGATATATGAAATGTACCAGAATGTCCTTTAGTGTTGTGGTATTAAACATGTCATGTAAAAAATTGAAACTAAAGAGTTGTCGATAAAGGAAAGAGACATTCTTTTTTAACGGACTAAAAAGGAGAGTAACACAAACAAATTGAAATGAGCTAGTAAAATATTTCGCGCTTCTTCATGTCTGAAATATTAATTTGATTTCTAAGTTTTATTTAGAAAAGAATAATGGTGAATGTGCTTTGTTGAAGGTTAATTTGGGCGAGTGAGACTTGCTCAAGTGGTAGAATACCTCCATCATTAACTGTTTGGATGGAGGTTCGAGTTGTTTTAGTAAGTCTGTTGATCTCTCGGGGGGTAGAAGCGGATCTAAGATTGAAACTTGATGCATTCAACCTTTGAGGTTCTTACCTGACCACATTGTATTTCTGAATGTATTTATTTCTTGAGCCGAGGGTCTATCGAACAACTTCTCTACCTTCCAAGGTGGGGGTAAGGTCTGCATACACACTTGACATTATCCTCCCCAGACCACACTTGTGAGATTACATTGACTATGTTGTTGTTGTTGTTTTATTTCTTGAAAATTCTTTCCGCGAAAATGGGGGTTGGAGAAACTTAGATGATCTACTGATAGCTAAGTTTCAAAAGTGTAAATGCTGATCCTATGAGGGAGTCCCTTGGTTGGGTAACATAAAGCCCTCCCTCTCTTGCTAAGTCGTACGAGTGAAGCATCGTGATTGTCATTCAATTGTTTGCATTCTTGATCTAGTGGTAGAACAATCAACCGTGCCTTATAATAATTAAACGGATAGATTAATTGATATTTGTTCAAGAGAGCTATAATACTAAGCTCAAGTGTCTGTCATGCTTCTTGTGTGTGTATCATTCAATTCTCAATTGATTCCGCTAACGTTCCTGTTGTAGATTTAGTGATGGGTCTTTAGCATAACATTTTAATATTAATATCATATAATATTATTATGCATTATGGATTTGAAATGTTGCATTTCTCATTTACACCATTTGGCATTTAGTGGTCATGATGAGACCAAAATATTGCTGCATTTTTCCATTGCCTTGAATGGCATTTTTATGCCCTTTTACTCACTTGTGTTTAATGGTAGAATTTGACCTTTGGTTTTTTGATAACTTCCATAACCACTAAGTTATTGTTCATCCATTATTCTACCTATTTATTCCTTGTAACTTATATAACCTATATGTCATTTACCTACCCATTACTACCTCAATTTATTCTCCCTATTCAATACTAGGATGAATACCTCACCTATAAATAGAGGTAGTCTTGCATTTTTTCAAACACAAGAAAATATAGAGTGTAAAAGAGTTAGTAAAAAAGAGAGTTTTATTAGTTGAAGTAAGGTGTTCTTGTGTTGGAGCTTTGGACTCAACTCTTGTCCAGAGTTTGTTGAGTTATACTTTGTGTGTGGGCTGTTGTATCCTGGAGGGGACAAGTCAAGAAGACTACTGCTGGACCGGTGAAAACATTTGCTGCAGTGGGCTTGAATCTCCTTAAAGAGAGCGAGATATCTGCGCCTCAGCCAAGAAGATAATTTATTTTCTTTGTAATTTTTTCAATTGTAATTGCTATTGTTATTGTAATTTTCACCAACAATTTTAAGGAGATTTTGTCATGGCTACAATTGAAAAATCCGCGGATGTCAAGATGGGAGATCTTAACAAGCCATTCCGGTTCAACGGTACCCATTTTAAGAGGTGGAAAGGTAAAATAATTTTCTACTTAAGTCTTCTCAATGTTTCTTATGTGTTAACTGAGAAGAATCCAAATAAAGTAGATAACTCTTCCATGAATGATCAGGAACTTATTTCTCTTCAAGAGAAAGTTGAAAAGTACGATGGTGATTCCTACAAGTGTCGGTATTTTTTACTAAATTGTCTATCTGATAATTTTTATGATTATTATGATAGAACTTACTCTAGTGCAAAGAAAATTTGGAAAGCATTGCAGAGTAAGTATGATACCGAGGAAGCTGGAGCGAAAAAATATGCTGCTAGTAGATTTTTTCGTTTTCAAATGGTGGACAACAAATCAGTGGTAGACCAAGTTCAGGACTTTATAATGATTGTTGGAGAGCTCAGGTCCGAGGAGATCAAAATTGGAGATAACCTTATTGTTTGTGGCATAGTTGATAAACTTCCACCTTCTTGGAAGGAATTTCAAAAAACTATGCGCCACAAACAAAAGGAAACCTCTCTTGAGACGTTGATAATGCGAATCCGCATGGAAGAAGAAGCAAGGGGTCAAGATGCACTTTTGCAAATAGAAGAGAACAATATCACAACGAAGGTAAATTTAATTACTTCAAATAATGCTACCCCGGATACTAACAAAAATACTACTTTGAAGCCTAAGAAGAATAAATTCAAGAAAAATATTGGTAGACCTCCCAAGAATAATAATGGTGGAAATAACCAAGTAAAAAATCAACATGTTCAAGATAAGGGACCATGCTTTGTCTGTGGCAAGAGTGGGCATATTGCTCGATTTTGCAAATTTCGAAAACGTGGGCCTACACCTCAGGCAAACGTTACCGAAGAACCATTTGTGGCAGTGATAACAGACATAAACATGGTGGAGAATGTTGATGGATGGTGGGCTGATTCTGGTGCAAACCGTCATGTCTGCTATGACAAAGATTGGTTTAAAACTTATACTCCTTTTGAAGAGCCCAAAACCATCATGCTTGGTGATTCTAATACCACTCAAATTCTTGGAAAGGGAGATGTCGAATTGTGTTTACCTCTGGAAGGGTACTTACTTTAAAAGATGTACTTTATACCCCTTCCATGAGAAAAAATTTGATGTCTAGTTTTCTTCTTAATAAAGCAGGCTTCAATCAGATTATTGAGTCTGATCAATATGTAATTGTGAAAAAGGGTATTTTTGTGGGAAAGGGGTATGCATGTGATGGGATGTTCAAGTTGAATGTTGAAATGAATAAAACTTCTACGTTTACATGCTTTCTTCTACTAATTTTTGGCATGCTCGTTTGTGTCATATAAATGATCGTTATGTGGGAATCATGAGTAGTTTAGGATTAATCCCAGTGATTAAAAAAAATTTTGAAAAATGTGAGGCTTGTAGTAAAGCCAAAATCACTAAAAGGCCTCATTTTCAAGTTGAAAGAAAAACTGATTTATTAGAGTTAGTTCATACTGATATTTGTGAACTTGGAGGAATTTTAACTCGTGGAGGAAATAGATATTTTATAACTTTTATTGATGATTTTTCTAAGTATACATATGTTTACTTGATGAAAAATAAAAGTGATGCTTTTGAAAATTTTAAAGTTTTTCTCCATGAAGTTGAAAATCAGTTTGGTAGAAAAATAAAAAGAATTAGAAGTGATAGAGGCCGTGAATATGAGTCAAATGAGTTTAATTCTTTTGTTAGATCATTGGAATAATTCATGAAACTACTCCTCCTTATTCTCCTTCATCTAACGGTGTAGCAGAAAGGAAAAATAGAACTTTGGTTGAATTGACTAATGCCATGCTTATTGAGTCAAATGCACCTTTAAATTTTTGGGGTGAAGCTATTTTGACTGCTTGTTATGTGTTGAATCGTGTGCCTCATAAAAAGACTAAATTAACACCTTTTGAATTGTGGAAAGGTCATAAGCCAAATTTGAGATATCTTAGAGTTTGGGGTTGTTTAGCTTTTGTAAGGCTAATGGATCCCAAAATTACTAAGTTGGGTAAAAAAGTTACTACTTGTGCTTTTCTTGGTTATGCTTCAAATAGTACAGCCTATAGATTTTTTAATCTTGAAGATAATATTATAATAGAATCAGGTGATGCTATTTTTCATGAAAATAAATTTCCCTTTGATTCTAAAAATAGTGGGGGTCAAAGGATTGAAGAAAATATTTTGTCACTACCTAGTTCTTCTACTTCTGTTGTGAAAAACAAAGAAAGTGATGATTTTGAATTAAGAAGTAAAAGAGCTAGAATAGAAAAAGATTTTGGTCCTGATTTTCATATTTTTAATATTGAAAATGACCCTCTCACTTTAAAAGAAGCTTTATCTTCACATGATTCTATATTTTGGAAAGAGGCTATAAATGATGAAATGGAATCACTAATATCCAATAAAACTTGGAAGTTAGTTGATTTACCACCGGGTTGTAAAACTATTGGGTGTAAATGGATCTTAAGAAAAAAGTTAAAACCGGATGGATCTGTTGATAAATATAAGGCTAGACTAGTTGCAAAAGGTTTTAAGCAACTAGAAGGCCTAGAATTTTTTGATACTTTTTCTCCGGTAACTAGAATTACATCCATTAGACTTTTGATTGCTGTTGCTGCAATTTTTGATTTACAAATTCATCAAATGGATGTAAAAACTGCTTTTTTAAATGGAGACCTTAATGAGGAAATTTACATGGAACAACCCGAGTGTTTTATTGAAGCAGGCCAAGAAAGCAAAGTTTGTAAACTTACTAAATCCCTATATGGCTTGAAACAGGCACCAAAGCAATGGCATGAAAAATTTGATTCCTGCATGATTGAAAATGGCTTTAAAACAAATGAGTGTGATAAGTGCATATATCATAAGTCTTGGAATAATTCACATGTTATTATTTGCCTATATGTTGATGATTTATTGATCTTTGGCTCTAACATGAATGTTATTGGAGAGACTAAAAATATTCTTAGAAGCCATTTTGATATGAAAGATCTTGGTGAGGCAAATATTATTCTAGGAATAAAAATTACTAGAACAAGTGATGGAATTTTCCTTGACCAGTCACATTATGTAGAAAAAGTTTTGAAAAAATATAATTTCCTTGATTGCAAGCATGTTGTAACTCCTTTTGATTCTAGTGTTCATTTGTTTCCTGTTCAAAGTGAAAATGATGTAATAAATCAAAAGGAATATGCTAGCATAATTGGAAGTTTGAGATATGTGACTGATTGCACTAGGCCTGATATTGCATATGCAGTAGGAGTACTTAGCAGGTTTACTAGCAAGCCTAGTAATGAACATTGGCATGTTATAACAAGAGTTATGAGATATTTAATTGGAACAAAAACTTGTGGTTTGTTCTATAAAAAATATCCTGCTGTACTTGAAGGCTTTTGTGATGCAGATTGGAATACCTTATCAGGTGATTCTTTATCTACTACTGGTTTTATATTTACTTTGGGAGGTGGTGCTATTTGTTGGAAATCAAAAAAGCAAACTATTATTGCTAACTCTACCATGGAGGCTGGACTAATTGCTTTAGCTTCAGCTAGTGAGGAAGCGAATTGGTTGAGAGATTTATTATTTCAAATTCCTTATTTTGAAAAACCAATTCCTCCTATTTTAATTCATTGTGATAGCACCGCTGCAATTGGTAGAGCTCAAAACCGTTATTATAATGGTAAATCCAGACCTATAAGGAGAAAACACAGTAATGTAAGATCATATTTGACAAATGGTACCATTAATATTGATTATGTCAAATCTGGTGATAATCTTGCAGATCCACTAACTAAGGCCTTAGCAAGAGAAAAGGTCTGGAGTACATCGAGGGGGATGGGATTGAAGCCAATAAATTCATAGTCATATATGAGGAAACCCAACCTGGGGACTAGAGATCCTATAACCAGGTTCAATGGGAAAAACGAATCATATGATGATTTTTTGTGAAATGCACTTTCTTTTTCCCTCCCTATGATGTGAGTGCATATTTACCTGTAATAGTTTGTGAAGGTTGAGTTCAAAAACTCTTAATGAAATTCTGTAGCTCGTATGAGTGGGGTGTTAACTTACAGGAGCACCCTCGACAGATTTCACCTATGTGAGTGTGGAAGTAGGCCGCTTCCTATGAGAATTGGCTTATTCTCAAAAGCACTCATGAAAACCGGGATAGCACAAGGCCGTAATGTGCTGGCTATAAAGCTCATGTTAACACCTTGATTATTATGTGTAAGCAGTGATATTTTATTTCCCTCAAGCAGTCATAGTTCAAGTCTGAGACCACTACGACTCTGGAATAAAAATTACTGTTTTACTAAGTAAAGGTTCAATGCAGAGCATACCTTTATTATGCATAATAGTCTAACTTCAGCTGATATACTCTCTTATGTTAATATTAAAATGAGTGGGGGATTGATGGGTCTTTAGCATAGCATTTTAATATTAATATCATATAATATTATTATGCATTATGGATTTGAAATGTTGCATTTCTCATTTACACCATTTGGCATTTAGTGGCCATGATGAGACCAAAATATTGCTGCATTTTTCCATTGCCTTGAATGACATTTTTATGCCCTTTTACTCACTTGTGTTTAATGGTAGAATTTGACCTTTGGTTTTTTGATAACTCCCATAACCACTAAGTTATTGTTCATCCATTATTCTACCTATTTATTCCTTGTAACTTATATAACCTATATGTCATTTACCTACCCATTACTACCTCAATTTATTCTCCCTATTCAATACTAGGATGAATACCTCACCTATAAATAGAGGTAGTCTTGCATTTTTTCAAGTACAAGAAAATATAGAGTGTAAAAGAGTTAGTAAAAAAGAGAGTTTTATTAGTTGAAGTAAGGTGTTCTTGTGTTGGAGCTTTGGACTCAACTCTTGTCCAGAGTTTGTTGAGTTATACTTTGTGTGTGGGCTGTTGTATCCTGGAGGGGACAAGTCAAGAAGACTACTGCTGGACCGGTGAAAACATTTGCTGCAGTGGGCTTGAATCTCCTTAAAGAGAGCGAGATATCTGCGCCTCAGCCAAGAAGATAATTTATTTTCTTTGTAATTTTTTCAATTGTAATTGCTATTGTTATTGTAATTTTCACCAACAATTTTAAGGAGATTTTGTCATGGCTACAATTGAAAAATCCGCGGATGTCAAGATGGGAGATCTTAACAAGCCATTCCGGTTCAACGGTACCCATTTTAAGAGGTGGAAAGGTAAAATAATTTTCTACTTAAGTCTTCTCAATGTTTCTTATGTGTTAACTGAGAAGAATCCAAATAAAGTAGATAACTCTTCCATGAATGATCAGGAACTTATTTCTCTTCAAGAGAAAGTTGAAAAGTACGATGGTGATTCCTACAAGTGTCGGTATTTTTTACTAAATTGTCTATCTGATAATTTTTATGATTATTATGATAGAACTTACTCTAGTGCAAAGAAAATTTGGAAAGCATTGCAGAGTAAGTATGATACCGAGGAAGCTGGAGCGAAAAAATATGCTGCTAGTAGATTTTTTCGTTTTCAAATGGTGGACAACAAATCAGTGGTAGACCAAGTTCAGGACTTTATAATGATTGTTGGAGAGCTCAGGTCCGAGGAGATCAAAATTGGAGATAACCTTATTGTTTGTGGCATAGTTGATAAACTTCCACCTTCTTGGAAGGAATTTCAAAAAACTATGCGCCACAAACAAAAGGAAACCTCTCTTGAGACGTTGATAATGCGAATCCGCATGGAAGAAGAAGCAAGGGGTCAAGATGCACTTTTGCAAATAGAAGAGAACAACATCACAACGAAGGTAAATTTAATTACTTCAAATAATGCTACCCCGGATACTAACAAAAATACTACTTTGAAGCCTAAGAAGAATAAATTCAAGAAAAATATTGGTAGACCTCCCAAGAATAATAATGGTGGAAATAACCAAGTAAAAAATCAACATGTTCAAGATAAGGGACCCCTTAGGTATGGGTAAGGTCTGCATACACTCTACCCTCCCTAGACCCCACTTTGTGACAGTCGTATCTAATATCTCTAGGCAGGAGTACTGAATGTAACCGTTGAAGAGTTAACGTACTGAGTCTTGATTGTTAATCTTTTGCTGTGATAAAAACAATCATTCAATCTAATCATATTTACCAAATAAGAAATTAAAGGGAACAAGACTTAAAATTCCATGTTTCTGTATTATTTCCTACATATGCCACCGAGAAGATGGAGGTCTAAAAATTTGTAATGGGCATTAAACGAGCAACAACATTTTATTTCTTCTATTATTTAAGAGCAGCTATCATTTTCCATGGATCTTGGGTACTTGAACGTTGTATTTCGTTCTACTTACTCTGTTTTAAGTTCCCAAAACATCCTAGAGGAGCTATAAATATATCTCCTTTCATCCAAATTATCAGCGGAATGTGAAATGACATAAGTTCTATATGGTTGGATTCAATGGCGCCTAATTACTTGCCAATACATGTACATCTTTTGTTCGTTTTCCTATTGAGGGAAATGACCTTATCCATTTTTATGTTGTTTAAAGGAGAACAGAAACCAGAGTTCTCTATTATCATGTATGTATTTATGACTCATGCGTTGAGTATTTATACAGGTCGGCTGGAGTTGACCCTGTAGTTCCTTTTCTGAATATTGGTGGCCTTGTTATCCTGCTAAACTCTCAAAAAGAGGATGCGACATGATGCTTTTACTAGACCAGTGGACATCACAGATTGCAAATTATGCCCCGTGGATGGTTAATTGCCAATTGGTGGATGAATCGGAAGTGATTCCATTCTATATTAGTGAAGAAACTATGGCCATTTTGAGTAGCCCAGATTTGGACCATTATCAGATCCCTGGGTAGGTTCAGGTAAATGATTTTCTCATTTTCTTGATTAATTCATCCAATGAACTAGTAGTTATTTACCCAAATTAACTTTTCAATTTATGGTATCTATGGTTCCCCCACCACCAATCCCCATCCCCTTATCCTTTTGGTGATGGAAATCGCACCCCTCGGTTTCATTGGAATGAAGAACCTACTTAAGTTATCGTTGTTCGATTGTTTTGTCCAAATATCCAGTTTCTGAAAAGCTAAAAGTCATTTATAAAGTAACCATTTACAAGCTACAATGGCTACAAAGTTTATTTCTTCCATTCCTTAAGCATGTTCTTCTCTTCTAGTAATTGCCACGGGCACAAAACCACTATCATGCCTAACCAAACCATACACATACAAGACATGAATCTTTTGATAGATCCCGGGAAATTTTTCCTTATATCCTAATTCTTCAAGCATAACGAATATTGGGAACTTCGTATGTATTCAAGGGTATGACCTAGTGGTCAATGAAGTGGAAAGAAAATCACGAGAGAAATCAAACTCCGGCAGAGACAGAAAAATGTTAGGAGATTTCTTTTAATCTTCCTAAGCCTTGGTCCTCAGAGTTACCAAACCTGTATTAGTGGGAGATAGCAGGTACCCGATGATATAGTCTAGGTGCACACAAGCTGGCGTGAACACCACCATTATCCGAGAAAATTGGGTATCTGATTCTATCACCTAGAAGCTGATTTGAAACTTGTGGTTATATGGTTGTGATATTTTCAGTTACGTTGCTTGGACTCTTCAAAAATGTCGATGGATGCGCTTCAGATACTTCAAAAGTAGTGTATTTTTGAAGGATCTGACACGGGTGCGGCATCATTTCCCGCATTTCTTGGAGAGTTTGAGCAACATAGATTTTCAAACCATGTATTTCCCCCTTTGTCCTCCATTTTTTCAATTTCTGGTGCCAAATTATCTCTCCTAGTGCTGGTGATCTAGTCTTAACCTTATCATTGAGGGCATTAGAGTATTTGCATTTGTTGGCAAGATAATCTACGTTAGGCGGCCAACGTCTGCTGGCTGTTGTAGACTAACAATTAAGTGCCTAATTCTCAACTTTTGATGAAGTTTAGGCCTAACAAAGTAATGTGGAATGCAAAAGTTAGAACATGGTGAGTTTTTATGCAGCATATCACAGCTTGTAGTTATAGATCAAGATAATAATAAGAATGATAAGTACGCAATATATAATCAATAATCGTTTGGTGGGCTTTATATAATCGATTCCAACATCCCCGCTCAAGTATTGTGCCTGTCATATACTTCTTCCTCCTTCACTTTGCTCACTACATCTAAAACATGCTCAGAGCACTATAAATCTCTTACCAGTTATACTTCTCTTTCACCACGCAAGCTGCCGCTCTGCTACTTATAGTTGCAGGTATGCAATAAAAAAGATGCTGAGTTTCTGCAGATCACACGGCGAATTGCTAGCCAAAAGGCTATATATAGAAAGTCATGCAAAACTTCCAGCTGTTGAGTCCTTATGCTGGTGGGATAAAAGATTTTTAGGTTGAGTAAAACGGTGACAAAATAGAAGAGATCGAGAACTTAACGTTCTTTTGGGTATTTGGAAAATGTGAAACAGGAAGTGGCTTGAAAAATCAAAGTGACAGAAATGGTTTAAGTTTTACAAAAAAGGGTCATTTCGGAAAAGGGGTGTGACTGTCAGGAAGAAAATTTAGGTGTATAGAGTGGTGTGTCCTCTCCAAGCAAAAGAGACTTTAAGATGGCTTCACAGACAATGGTATCATAGATCAACAAATGTCCACCATCACGAACTTCATGATATTGAATCCAAGGTAACCTTTCCGAGACATGTCTTTGTAGTTTCAAATTAATAAATCTGTCTTCACACCCGTGCCAGATGTGAACAAGACGTTTATCGTTTTCAGGAAAAGGATTGCTAAGCTCCAAAGGATCAAAATCCCATTTACTAAACGCCACAAGGAAGTCGCTCCGCAGGTTGTTGAAAACACTTCTGCTCTTTAGCTTGTCCTGAAGATGGAAGTACAAGTTAAAAACTTAAAATTACACTAGTTAAGTATGGAATTTTTTTTTGCAGCAAATGGTGAAGGCGGATTGATCTAACGTGAGCTTAAATGGACTAATGGAGCGACATGGACAGTGAGCGTCCATATAGCTGACCTCTACGTGCTTGGGATTAAGGCGTAGTTACTGTTATTGACCTTACCGCGGTAAGAAATTGAAATCCAGGTGCATTCTTCAAAAGCTCCAAGTCTTTGTCAGTAAAGTATGTAGGTTTTGAACTATCAGTAGAAGAGGATTGAGACGTTTTTCGGATCATCCACCAATGCAATAACTTAGGAGCATATCTTGCAACCCAAATCATCCTTTTGTACCACCTCTTCCGTTCATCATCCTTCGTTACAGTTTCCGGGAGAGAAGGCCATTGATAATTGACAATGGGAACCACAAATGCCACCCCTGCTAACCTACCAATTTCGAAAAAAAAAGACATGAATTTACTACTACTACAACAACAACAACAAAAAATCCAATGTAATGGGGTCTAGGGAGGGTGTTGTGTACGCAGCCTTAGTCTTACCTTGTAAAGGTAGAGAGACTGTTTCTGATAGAGACATGAATTTACAATGTGGATATAAACGTACAATTCGATTATTTGACATTTTGTTCATTCGGGTTTCCTGTTATCTCTTATCTATACAATTTAGATTAAGTTTATCGTAGAATGAACTGCATTGTTGATATTGATCAGGATAAAAAAGCCAGTGCTACAACAACAACAACAACATATCCAGTGTAATTTCACAAGTGATGTCTGGGAGGGTGTGCCCCTACTTTACGGAAGTAGAGAGACTGTTTCCGATAGACGATAAAAAGACGGTGCAACGAAAGAAAAACAAGAAACTTCATGTTACCTATGTGATAGGTGTTTGATGCAACTCCAGGTTGGGTAAGATCCCATGGAAAAACCAATTATGTAGAATTTGGATCCCAATTCCAAGTGATTTGCTAATTCCTCAATGTCAGATGCTTCACTCCTTAGTGATCGTTTCGGATTCGGGTCACTTTCACCATATCCAGCTCGATCGAATTGAACTATATATATTCCCAACGCGTTCATAAGTTCCTGTAGAAAAATTCTAAAAATTAACAAGATGTATCTAACGGGTTGGATTATGACTCGTTTGTTGACGTGACACAAATAACAAGGTGGAACCAGAAATGATCCATCAAAATATTGGATCAAAATAGTTTCAACTCAAACCAGAATATGTGAAATCAAATTTGAGAATTCATAATCACTTATATTTGGAGTAACTTAAACACTAATAATGTAAGAGAAGCATATACTACTATACACTTTCACATTTCTTTTCTTTTCTTTTTCAAAAAGGAAAAAAAAACAGAAAAAGAAAGGAAAATTTGGGTTATGTTGAGCGGGTTGAATTATGATCCATTATTCAACATATCTTCCCCGATTTTTTTTTTTGAGTGAGTTGAGTCATGACTCATTATTGTTGACCTGTTTTTTGCTCAAATTTACTTCAACTCGTTCATTTGCCATCTTTGTTCAAGAACATATCACGGAGTCAAAAAACAAACTAAACACTTTTACTTTTCTTTTCTTTTTTAAGAAGAAAAATAGAAAAGAAAGGAAAATTTTTATTATATTGAGCGGGTTGAATTATGACCGTTATTCAAAACATTTGAATTGAGTTATGACCCATTATTTAATTTGACCTGTTTTTCGCTCAAATTTAATTTAACTCGCCCATTTGTCATCTTTGTTCAAGAACATATGAAGGAGTCAAAAAACATACTATACACTTCGACATTGCTTTTCTTTTCAAAAAAAAAATTAGCAAAGGAGGAAAATTCGGGTTACGTTGAGCGGGTAGAATTATGACCCGTCATACAACATATCTGAATTGAGTTACGACCCATTATTTAATTTGACCTATTTCTCACTCAAATTTAACTAAACCCTCCAATTTGCCACCGCTAATCAAGAACATATAAAAACATACTATACACTTCCACATTTCTTTTCTTTTTAAGAAGGAAAATAGAAAGGAAAGGGAAATTTGGGTTATGTTGGATGGATTGAATTATGACCCGTCATTCAACACATTTGAATTGAGTTACGATCATTATTTAATTTGACATGTTTTTCGAGTAAATTTGACTCAACCTGCCCATTTATTATCTCTTTTCAAGAACATATAAAAATATACTATACACTTTCACATTTCTTTTCTTTTTAAGAAGGAAAAATAGAAAAGAAAGGAAAATTTGGGTTATGTTGAACGGGTTGAATTATTACCCGTTTGAGTTATGACCCATTATTTAATTTAACGCTTAAATTTAATTCAACCCGTCAATTTGACACCGCAATTCAAGAACATATCAAGGAGATATATAGAGATAGTTACCTGGGGTGCAAGAAAATCTCTTTCTTTGGAACTGTCAAATCCATGAACCATAATGATTCTGTAATTTGAATTTTCCTTAGGAACACCTCTTTCTTTGTAAGCCAATTTTCTTCCATCAATTAATTTGATCTTTGATGAAATTTTACCATTGGTTTCTGCAGAAACCATTATGAAAGAAAACTTGAAAAAAAATATATAAATGAGAGTTGTTTTTCCTTAGGAGATCTGTTCACATCTTATATAAGAGGAAAAAAAAAACTCTTTTTGGTCAACCATTTGGCCCTTCAACAAGAAAGTTCCCTTGTAAAACTCTAAAATAGTACTATCTCGTTCAGGAAAGGAAATGAAATCTCTTGGCCACTTATAAATTTAATAGAAGACAAAAAAATTTATACGAAAAAAAAAGATATAAACTAAAAAGAAAATTTTAAATAGTCTACAAAATCAATTCTTTCAAAATTTTGTCTCAATTTATGTGATACTGTTCATATTTTAGAAGTTAAGATTTTTAATTTTGACCCTAAATTTGAACATAGAATCTTTAAGTAATTTTAAAATAAATTTAAATATTTAAAAATAATATAAGAATTATGATAATTTATAGGTTCAAATATTTTCTTGTGGTTGGATGGGTGGGTGTGAATTCCTTGAAAAGGAAATTTCATATTGTTTTTCCCTTTTCTTTTTTTCTAGGTTGGGTAGGTAAGAGGATTTTTTGGGCCACCACTAATTCAATAAATTCTGATGGAAAAAAATGTTTGAGAAAATTACGGCGAAGAATCGCTGGCCCAATAGAATTTAGGAAAATTGCCATCTACTACATGAGGAAAATATGTGTAATAGTTATAGTCTTGAAAAAATACAAAATTAATGTTCAAAAAAGTATATAAATTAATATTTTTTCCAATTTAATTTATTTATCATCCTTATTAAAAATAGATGTTCCATAATATTTTCTCTGTTCCTTTTTAGTTATAATAATTTCCTTTTTATAGTCAAACAACAAATGTTGACTAACATTTTAATAATTTTTCATCATATTGATATGAGTAAAATTGTAATTTATAGTATTTTTTCGTATATTTTTTTAATATTTAAATTTTAATTTTAAAATATCGAATTAAACTGATCTAATTTAACTTCAAAAATTAATCAAATTGACTCTCAAAAAGTCAATAGACAAGAGCAATAAATAAGGATAATTTAGTCAAATTGTCACATAATTAATGTTTGACCTATGCCTTTCCTTAAGAAAATATTTACTAGAGATTCACTTTACTAAATTAATCTTATTAGTTATGCTTTGAAAATCTAAATAAACTATTGTATTTAATGATAATTGTACTATTTAATAAAAAAATAAATAATTTTTTCTTGATTTGTTAAAATAAATAACTAAAAATAATAATTTATTTTTAATATAAGGACCAAATAAAATGACACAAGATTTGAAAAGTATGGCCATACAGTATGGGGCATAACTAATTAATACATTAAAATAGAATAACTAAAAGACAAATTAAACTAAAATAGAAGTTCGTAAAAATTGATTTTATGAAATGTAATTCATGCCTTTGATTTTAAAAAAATGTTTTTGATTTAAATAATCACAATTATTTAGTAAAATCATAAGATTCAAAATTTTACTTTTGTTTCTTAAATTTAGTATGTAATTAAATTAAAATATTTAAATTGAGACAGAAGAAATATAATTAATCCAAAATAAAAATGTGGTTAGAATATTATATAGCCACGTTCAAGTTCAATCTGTTTTCATTATTCTTGAGCTTTGTGCACATGAGATGAGGTGGATGATATTACAATATATTATATTGCAATTAATTGTGCATAATAATTTACTTATAGGTCATGAAAACATGTGCTTTGATTCTTGTTTTTCTGTTTTTTTTCCTAATTTTCTTAAAGTCAATACAATTCGATTAATAAGACATTAGTATTTTAAACTCAAAAGACTTTTTTCGAATATTTTTGAGCTTTTTCTCAATTTTAATGGGTTGTAAAATAAAAAAGCTCTTTTTTCTCAATTTTCTCAAAAATTTAATGATTATTAATATCAATTTTAATTTTCAAGGAGCACTAAAAATTATGATGGAATAGTAAACATTGTTTTACTTTTAATAAGAGATTTTTGAGCTTTGAAAATAAAATCGTCCTTAATAAGAAAATGTTTCATTCCTAAAGTGAATATTTTCGTACGAATTCAAATTAGTTTTTTTTTCTTGTTTGGATAGTTCTTACTCGTGGTTTCATAATGTATGGTACGGTACTGTATGATATGGTACTGTATTATACTGTAAATACAATGTTTATCGTACGGTATCATAACTGATAAGTTTACTTAAATGCTCTAAATTATTATATAAATATTAAATTTATCAATAATTGCTAATACAATAATTAAGATAATGTTCTTTATGTTAATTTATCATAAATTATGCCTTGTAAATATATTAAATTATTAAATTAATGTTAATTTTAATAAAATTAATTAAAAAAATAAGTTAAAACAAATGTACTCGAATTCATTTTTTCCATAATAATATATTTCATTAGAAGAAGAGCAAAAATATGCTCACATATAAGAAGTAGAATATTTTGGTGAAGTTAAATAATAAAGGGTAAAGGGTAAAATAAAATTATGTAGTATTAAGTAAGGGTATTGTAAAGTAAAATTAGATAACCATGCGATACCACCAAATCCGTGATTACATAAAATGAGGCTTTTCATGGTTACCAAACCATGTAATCAAACCATACGATACCATATATTTTAAATTACAATCAAAACAAATATAGTACTGTTAGTAACCATACCATACCATACCACGAGTAACAACCATCCAAACAAGGTGTAAAGCTTCTCACTTGAAGTCAGATTTTTTTTTCTAAAAAAAAGTCTGGAGGTGGACTTCATTATTTAAGATTAAATCTTTCTTCTTGTCATTTATTACAGTAGATTAGGAGATCTAAGCAAACACACAAAATGTGATATTGATTCAAGAAAGTAAATAAATTAGTGGTGTCATTAAGAAAATACTAAATAATATATAGGAAAAAAAAATCTTCTAGGAAGATTAGGTTGAATTTCAAAGCCTAATTTAACCCCACCAACAAAAAGAAAAACAAAACAAAGCAAATAATAGCAATCTTAACTTTCAAGGAAGATTAGACTTTTCAGAGCATCTAACCAACACCAACCCACTCCACAAATAGAAAAAGGGAAAATAAAAGAAAGAGAAGAGAAAAAAACAAAATAAATAATGAGCATATTTATAGTCCATATAAAAAGAACCGTCAACAATAGCAATATAGTCAGTATAATAATTTCATAAATAAAATCTAAAAATAATAATATTTCTTTTACGTCCTTTTCAAAATTAGGAATTGTTAATGAATTACTCTATTTTTCTTTCGTATACTCCCTCCATTCTATTTTTCCTTGATCTACACCAGAATAATAATTTTCCTTTTGCTTGTTTATTTTAGTCAATTAAGAGAGATTTATTATGTTTTTTTGATATTATTCTTATCATTACGTAATTATATCAACTATTAATACTCAAATTTAGATTTTCAAAATATAATTAACAAGGATAATTTAGTAAAATAAATTTCTAATAGTAATAATTTTTAAAGGAAATTCCAATTTAATAAACCGCCAAGTAAAAAGAACGGAGGGAGCACTTTGTAAATAATTACTCCTTTTATTTTAATTTATTTATCTTATTTTTTAAGTCTGTTTTAAAAAGAATACCTTTTTCTTTTTTTTGACAATTCTTTAATTCTAACTTTTCACTAGGGGTGTACATGAACCGGTTTGGTTCGGATTTTTTAAATACCAAAACAAACCATTAATGTCGAGTTTTCAAACTTATAAACCAAACCAAACCAATAAAAGTCGGGTTTTTCGGTTTTCTCGGGAGTTTCGGGTTTTTTCTGGTAAAGTCTTCATACAAACATATAATTAACTTGTGCTTCAAATATTTCTTTAGCCCGAGCAAAATACAATTATCTAAGGTATTTTTTTAAAAAATAATACAAAATATATTCACTTTATTTGAAATTTATGAAGGGAGTGATGATAATAAAATATTCAACCAAAAAAATAATAAAATCGCATAGAATAAATATTGCGTATTAATAAATCATAATAAAAATAATTATAATTTAAAAGTATTAAGTCATGCTGAAATAAGTCTAATAAGTATTAGCTACATGACTAAATATTAAACAGAAAAATAAATTAGTTTATGTATTTATGTAAAATTAAATAATGAATATCTAACATGATTGTCATTTCTAGTGTTGGATTGAATAATCCTTTGTTAACATTCGTATTGATTTGGGCTTTATTTGAGTTACTAATATCTATGAGTTGTAAAAAGACTTATTGAACCATTTAGAATTCGAAGTTTAAACTTGAAATAATATGTTGAAAGATAAAAACTATGAAAAAGTTGAAGAAATATTTATAAATATATCACAATAAATATTATTATGTATAAAATATTTTTTAAAATAGTATATATGTAATATCAAGTTGGTTCGGTTCGATCTGACTTTTTTTAGTTAAAATCAAACCGAGGCTGTGTCTTTCGTCATGTTTGGTGTTATGATGATGAACTGGGAAGTAAGAAACCCAGGATACAGAGAGAAAAAAAAGAGACCCTGATAGAATCGTCAATTCTCACATTTGATCGGTTATACTTAAAATAAAATAAAAAATATATAGTATATATTATTTTAAAATTCATAATATAAATATAAATATAATTTTCTTAAATAATATGTAATAAATAATTTTATTATTAGAAAAATCATCCACTTTTGGACGGTTTTGGCTCGATTAAAAAATAATTTTTTTTGTTAATTATTATCGACCACAGTTGGTCGGTTTGTTCTTACATATTTTGATAAGACCCACCTCATGAGGTCGGTTTTTTTTTAAAAAATAAATAAATATATAATCATTTTATATATATATATTATTTATTAACATAACAATAATATTAAATACGTTGTATTACTCAAATCCTATATATTAATGGTTCATCGTCTTGAATATATGTCTCGTCTAGTAATGTACGTATTCAAAAGCTAATTAACCGATCGATAATGATCCAAGTAGTATGGAATCTGTTGTATTACATACACATGAGGTAATATACGATCGTTGAGAAATGTAATTAACCAAGTCCTATATATATTAATGGTCCGTCATCTTGAATAACTCGTCTAGTATATATGTATATAGTACGTATTCAAAAGCTAATTAATTAACCGATCGATGATCCATATCCAAGTAGTATGGAATATGTTGTATTACGTACATATGAGTTAATATACGATCGTTGAGAAATGTAACTAACCAAGTCCTATATATTATAATGATCCATCGTCTTGAATATATATATGTCTCGTCTAGTGATGTACATATATATATATATATATATATATATATATATATATATATAGTACTTATTCAAAAGCTAATTAACTAATCGATAATCCATCCAATTAGTGGAATACCATTGTATTATGTACACACCAGGTAATATTCGATCGTTGAGTAATGTAAATAACCAAGTCCTATATAGTAATGATTTATCGTCTTGAATATATGTTTTTGTGTAGCGATGTACGCATATAGTACGTATTCAAAAGCTAATTAACCGATCGATAATCTATCCAAGTAGTATGGAATACATTGTATTACGTAAATATATGAGGTAATATACGATCATTGAGTAATATAATTAATCAAGTCCTATATATTAATGGTCCATCGTCTTGAATATATATGTCTCGTCTTTAGTGATTTACGTATATATAGTACATATTCAAAAGCTAATTAACTAATCGATAATCCATTCAAGTAGTGGAATACATTGTATTACGTACATATGGGGTAATATACGATGACGATCGTTGAGTAATATAATTAACCAAGTCCTATATATTACTGGTCCATCGTCTAGCGTTGTGCGTATATATAGGACGTATTCAAAGCTAATTAACTGATCGATAATCCATCCAAGTAGTAGAATACGTTGTATTAAGTACATATGAGGTAATATACGATCATTGAGTAATGCAATTAACCAAGTTCTCTATATTAATGGTCTGTCGTCTTAAATATATGTCTCGTCTAGCGCTGTACGTATATATAAGATGTATTCAAAGCTAATTAACCAATCGATAATTCATCCAAGTAGTGAATTACGTTGTATTACGTACATATGAGGTAATATACGATCGTTGAGTAGTGTAATTAACCAAGTCCTATATATTAATGGTTCATCATTTTGAATATATATGTCTCTTCTAGTGATGTACGTATATAGTACGTATTCAAAAGCTAATTAATTAACCGATAATCCATTCAAGTAGTGGAATAGTATGTTGTATTATGTACATATGAGGTAATATACGATCGTTGAGAAATTAAATGTAATTAACCAATTGCCTATATATTATAATGATCTGTCGTCTTGAATATATATATATGTCTTGTTCTTTAGTGATGTACGTATATATATAGTACGTATTCAAAAGCTAATTAACTAATCCATAATCCATCCAAGTACACGTTGTATTACGTACATATGAGGTGATATACGATAATGATCATTGAGTAATGTAATTAACCAAGTCCTATATATTAATGGTCCGTCGTCTTGAATTAATATATACGATTATATCGTAATATAATTAACCAAGTCCGGATTTATGATTGTTGATGATTAAATAATAAAGTAATATTATTATTTTAAAAAAACCGACCTCAACAGGTCGGTTTTCTTAAAAAAAATATTTATTTTATAATTTCTTTTAGTAAAATCGACCATAGTTGGTTGGTTTTCTTAAAAAATATTTATTTATTAATTTATTTTTAGTAAAATCGACCACAGTTGGTCGATTTATTTAAAAAATATTTTTTTAAAAATAAACTGACCAACTGTGGTTGGTTTTTCTGTTTAATTATATTAGGGTAAATAAACACTCTCTCCGCCTTTTCTCTCAACCACTCTCTCTCTTCGACACTCTCTCTCTCTTTACCCACAGCTGTCGGCAGCAACGCCAGCCAGCGTCCCTCTGTCCCTCCGTATTTCCGTCCCTCCGCCTTAAGTATAATGACTTGAAATTGTGAACTAGTTACTTAAAATAGTGAAGTGTAGTAAGTTGAAATTGTGAACTAGTGACTTAAAATAGTGAAGTGTAGTAAGTTGGAATTATACTTAAAATTGTGAACTAGTGACTTAAAATAGTGAAGTGTAGTAAGTTGAAATTGTGAACTAGTGACTTAAAATAGTGAAGTGTATTAAGTTAAAATTGTGAACTAGTGACTTAAAATAGTGAAGTGTAGTAACTTGAAATTGTGAATTAGCTAGTTACTTAAAACAGTGAAGTGTATTAAGTTAAAATTGTGAACTAGTGACTTAAAATAGTGAAGTATAATGACTTAAAATTGTGAACTAGTGACTTAAAATAGTGAAGTATAATGACTTGAAATTGTGAACTAATTACTTAAAATAGTGAAGTATAATGACTTGAATTATATTGAAATTAATATTGTCCCTGCTTGTGTAGATGGAACCTGATCGTAGTTGGATGTATGAACGATGTAATCCTGGTAGAATGAGTGTGAGGGAGGAATTTGTGGATTGTGTCACTCAATTTATAAATCATGCAAAGACACTTCCTTGCCTTTTAACTTGTGGAATGTTTCTGTGTCCTTGTGTTGATTGTGATTGTACGAGCTATGAAATAGAACTGGTTGTTATGAGTCATCTTTATAGAGTTGGGGTTACTCCAGAGTATACAGTTTGGACTAGTCATGGTGAAGTTGACAATAGGTTTAATAACTTTATTATTGGTGAAAGTAGTTGGTGTAACGATCGAATCTGTCGTTATTTCAGGAACCACGACATTGTAAAATTTTGAGAATGAGTTAAAATATTTTTGGTGTTAAGTGGAGTAACGTGACAAAAAATTTCAGATTTTTGAAAATCATCCGGACTGACGTCACTCTGCTATAGCGGTATTTTATCCGCTATAGCGAAACCGCTATGGCGAAAGGCCATCCGCTATAGCGGAATGACGGGAGGCAGTAGCCTCAGAATGAGATTTTATTAGAAAACTTCTCCTCCTCAGTTGGAAAACATACGAGGGCTTCTCCAAAAACCCTCTCATGCTGCTCCAAGACTAGGGAACCATGAGGAGGAGGGATTATGGCTGTAGGGACATGGAACAACGGATTCCAGGATCGTCATTCAGCCGGGAACGCCTTCACGGAGTCAGAAAATGCATCCTTGCAACTGCTTGGCACCCAGGTAGGCTAGGTTTTCATTTGAGTAGATAGACCTGCTTACATTCTGTACTTATCGTATAGTGGAAATGGAGAATCCATGATTAGGCCTCCGAACACGGAGTCTGGTGGATTCGGTATTAGTTATGTGTGAACTAGGAATTGGTTGGATTGAATTATGGGATATTAATAATTATTTGGGGCTGTTCATGTTGTCTTGGTATGATAAAATGTAGCGGAGTGGCAACCACCATAGCGGAGGTGCGTGAGGCAGAAAGCCTGCCCTGTTTTTCCCCTGTTTTCATTCAATCCCAGGAATATAAAGAAACACAATGGTTAAACTACGATTGCAAGGAATTTAGCTATAAAACTAGTATAGCATGCATATAAAGGAATAATATCTGAATCTAGCATCCACGTGCTTAAAACGAAAGGGGAAAAAGGGGAGGGAACATTGTCTTAACAAGCCTCAAACAGGGGCAAATCCCAAAAGCAGTAAAAGTATTTGATAGAGGGGAGAGGGGAGGTCCTAAGCCTCGCCACCACTCAGGAAGGAGAACTCCTGCATATCATCGGGCTCCAGAGTGGGAAGCTCTTGGACCGGGGCAATGCATGAGAACATGACCTTGATGGTCTTTCACATCCGGGCAAACATACGGTCCTGGGAGCACCTCTTCTTTTTCTCCTCCTCTAACTCCCTTCGGAGTGCAACAAAGTCCTGAGCAGTATGGGGAGAGGCTGCACCTTCAGCAGCGGCGGTGCCTTCCATGAACCTCCTGACAACAGCCAAGTTCTTCTCTAGCTGGGTGCTAGTGATCGGGGGTTGGGGCTGGGAAGGGGCAGGGGTGTCATCATCATCATCATCATCGGCCTCCCTAACCGGCTGACTGCTCCCGGCTTCATCCATCTTCCTCTTCTTCTTGGAGACCACCTTCACCCGGACCGGATTGAAGGGGTCGTCCATAGCCACCTCCAAGTCAGTATGGTCCTCAGGCACTCCAACCCACCTGCACAATTCAGATACCAAGCCTGGAAAGTAGGGGCCCTTCCTATGACCCCGGTAGAATTCCTTCCACTCGGAAATGATCTGTTCCCCCACATTCATGACGATCCCCTGCATAGCACAAACAATCACCAGGGCCCGGGCATAAGTCACATCAGTCTGGTTGCCCGATGGGCGGATTCTCCGGGATACCAAGTTTAACCACCTCCTAGCATCAGCAGAGAAGTAAGCACTAGTGATGCCCTCGGGACTGGGCCAGTAGACCTGATCTCTGAACTATGCATCTACCAAAGCATCTCTTAACCATGTCATGTACCAAAGCCTTGCCTTGGCCTCGTATGCAGCATTGGAGATGTGAGGCACTCCAAGCACCTCATTGACAGTCTGAGCATCCACAGGGACGTCCACTCCTAGGATACAGATGGTGGGGTTTGGCTCATCCCAATGGACTGTAGGGAGAATAACATAGAACTCTCGTACCCAGCCTGTCTGTGCGAGAGGAGGAGCTTCTAGCAAGGACTCCCAACCACACTCTCGAACTCTGCGGTGGAAGGCGACTGCCTTTCCATCCACACCTGTCATCTTGTACCCCCTCTCATAGCAAATGCCTAGTCTCTGGTAATCCATGAACCTCTCCCGGCTAGCTTCATCGGGGAAATGCTCGTAGGATTACACGGGCAATTGTCCTCCTCCAGCCATTAAAAGTACAACCTGCAATATAGAAAGAGAATTAGGTTAGGACGCGATAAGGCGTAAGGGATTAAGAAAAAGGAAGGAAATTTTTTCTAAGTTTAGTTTAGGAGGCTACTGTCCTGCGATCTTCCGCTATAGCGGACGATCATCCGCCATAGCGAAACCGCTATAGCAGAAATTTATCCGCCATAGCAGGACTGCTATAGCAGAGCCCCAACTGCTATAGCGGTATTCATCGTTCTAGAACTTTGAAGGGGTGCAACAATGGTGCCCCTTTACCCAAAATTTTGTTTTTAACAAGTCAAGTTCAGATCAGTGCTCCTAAAGTATTCTATTACAATTTTCTACAAAAAATTGGGCATTATAACCCCTACATTTTGTCCAAATCACAACTTTTGTTCAAGAATGACCCTTCACCTCCCATCCCATTTTGGCCTATTTTTGGCCAAAACTAGTGTAATCCTTACGCCCATAACATCTTGGAGGCATTGTAAATGTAAGGGAAGAATCCATGCTTCGGGAATCTAACAAAATCCAAACCAAAAGTTCAAGTTCAAAATTCACTTCAATATACACTAAAGTTTCTAGTTTCCTACCATAAATTATGTCTAAATTCGTGTAAGAAAGTAAAGGATCAAGTAGAAATGAGTCTTACCTGAAAATTTCAACATCGAGAGCAGGGTGATCGAGAAAATATAGTATTTTCGGAAGGAATGTGGGGAGAATGAGGGGAGAAATCCATTTTCTCCCTATTTCAATCTGTTGTCAACCGCTATAGCAGTAGAATGTCTTCTATAGCGGACGGTAATCAGTTTTTGGAAAGGAAAAGTTCTCCCGGGTATTTTCAAATTCTTTTGCCCCGACATTATCCGAGACTGCAGATTCCTAGGGTACTCGAGAAGGTCACGCGTAAATTTTCATGGGTAATTCGAATTCTACGAGGGAGTGGGATCGTCTAATCTTCTTCAAATCGGTGTGACTAATCGAGAGAGGGTCGGTATTCGCGTAGGTTCGTAAGTTACGCGATCAATTAGGACAGTGAGGGTCTCGGGCTAGTTTCTTTCATTTTCTTGATTTTGGGATCGTTCAGAGATGAACGATGGGTAAATTGGTATCTGTTGTAACGAACAGATCCGTCGTTATTTTAGGAACCACGACATTGCAAAATTTTGAGAATGAGTTAAAATATTTTTGGTGTTAAGTGGAGTGACGTGATGATTTTTTTTTAGATTTTTTGGAAATCATCTGGACTGATGTCACTCTGCTATAGCGGTATTTTATCTGCTATAGTGGAACCGCTATGGCGGAAGGCCATCCGCTATAGCGGATAACGGGAGGCAGTAGCCTCAGAACGAGATTTTATTAAAAGACTTCTCCTCCTCAGTTGGAAAACATACGAGGATTTCTACAAAAATCCTCCTATACTGCTCCAAAACTAGGGAACCATGAGGAGGAGGGATTATGGCTGGAGGGACACGGAACAATGGATTCCAGGATCGTCATTCAGCAGGGAACGCCTTCACGGAGCCAGAAAATGCATCCTTGCAGTTGCTTGGCGCCCAGGTAGGCTAGGTTTTCATTTGAGTAGATAGACCTACTTATATTCTGTACTTATCGTATTGTGAAAATGGAGAATCCATGATTAGGCCTCCGGGCACGAAGTCTGGTGGATTCGGTATTGGTTATGTGTGAACTAGGAATTGGTTAGATTGATTTATGGGATATTGATAATTGTTTAGGGCTGTTCATGTTGTCTTGGTATGATAAAATGATAGGACTCAGGGACTGGGATGTCGGGAAAGTTCAGAGAACCAGGAAATGCTTGGATAACTAAATGGGTAATAAAAATGGGAAACTCCTAGATGAGGTTTCGGGAATGTGAATGGCATGATAAGTAGTCATTGGTTTTACTAAGAGCTAAGAGGTAGTGTCCCACACTGTTATTATCTATGTGAAGTTTCGGTATCAATGTGGTTGCTAGATTATGCTAAAAGGGGGATCACTCATTTTATGTTCATAAAGGGTGAGTGGGTTTAGTCTTCGGACGGATGTCAGGGCTAAGTTATATACCCAGGAAAGAGGGTAGGTGATGGTTTTGATTCCTGTATGCTTTCTGTGCTTGTGTACTCTTATCTAAATATTTGTATGAGATGTATTGCTTAGGAGATGATTAGGGATGTCTCATAGTCCTGTTTAATAGTCTGGTAAATTAAACTGTGTATTTTGCTTGTTGGTCTACAAGTTGATTATTCATTGTTGTGACTATGGATTGTTTGACATTCAGTTGGCTCGGGTACCATGCCTGGTATGAAATATACTAATAATTGGCTCGGGTACCACGCCTGGTATGGGATATACTAATGGTTGGCTTGGGTACCACGTATGGTACGGGATATACTAATGGTTGGCTTGGGTACCACACTCTGTACGGGTTTATTTTACTGCATTGTTGCTTTGATATTGATTGTGGTTGTGCCATTGGTATTGGTTCCATGAGTGGATCGGGTTGAGTTATTGAATTGTGATAATTGCTTATGGTCCTTGAGAGGCCAGGAATTCTTTATATCTGGTTAAGTTGGTCTTGGTGCAGACCGGGTTGCGCATTTAACACTTAGGTGTTGTTTAGAGGGGATCCCAGGGCAGGTCCGGGTTATATATATAAAGGAAGGTTGATGGATTATATTGTTATTTCCGATCATAGTTATATAAAGGTGGGTTACATGTGGGTTTTAAGCCAGGGGAATGATTGAGAATTTGGCGTTGTATTGCTAGTTGGTATTACCGTAGTGGAGATTTCTTAGGGATCCTTGAGAGGTCCGGATAATTGTGAGTAGTAGTACCATGAGGGTAGCGGGTCTGGATTGACAGTTGTTAGATTGTTCCTGAATGTTTGGTCATAGGGATTGGTAGAGTAAACAGAGTGGTAGTCCGTGTCAGGACTTAGTAGTTGGGCTAGTGGTGAGACTTGGGAAGTCTAAGGTTAGTACGACTGGGGAAGTCTAAGGTTGGGTGACTGGGGATGTCTAAGGTTGTGTGACTTGGGAAGTCTAAGGTAGTATGACTTGGGAAGTCGGGAGAGTGAGGGAGTTGGCAGTGAAATGAGTAGGAAGGGTTGAGGTTTGGATTGTAGTTAGAAGGGTGGTGTGATGTGAGTTTATAATAAAGGATATTGTTAGAGGATGGTACTACATTGTTAAATTCATGTTTTTCCCTATTTTTCTTATATGATGGTAGGAGTGGATTCTGGTCGACCGATGAACCTACCAGTACATGTGTTTGTACTGATTCTACTCTTGCTATACCTTTTTGGTATAGTCTGGTTGCAGGATTGGTGATGTTTCATAGGTACATGACGACGGTGATCTCCAACATCTTCTGTCCTATGATTCAATGAAGGAAGTTGTGTCTTTTTTACATTCTTGTACAAATCTTGTAGTAGCTCTTGTATCTGTTTAGACTAGGTCCTAGGGAGGAATATTTCAAATTGTAATCTGTTTGCTAGTTTCGATGTTGTATTTAAAGGGTTCCTTATGATATAAAGGTTGAAATCTTTTTCACATGTATAAAATGAGTTTATTCATCATGGTTATATTTTATTTTCTACAAGTTGCCTGTTGGACGGGTGGTAATGGTTCATCTATCTGGAGGGGTTAGAGTAGGCGCCTGCACAACCCGGTAGGTTGAGTCATGACAGTTGGTCTGCGGAACCTAATAATGTTCAAGATTATAGGATGTCAGAAATGGTTCAGGATGCTTTTGGAATGCATTCCAATTTTGATTTTGGGGAAAATGTAGAAGAAGCTCTTAATAAGAAGCAAATAGTTTTTATAAACAATTTCATGATGCTAGTCGTCCTTTCTATGAGGGGAGTTCACATTCTCAACTGTCTGTTGCAGTTAGATATTTAAGTATCAAATTTGATTGAAATGTTGCTCAAGGAGCAATGGACTCTATGGAAGACTGTAACAATCAGGTCCGTCATTATGGGCAAACCATTTGTACTAATTTTTAGAGCTAGAAAACTCTGGGTTTGGGAGTTTGAAATTCTGGGCTAGGCTAGCCTCGGCCAGATTTGGAGTGAGGTATGGTCTAGGGCAATCCGGGTAAGGATTGGGTTAGATGTATTGATATTTAGCTAGTTATCCTTGTAGCTAAGATATAAAGGAGTTTGGGGGACTTTTTGAAATTGAATTCGGGTAAGTAGAACTCCCAGAATCGAGGTTGACGTGAAAGGGTTATTCTGGGATATCGAGAAAATAAGTGTGTTGTAAAATGGACCAATTTTAGAGATTTTATGACTTTCTATCCCGTGTCTCATCATAGCGGTTGACACTCCGTCGTAGCAACCTCCACTATAGCAGAGAAAATACTGCCATAGCGGAAGTCAACATCGGTCAGCCTCTGCCATAGCGGATGACTCCATTACGGTGGTACCGCTATAGCGGAGCGTGATGGGATTTAATGTTGAAACTTCTCCAAAATAGTTCAGTTTTTCTGCAACTCATTTTAGGAGAAGGAGGGGGAGACTTTTGGCGATTTCTACAATTTTTTCACCTTTTTCCGTCCTAAAGATAAGGATTCTACTCCTCAAACTCCGTGATATCTTTCCTACACTATAGAATTGCTAGGGGTGGTCTTGGGGAAAGGTTTGGGATAACCTAGGATTATAGAATCCGAGGAAAAAGGGGAATTCTAGGATGCTAGGGTTCTTGGGTATCAATTATAGTTAATGGGTAATGATCAACACGCCTTAATTCTCTAAATGTATCGGTATAAATGATAATCTTAGGTGAATTAATGGCAGAAAAGCCCGGAAAAGGATTGGGATAATCATGGTTTGGTCTGGGGATTAAGATTTTTGTATAATCCAGGTAATTTAGGCCAGTTAATTAATTATAGTGTTTTTGTGTTTGTTTCTAGACCAAGAACAAGCAAGGGATCCTGAAAAGGGGAAAGCTCCAGCACTGTCGAGCTTGATCTTTTAGGTAGGTGATGGTTATTGATTCCTGTATGCATTTTGTGTTTGTGTACTAATGTCTAAGTAATTGTATGCTTTGCATTGCTTAGGGAATGGTTTAAGAATGTCCAAAAATCATGTTTTCAGTCTTGTGAAATGAACTAGATGTTTTACTTGTTGGTTTACAGGTGTTGATTGTTCATTATTTGTGATTGTGAATTTATGTGAAATTCAATTGGCTCAGGTACCACGCCTGGTACGGGAATACTAACGGTTGACTCGGGTACCATGCTTGGTATGGAAATACTAACGGTTGGCTTAGGTACTATGCCTGGTACGGGAATACTAACAGTTGGCTCGGGTACCACGCTTGGTACGGGTTTATATTATTGCATTATTGCATTTTGATTTGGTTCCATGAGTGGATCAGGTTGTGTTTATGATTTTCTGAATTATGCATATGGTCCTTGAGAGGCCGGGTTATCATTGTTTTGATTCGTGAGTTTAGTCTCGGTGTAGACCGAGTTGCATATTAACACTTAGGTGTTGTTTAGGGGGATCCCAGGGTGGGTCCGGGCTATGTAAAATGGCATATTTAATGTTGATTGTGATTGTTGATGGTTGATCATGGTTACAAAGTAGGTTACATATGGGGACAAGTTAGAGGGAGTCTTGTAGTCTAGAATTATCTGTTGACTTGTTTATGTGTTTCTGTACTCTTACTTGACTTTTGTACTACTCATACACTGTTTATTTAGAACTGGCTGATGATCCTACCAGTACACAGTGGTTGTGTACTGATACTGCACTTGCTTGTCTTTTGTTGAGTACTGGAAATCTTCTGGCGGTTGATGAACGACCTCACCTGTAAGCCTGACATTTCGAGATATCAAAGGTGAGCTATTCGACCAAGCTGCCTTGGTGTCTATCTATTGAGTTGTAGCCGACTTGTTTCGGGCTTAGACTATTTCTTTATTTGGGGTTGCATCCATGTATTCTAGTTTGGTAGTGTTTTGGTACGATGACCTTCAGATTCTAGGGAGGAATTTTCTGCAGGTTATTTATAAAGTTTTAGACTATTTTGAATTGCTAGTTTATTTCTTGCATTCTGGTTTTAAGATGTTAGACTATGCTAAGAGTTAAGCTCTATTGCTTTGCTCATCCGGGGGTTGGGTGGGTGCCACTCACGACGGTCTGGGTCATGACAAAGATGGTATCAGAGTCCTAGGTTTGTTGATCTCGTCGTACCAAAATAAGTCTAGTAGAGTCTTGTGGAACAGTGTGGAGATGTCCGTACTTTTCTTCGAGAGGCTATGGGACTTTAGGAAAAAACTACCTCTTCTTCCTTCCTTCGTGCTATGACTTGATTCCAATTGGTATCTAGTGATAAAAATTAGTATCTAACTTCGTTCACTCTTCTTTCCGCAGATAGTTAACACCAGGAACAGCGGTCCCAGCAGCGGGCGGAGGCGGAGGCAGCACCGGATGGAGGTGCAGGCCTTCCCTCTATGACCCCAGAAGCATTTCAGCAGGCTTGGAATTTCTTGAGTGGTTTGGTTGGTGCTGGAGCCATACCCACGGGCATTTCAAATCTGGCTCTGGGCACTCAACCAGCAATTACTACGGCTCATAGAATGGATGCAGCTTCAGGCAGAGGTGATTTTTTCAGGCCAATGCTAGGCCCAGTGATGACAGGAAATGAACATGAGATGCTGACCAAGTTTCTCAAGCTGAAACCTCCTACGGTTCAGGGTACTGATAGGGAAGATGCTTATGAGTTCATATTGTATTGTTATGAGAGGCTGCACAAGCTAGGCATTATGCAACAGTATGGGGTTGAGTTCGTCATATTTCAGCTGCAGTGTGATGCCAAGCAATGATGGAGATCTCATGTGGAGTGTCGATCGTCTGTTTTACCCCACTGACTTGGGAGCAGTTTCACGCTCTTTTCTTAGAGAAGTACGTACCCCGTACTTTGAGGGACCAGAAAAAGGATGAATTCTTGAATTTGGAGCAGGGTAGCATGTCAGTCTCTGCTTATGAGGCACAATTTCATGCCTTGTCTCATTTTGCTACATAGTTGTTGGGTTCCGAGGAGGAGCGGGTTCGATTATTTGTCAAGGGTTTGAATACTGAGCTTCAGGTATTGTTTGTGCACATGAATTCTTCAGGGAAAGGCTTCAATGAAGTGGCAGATTATGTAAATAAACTTGAGGGAGTCAAGCAAGCGGGGCAGGCTAAAGTGTTATCCAAGAAGCCCCAGAATGAGGGAAATTACAGTGGTTCATACTCCCGGGGTCAGAATCAGCAGGTATACTCTGCTTGTCCTATTCAGTCAGCTCTGCCAGCTGCTACAGGTGGTCGTCTGGGAGCTAATCAACAGTTTTCAGCTCCTAAGGGTCAGGGAGCTTCTTATACATCTGCTAGCAAGCCTGCACTTGATCGTGGTTATTTCCATTGTGGTGATCTGGGCCAATTTAAGAGGGAGTGCCCTCATAGGCAGACCAATAATCAGGTTCAGCAGCAGCTTAAGACTATGGTCCCGGCAGGTAGAGGTGGTCATGCTAGAGGTCATCCACAAGGTGGGCAAGGTAACTTTCAAGGAGGTCGGGGAGACAAAGGGAACGGCGGCGGGGGCAGGGATGTAGTGCAGCCGGCCAGGGAAGTTGCTCAAATTGATGATCGAGCTCACTGTTATGCATTTTCCGGGAGGACCTAGACTGAGGCATCAAATACGGTGATCATAGTTACCATTCTTGTCTGTGATAAAATGGCTTTGGTACTATTTGACCCAGGTTCTACATATTCTTATGTGTCTATGAGTTTTGCGTTGTGTCTGGACTTGATATGTGATATCCTTGATTCCCCTATCCATGCCTCTACCCCGGTTGGAGAGTCGGTGATTATGACTCATGTTTATCGTAATTGTTTGGTTGTATTTGTGGGGTTGCATACTTGGGTAGACTTAGTAATACTGGATATGGTTGACTTTGATGTTATTTTGGGCGTGACCTGGTTATCCCCTTATCATGTTGTGTTGAATTGTAACATCAAGACTGTGGCTCTAGAGATTCCGGGTAAGGATAGGCTAGAGTGGGAAGGTGTGTATAGGCCTAAACTAGCCAGGATTATATCGTTCGTTCGGGCTAGGAAGCTAGTGGAAAGAGGGTGTCTAGACTTTTTGGCTTATCTCCGGGATGATAGTGTGGAGTCCCCGTCTATTAAGTCAGTTCCAGTTGTTTCAGAGTTTCGAGAGGTGTTTCCAGCGGATTTGCCTGGTATGCCTTCGAATATGGATATTGACTTTTGTATTGACTTGGAGCCGGGCACTCATCCTATTTCCATTTCTCCGTATTGTATGGCTCCGGCAGAGTTAAGGGAACTTAAGACTCAGCTTTAGGAACTCTTAGATAAGGGATTTATCCGTCCTAGTACTTCACCTTGGGGTGCTCCGATCTTATTCATGAAAAAGAAGGATAGTAGTATGCGGATGTGCATAGATTACAGGCAACTGAATAAGGTCACCATCCGGAATAAGTACCCTCTACCCCGTATTGATGATATATTTGACCAGCTACAGGGTGCATCCATGTTTTTGAAAATTAACTTGAGGTCAGAATATCATCAGTTAAAGATTAGGCCTGAGGAGATTCCTAAGACTACTTTTTGAACTCGGTACGGATATTAGGAGTTTTTAGTGATGTCGTTTGGTTTGACTAATGCACTAGAGGCATTCATGAGTTTGATGAATGGGGTGTTTAAGCCTTACTTGGATTCATTTGTCATCGTCTTCATTGATGATATTTTGATCTACTCCAAGAGTAGGGAGGAGCATGCTAAACATCTTCGTATAGTGTTAGACATTTTGAGACGTCAAAAGCTTTATGTGAAGTTCTCCAAGTGTGAGTTCTGGTTGACTTTAGTAGCATTCTTGTGGCATGTAGTGTCAGAAATGGGGGTAATGGTAGATCCCCAGAAGATAAAGACTGTCAAGAGTTGGGCCCGGCCTAGCTCTGTGACTGAAGTGAGGAGTTTCATTGGGCTCACAGGTTATTACTGGAGGTTTGTTAAGGATTTTGCATCTATTTCTACTCACCTAACAAGGGTGACATAGAAAGATGTACTGTTTGTGTGGTCCGACAAGTGCGAGGAGAGCTTCCAAAAGCTCAAGACACTTCTGACCACGGCTCCTATTTTGTCCTTGCCGGTTGAAGGTAAAGACTTTATTGCTTACTCTGATGCTTTACATTCTGGTTTGGGTGCTGTGTTGATGCAGGATAGGAATGTGATAGCCTATGCTTCTAGGCAGTTGAAGGTGCATGAAAGAAACTATCTGACTCACAATTTAGAGTTGGCAGCGGTGGTCTTTGCACTCAAGATTTAGAGACAGTATCTCTATGGTGTCAAGTGTGAGGTATTCACTGATCATCGCAGTCTGCAACATATTTTCACTCAGAAGGACTTGAATTTGAGGCAAAGAAGGTGGATGGAGTTGTTGAAGGATTATGATGTGACTATTCAGTACCATCCGGGTAAGGCTAATGTGGTGGCAGATGCATTGAGCTGGAAGACAGTTAGCATGGGCAGTTTGGCTTATTTGGGGGTGTCCAAACGACCACTTGCTAAGGAGATTCAGGCATTGAAATCCAAGTTCATGCACTTGGGTATTTCAGAACAAGGTGGGGTATTGGCCAGTATTTAGATCAAATCCACATTCATAGAGGAGATAAAGGCCAAACAGTTTCAGGATTCGCAGTTGAGCAGGCTTCGGAGCAAGGCAATATTCGGAGAGTCCGGGGATGCCATATTGGATTCGAGAGGTGTGTTAAATTTTAGAGGAAGGATTTGTATTCCTCTGGTTGATGACATGATTCAGAAGGTGTTGCTAGAGGTTCATGGTTCACGGTATTCAGTTCATTCGGGTGTAACCAAGATGTATATCAATTTGAGGCAACTTTATTGGTGGCCTGGGATGAAAAGGGACATAGCGGATTTTGTGTCCATGTATTAGAATTGTCAGCAGGTAAAGTATAAGCACCAAAGACCTGCAGGACTACTTTAGAGAATGCCCATTCTAGAGTGAAAGTGGGAGAGAATAGCCATGGATTTTATGGTGGGTCTCCCCAAGACTTTGGGGAAGTATGACTCTATTTGGGTCATTGTTGATAGACTGACCAAGTCAGCTCACTCTATTCCGGTCAGGGTGGATTATAATTCACAGCAATTGACTAAGATCTACGTGAAGGAAATTATGAGACTGCATGGGGTACCACTATCAATTATTTCAGACAGGGGTACACAGTTCACCTCCAAGTTTTGAGGTAAACTGCATAAGGAGTTGGGCACTCAGCTCACCTTTAGTACAACCTTCCATCCTCAGACTGACGGTCAGTCAGAGAAGACGATTCAGGTATTGGAGGACATGCTGAGAGCATGTGTGATTGACTTCGGGGGTCATTGGGACCAGTTTCTACCATTGTGTGAGTTCTCATACAACAATAGCTACCACTCCAGTGTTGACATGGCACCGTTCGAGGCTCTGTATAGGAAGAGTTGTAGGTCACCCATAGGGTGGTTTGAGGAAGGTGATGTAAAGCCTCTGGGCATAGACTTGGTAAGAGAAGCACAAGAAAAGATAAGAGACATTTAAACCAAGTTGCTAGCTGCCCAAAGCAGACAGAAGGATATGCGGATCGCAAAGTAAGGGACATGGAATTTCAAATTGTTGAACAGGTATTGTTGAAAGTGTCACTAATAAAGGGAGTTATGCATTTTGGTAAGAGGGGCAGGCTCAGCCCTCGGTTCGTTAGACCATTTGAAGTTCTTGAGATCGTAGGGCCCGTCACTTACAGATTGGCGCTGCCGCCCAGTCTATCGGATTTCCATCCAGTGTTTCATGTGTCCATGCTAAAGCGATACCATGGGGATGGAGACTACATCATCAAGTGGGATGAGGTGTTACTTGATAAGGATCTTCGCTATAAAGAGGAACCGGTTTTGATTCTTGATCGGGATATTCAGAAATTAAGGATAAAAGTGATCATCATGGTAAAAGTTCAATAGAAGCATCATCCGGTTGAGGAAGCCACTAGGGAAATCGAGAAGGACATGCGGGACAAGTACCCTCACCTATTTGAGGATACATGTACTACTCTTTTCGCTCTTTACTTTCCGTATTTTTGAGTTTGATCATTCGGGGATGAACGATGGGTAAATTAGTATCTATTATAATGATCGGGTCCGTTGTTATGGGTAAACCATTTGTGCTAATTTTTAGAGCTGGAAAACTCCGGGTTTGGGAGTTTGCAATTCTGGACTAGGCTAGCCTCGGCCGGATTTAGAGTGAGGTATGGTCTAGGGAAATTCGGGTAAGGATTGGGTTAGATATCTTAATTTGAGCTAATTATCCTTGTAGCTAAGACATAAAAGAGTCCAAGGGACTTTTCAGAATCGAATTCGGGTAAGTAGAACTCCTGGAATCGAGGTTGACATGAAGGGGTTGTTCCGGGATATCGAGAAAATAAGTGTATTATAAAATGGACCAATTTTGGAGATTTTACAACTTTCTGTCCCTTGTCAACCACCATAGCAGTTGACACTCTGCCGTAATGACCTCCGCCATAGTAGTGAAAATACTGCTACAGCAGAAGTCAACGTCGATCAGCCTCTGCCATAGCGGATGACTCCGCTACGATGGTACCTCTATAGCGGAGTGGACCACTATAGCGGAGCGTGATGGGATTTAATGCAGAAACTTCTTCGAAACAGTTTAGTTTTTCTATAACTCATTTTGGGAGAAGGAGGGGGCGACTTTGGGCGATTTCTACCAGTTTTTCACCATCTTCCGTTCTAAAGGTAAGGATTCTACTCCCCAAACTCCGTGATATCTTTCCTATGCTATAGAATTGCTAGGGGTGGACTTGGAAAAAGGTTTGGGATAACCTAGGATTATAGAATTCGAGGAAAAAGGGGAATTCTAGGATGCTAGAGTTCTTGGGTATCAATTATAGTTAATGGGTAATGATCACCAAGCCTTAATTCTCTAAATGTATCGGCATAAATGATAATCTTAGGTGAATTAATGGCGGGGAAGCCCGAAAAAGGGTTGGGATGATCATGGTTTGGCCTGAGGATTAGGATTTTTGTATAATCTGGATAATTTAGGCTAGTTAATTAACTATAGTGTTTATGTGTTTGTTTCTAGACCAAGAACAAGCAAGGGATCCTGAAAAAGGGAAAGCTCCGGCACTGTAGAGCTTGATCTTCGAGGTAGGTGATGGTTATTGATTCCTGTATGCATTGTGTGTTTGTGTCCTCATGTCTAAGTAATTGTATGGTTTTCATTGCTTAGGGAATGGTTTAAGAATGTCCAAAACTTATGTTTTCAGTCTTGTGAAATGAACTAGGTGTTTTGCTTGTTGGTTTACAAGTGTTGATTGTTTGTTATTTGTGACTGTGGATTTATGTGACATTCGGTTGGCTCGGGTACCACGCCTGATATGGGAATACTAACGATAGGCTGAATGATTTCAAACCTGAAACATTTCACTTAAATAAAATTTTAATTTGCGTGGTTCTTTAATAAGGACTATTAATGATTTCCCTACTTATAGAATGTTGTCTGGGTGGATGACAGCAGAAAAGTTAGCTTGTCCCTAGTGAATAAAAAACACTAAATCCTTCCGATTAAAATATGGTTGAAAAACTTCATGATTTGATTGTCTTCGTAGATTCTTGCCAGATAATCATGAGTTTAGAAGAATGAAGTATGCATTTACAAAGAATAAAACTGAACGGGATGGTCCACCTCGAACATTAACTGGTCATGATATTTGAGAGATGGTTAAATATTTGCCAAAAGTTATCGAGGAAAAACTGTACAAATTTCATAGGTATGGCGTTTCACATAATTGGACAAAGCAAAGCATATTCTGGGAGTTACCATATTGGAAGGATAATCTACTTAGGCATAATCTTGATGTCATGCATATTGAAAAAAAATATTTTGATAACTTGTTCAACATTGTGTTGGGAGTGAATGACAAGACAAAGGATAATGTTAAGGCTAGACTTGACTTACCAATTCACTGTAGACGGCCAGAGCTACATTTGCAAAAGTCCGCCAATAATAAATTCTTTAAGCCCAAGGCCAGTTATACATTCACATTTGAACAATAGCGAAAAATATGTGAGTGGGTAGAAAGTTTGAAGATGCTATATGGATATGCCTCCAATTTAGGGAAGAGAGTTGACATGGAGCATGGAATCTTACATGGAATGAAAAGTCATGACTGTCACATTTTCATGGAATAATTAATTCCGATTACTTTTAGTGGATTGCCTGAAAAAATATGAAAATCGATGACAGAGATTAGTTTGTTCTTCAAAGGATTATGTTCTAGCAATTTGAGAGTAGAAAATCTGGTTCGGATGGCCGAAAATATTGTTGTTATCACCAATAAGTTGGAGAAGATTCTTTCACCTAGATTCTTCGATGTGATGGAACAACTTCCCGTTCACCTTGTAGATGAAGCCCTACTGGGAGGTCCAGTTCTAACTAGGTGAATATATCCTTATGAGCGGTAAGCAATGATAATAGACTAACGTATAACTATTTTTTATAAATAACATGGCTAACATATAATTTTACAGGACCATTGGCAAAAGTAAAGGAGGTGTTAAGAATAAAAATAGGATGGAAGGCTCTATAGTTTAAGCATACCTTGCTAGAGAAACAACTCACTTTTGTTCTTACTACTTTGATGATCAAGTGTCATGTTTGAGAAACAGACCAAATCAACATCAAGACACTCAGAATGATCCTGCTCTAGATCAATTATCAATATTCAATCAATCAGGTAAGCGTGCAAAAAAGCTTAAACATCGCTTGCTTACCGAAAAGGAGAAAAATGTTGCGGCATTACATGTCTTGATAAATTACCCGGAAGTTCAACCCTATTTAGAGTAATAAAATTAAATACTTACACAACATATTCAATTGTGATTATCTTAAGGAAACTAACTTTTCATTGTGAATGAACAATTATTTTGTGAGCAAATTTGACCAAGATCAAGTGAATCCATCATTTACATTATGGTATAGTAATTGGGTAAGTGTTATTATAATCACATAATAAAGTTAAAATCTTCACTCATCCTTTAACTAACACTGAATTTAACTTACAAACTATATATAGGTGCACCATTCGCCACATGCAGCCACATACTCTCAGCTGTTGAAGGATATCTCTTATGGACCGATTGAAGTTCATACAATGACTCAGTATACTATAAATGAGTTTAAATTTTTCACCGAGAAATACTCAAAGCATCGAAAAACTAACAATAGTGGTGTTTGGGTTAAAGGTGATGATGGAAACTAAAATGACAGTGTTGATTATTTTGGCGTCTTACAAGAGATTCTAGAGTTGGAGTATTCTGGTTGACCAGTAAAAAGAATAGTATTTTTCCGATGTAAGTGGTTTGATCCAACTCCAAACATAGGTACAAGAGAACTTAAGAAACATAACATCATTAAAGTTAAACACACTAGATTATTGAGGGCTTATAATCCTTTTATTATTGCCCAAAATGCTAAGCAGGTGTACTATGATCCTTATCCGTTGCATACGGACAAGTCTAATTGGTGGGTTGTTATCAAAACTAAGCCTATAGGATGGGTGAAAGTTGAGAATATGTTGGATGTTGCATATCAGAACAAAATAGATAATGTTCACCAAGTTGTGGATGCTGATTTAGAAGATAATTTGGAGCATCCTGAACACATTTTAGAAGAAGTTAGTCCAAAAGATATACAAATGTTAGAAAATATGGATGATGAGCAACCAACAGAAGATTAGGCTGAATGGATAGACGATGAGGAAACTTATGAATAGGATGAATGGATAGACGATGAGAAAACTTCAAAAGAAGAGGATTAACAATATAATTAGTTTGTTGCATGTGTTCTTTATTTTTAATTATTGATGTTTATATACTTTGTATTATTGACTTAATTAATATTCATTACTACTATTTTTAGAAGCAAAGTGACTAATGTAGTAAATATTTCTTCGTATTTTTTTCATATAAATGATAATCTATATATATATATCTTCACAAATTATATTTTGTCTTTTAATTAATGTAAATGGTAAGTGATCAGGAAAAGAAAAAGAAATTAAAGGTCAAAAAGACCAAAAGCAAAAAGAACCCTCCTAATCCTAGAAGGCCCACAAGGGTTCACATTCATGAGTCCCAGTCTGAGTCTATCCCACATAGGGCCCCACTTTCATATAGTAGGTCGTCTCAGCAGCCACAAAGTGTTTCTACACAGGTGGGTCCACTTCATCCACTTGATGCCTATATTCAGACTCGATCAGCCCCCATCGTGGCACCTACACAGGGCTACACCACCATCGATGGTCATTATACACATATAGGTCCATCATCTGACATACCATCAACTAGCAGCAGTAGGCGAGCTAGCACTACTGGATCAATTGGGTTCTCCTCTCTTCGTCTCCGAGACGAAAGCCCTATGCGTGTGAATACTCCCCCTACAGCCTACTCAGGTATACAAATACCTCAGCCAGGCGATAGAGACGATTCTCGGAGGGTCTTCATCGAGCCTGACGAAGACAAATATGATTTTATTAACCATATATAATAATTAACTTTCTATATGTTAAATTTTTTAAGTTTTGATTTAACCTCTTAAATGTTTGATCTTGTATTGCAGGTTCAATCCAGATACGAGAATTACAAAGATCATCTTCAAATGCATCTCCAATATTACAAAGGTGTCTTGCCGAGTTAGAGCACAGTACCAAAATATATTCAAGTGTAAATATTTAATGAATTTTGGGTAAAAACATTATTAATTAACACACTTTACATTTAAAAATTGAATTCTTATTAATAAATTTTTGTTGTAGAAATATTTCTGGTGGGCTCCCGAGAATGAACAACACATCTCGAATAATTTTTATCCCAGAATCGCTAGTAGACTACATGGCTTGCTTTATGATGCTCGGCCGAAGCTTCGAAAGCCTAGATGGGTGCTGGCACCTCATTGGAATGGCTTATTAAATCACTGGCTAACTGATCCGACGTTTCTGAAGAGGAGCGAGCTTGGGTATAAAGCCAGAGCGTCTAAGAAGGGAGGTTGTTTACATACTGGTGAAGCTATCAGCCGGGTTGCTAGCCGGAGGAAAATGATACGTATTTTTTCATAATTCAATAGTTTTTTTTTCTTTGATTTTTTTTTTAGAAGTTCATATTTTTAGATATTGATGATTTTATTATATGCAGGAAAAAGATTTGGGTAGGGAGCTAACTCAGGAGGAGTATTTTAAGCACTTCTACGTAAAGAAGAATAAGAAGAACCCAACGGATGAAGATTGTTGGATTGAGGAATGTGCAAAAGAGACATATGTAAGAACTTCATTCAAACTTATAATTTTTTTTAACAATTAATGTTATTTACTTGCATCTTCTCATATTAAGTTTGAATAGTTTGATATCTTTTCATTATTAATTACTTGCCTCAATTTAAATATAGGATAAGTATTTACAAAAGATTGAAGAATACAGTAGTACTCGACCTCCTGAAAGTCAGGGCACCCCACTTTCACAAGAAGAAGTTGAGCAGTTTAGGAAAGAGTGTGCAGGTGACTCGGTTAGAGGTTCAGTCTACGATTTCCCTAGAAAGGCCTCCGAGAAACTGAAATCTTATTTGCACTGTGGATATTCCTCCTCCTCTAGCGTAGATGATAGAGAGGAAATGCGGGCTACGATAGTTGCTATGAATAGAGAGCTTGCTGCTACTACCGAGAGGGAGAGGTTGAGGGATGCTGCTCTTGCCGAGAGGGAGAGGTTGAGGGATGCTGCTATTACCGAGAGAGATGCTTCTGTTACCGAGAGGGATAGGTTGAGGGATGAGAAGATGATGTCGCTTTAGTCCCAGCTAGATCGACTCTTACAGTCTGAGAATATTATCCCTACATGTCCTAGTGATGCACGACGACGTGCAGCAGGTCGAGGCCCACTTGATGAGTCCACTACAGAGGGTGAGGAGGAGGATGATGAGAAGGAGCAAGAATGATTAGACTTATTTATATTTTAGACTATTTCATATTTAGACATATTTATGTATGAATCTTCTTTATGTTTATCTTTAGATTTTCTAGACGTATTTTGATGTTGTTCTGATCGTATTTTAGATTGATTCAAATGGATTTTACTTTGATTTGAAATTGTGTAGCGTAAATATCATTATGATGTGTTGGAAGCTCTTTGAGATAGTTTGGGTTGATGTTTTTGTGAATTTTGAGCAGGTGGAATTAAGAAATGCAGCTTTATGCTGCTATTTTTTTCCCAAGAAAATTGACCACAAGAGATCGGTATGTTATGGTAAAATTACCAGAAAAATCGACCTCTTGTGGACGGTTTTGGTAAAATTACCAAAAAAAATGTCCACAGTTGGTCGGTTTTTTTAATAATTATTTTTATATATTTTTATTAAAACTGACCAAAGATGGACGATTTTATTCAATTTCTTTTTTAATTAATTTTTAAAAAATCATCCACAGTTGGTCGCTTTTTTAATAATTATTTTTACATAATTTTATTAAAACCGATCAAATGTGGATGGTTTTTTCAATTTTTTTAATTATTTTAATAAAACCGTTCACAATTGGTCGGTTTAATAATTATTTTTACATAATTTTATTAAAACTGACCAAATGTGGATGATTTTTTAATTTTATTTTTTAATTAATTTTAATAAAATCGTCCAGATTTGAACGATGTTATCAATATTAATTATAAAGAAATTGAAAAAAACCGACCAAAGATGGACGGATTTTTTTTATTTTTTATAATAACTTAATAAAATGATTTATTAGAAAATAAATTAAATAATTTATTTATATTATCAAAATAGCATTTTAAAAACCGATAAAGGTGGTCAGTAATTTTTTTTAAAAAAATTCGCCTATCTTATTAAAACCGTCCACATGAGGTTGGTAAAGAAAATAAAAAATCGACCTCATTTGGACGGTTTTAATTACCTACCACCACTTTACCGTCCAAACAAATTTGGACAGTTTTTGGTCGGTTTTTCAGGATTACCCACCACCTTTGGTCGGTTTTTGGTGGTGTGTTTTTGGTCGGTTTTTGGTGGTGGGTAATCCTGTATTTTTTTTGTAGTTATTGATCTTACAATAGTTCTTTTTTCTGAGATGGAGAGAAAAGAAAAAGAGACGTGTCTTCTGGTTTAGGGACCAAGTCTTTTAAAGACAGTTGAAGTGCCTTTTCAGAAAGGTATATTTTCCAAAACTTTCTATCAAACTAAAGAAAAGGCCAAGGGATTTCAACTTGTTTAAAATAAACTCCATATTAATAGATATTTACTTTTAGGACTAAAAAAACTTTAATACTTTATTAGATCATAAAATAGTCTCCTTTAATGATAACATATTTATGTATAAATATTAATATGTGAATTCATAAAATAGAAATTACTAACATCTGTAGCATAGGTGATTCTGGCATCTTGCGAGCATGCTCGAAGAAGACGAAGCGATCGAAATCATTTTGCATATCCATGACGAGCGGTATTGAAACTGTCGATTCTTTCTGCTTTGCCCTGTATAGCCACTTTAGGTAATAAGTAGCTTATTGTTTTTAGGTGGGCTATATTTTGGGTAAGAAATTGAGGAATTTTCAAAAATGACTATAGTTTGGGCTTAATTGGGAGATTCATAGCTATAATTTGATGTTTACAATCCATAGTTACTATTTGAGATGCTTAAGCAAAAAAAAAAAAAAAAAAAAACTCTCCCTCTCTCCTCAATCTCGCTCGCCTCTCTCCATGTCCCTCTCCCCCCCCCTCTCTCTCTCTCTCCCTTTTTGTATGTTGTATTTTCAGCTCTCTCTCTCTTTCTCTTTGTATTTTGTATTTTTTGTTGTTGTATCTCCCTATACAATAACAACAACAACAACAACAACTATGCATCAATTCAAAAATTTAAGACCAACCCCAACTTATTTGAGATTGAGGCACAATAATTGTTGGTTTTCTTCTATAAAAGATCATTTTCTTCATAAATAGAGTAACTATTCAATGAAAAAAGATAATATCTAAAGACATAAATAAAAGTCAAATAATAATAAAAAATCCTATTAATTAATATTTTCTTAAAATACATATAAAAGAGAACACGAAAAATAATTTGAGATGGATGTAATATCTTCAATAAGTAGTAAATATTTATAAAAACAATGTTAGAGCTAATGCTAATCTAAACAATCACAAAGGAGCTAATCTAACTTACCTCCTTTGTAATTATGCTTACCTTATTGTTTAACTTTTTTTAAAAGCCAATTATTATTAATATGACCTTTATGATATATTTATTTAGTTTAGTTAATTTTTATACATTTGTTTGAAGAAAAAATTATTTTGTCTTCATTGTTATATATATATATTAGATATAAAAATCCGTATCAGCACGGCTCCAATATATGTTATTCTTTTTGTTTTAATATATGTGATGCAGATAAAATTTAAAATCGATCAAATCTTTTTATATGTTTTTCAAATATTTTAAATTGTTAATAATTTTGATTTATTTGGACTTTTTATAAAATTTTCACATAATATATATTACTTTTTTTCCTAATTTATGCAGCACCGATGAAATTTGAGAGTCAATCAATTTTTATATGTTTGTTAATTAATGTGATTTATAGTGCTTTTTACGTAATTTTCACATAAAATATGTTATTTTCTTTGTTCTAATTTATGTGGTACATATACAATTTCAAGAGTCAATCAAATTTTTTATAAGATTTTTAGATATTTAAGTTGTTAATTATTACTGTATAATTTGTAATACTTTTTACAGAATTTTCAAATAATATATGTTATATTTTTACTCAATTTAAGTGATATAGGTAAAATTTTGAGAGTTAATTAAATTTTTTTGATATAGGTAAAATTTTGAGAGTTAATTAAATTTTTTAAATAGAATTTTTTTAAATTATTAATTATTGTAATCTATAGTATTATTATGTAAGTTTTAAATGTACAACAAACTAAAAAAGGCAGAATTTGGTAAATTTATATGGAGCCACGTGCATAAGGCTGCTATATGCCTACAATTACATTTGAAATGATGAATGTTGAAAGTGGAGTCCAATGTAAGGAAGAATAAAGTAGATGTAATGAGTATTTTTTTGGTCCATATAAAGAAAAGTGCACACAATATAACATTAGTACGAGTGACTAAAGCATGCAAATATAATTGAAACGTATTAAATGATATAATTACCCTTTTATTTAAAAAGAATTTCAAGAAGCACACACGTCGACAAAGACGTGCCTGCTATATATATATTGTCTTTTTTTTCTTTTCCCTTGATATATTCAAATTCAAAAAAAAATATTTTGAAAAAGTTGTGAAACTTTTAGGCTCTGATACCATATAAATTTTACTGTTGGAGAGAAGTGTATCATTTTATTAATATATATGTGTATTTATACAAGAGAAAAAATAAGAAATAAGGAAAGAATCAACTAATAAAGAATTGTGATTTTTTTTTAATCATAATAGAAATTAAATCACTGATAAAGTACTAAGTTATGAAAGATCAATCAAGAGATATAGCTAATAAAGTTTTGAATGTTTTGAAATGAATGTCCAAGTGGCATTCTTTGTCTCCAAGAAATAGTCAACTTTGTGGCTAAAAAAAGAGGACCCACAAAATAGCTTTGTCCTCAAGGTCTTGTGACTATAAATAGCCTTACTATGTAAAGAAAAGAACACACCGAAAAAATATATATATAAGCTACTGCTTTCTGCTACTCTTTGTCTATATATATTTTCCTTCCTTTTCTCTCCTCTCTATTTTTGCTCTTATATTTGATATATATTAGTTTATTTCACAATACATTATCAGCACGAGGTTCTAACAAATATTTTATCTTCCCTAAGATAATTTCATTAAGAATGTGAAAATTTCTCAATCATCAGTTGGACTCAAAATCAGCTACGATGATATATGTCTTATAGATAGTGCTACAACACACACCATTTTAAGAGATAAAAAAATATTTCTCTTATTTAATGATGAAAGAAGCTAATGTCAATACTACATCTAGTAGTACAAGATTAATTGAAGGTCTGGAAAAGCTAACTTATTACTAACCGGAGGAACAAATTGACAATTGATGAAACATTATATTGTAATAAATCTCAAAAAAACTTACTAATTTTCAAAGACATTCACCAAAATGACTATCATATTAAAACTACAAACTATAATGATGGCGGGTAAGAAATATGTACTTGAAAAATTATCCGTTCTTTTTTTCCGGCTTATACGACACAAGTATTAGCATAGTTGAAATACATGTCATAGTAAACCAGAAATTTACTGATTCAAATGATTTTATTATTTGGCATGACCGGTTGGGTCATCCCGGTTCTAATATGATGCGCAAAATAATTGAGAGTTCATATGGACACTCTTTGAAGTACCAGAAGATTCTTCAATTTAAATAATTCTCTTGTTCTCAAGGCAAATTGATTACTAGACCATCAATAATTAAAGTGGGAATTGAATAAGAGTGTGCAAAAAGTGGTTTAACCGATAAATCAAACTGATAAAAATATTATTGGTTTATCGATATCGGGTTATTGGGTTAATAATTTTTAATGGTTTTGTAATTTTTTTTGTTGGGCTATCGATTCGGTATCGATTTTAAGGTTTTAGTTAATGGTTAAACCGATAACCCAATAAGATTATATTAAAATTATATTTTTATTCATTATTATATAATAGTGGCTTTAGATTTTAAATATATACCCTATTAATTTTTTATATTTTATAATTATTGTCTTAGTGTTGTTGTTTTCTTTCTAAAGATGTTGGTTTGGTAGGGTTCTACCTATCAATGTTGTTTTTCTTTTTTGAGAGATTGTTACCATTACTACTGCATTCAAGTTTGCTACTTAATAAGAAAGAAAATAAGTTTATTTTAGTAATATCGTATTTGAATTTGCTTATGCTTGTAACTTGTATAGACTTTTATGCATGAAGGTATTGTATATATGAAGATGAAAATAAGAGAAAGCAAAAAAATTGTAAGAGTATTTTCTTATCGGTTAAACCGAAATTAAACCGTTAAGGACCAAAAATTGATTAATCAAAAATCGATAACGAATATCTTATTGGTTTGGTTATCGATTTTGCATGTTGACAAATCGAAAACTGAAAAATCGAACAGATAATATATAAAATCGAATCGAACAGATCGATGCGCACTCCTAGAATTGAGTCCCCCGCATTTCTGGAACGTATACAGAGTGATATATGCGGGCACATTTACCCACCATGTGGACCATTTAAATATTATATAATTTTAATAGATGCATCTACAAGATGGTCACATGTGTGTTTATTATCAACTCGCAATTTGACATTTGCAAAGTAACTTGCTCAAATAATAAAGTTAAGAGCACAATTTTCAGATTATGCAATTAAGACAATTCACCTCGATAATGCTGGTGAGTTTACATTTCAGGACTTTAATGATTATTGTATATCAACTGAGATAACAGTTGAACATCTGGCTGTCCATGTTCATACTCAAAATGGTCTAGTAGAATCATTGATTAAATGCCTCCAATTAATCACTAGACCAATGCTTATGAGAACAAAACTCCCCATTTTGGTATGCGCTCATGCCATTTTGCATGCAACAAATCTTGTGCGGATCAGGCCCACAAGTTATCATAAAGTCTCTCCATTACAATTGACTTTATGTCAGGAGCAAAATATTTCCCATCTTAGAATATTTGAATGTGCGGTATATATTTCAATTGCTCCACCACAACGCACAAAGATGAATCCCCAAAGAAGATTGAGAATATATATTGGGTATGAATCTCCTTCTATTATAAAATATTTAGAACCCATGACTGAAGATTTATTTACAGCAAGATTTGCTGATTGTCATTTTGATGAATCAATATACATAACATAAGGGGGAGAAAATAATTACAGCTGAAAAAAGAGATAGAATGGAATGCATTATTACTATCCCATTTAGATACTCGTACAAATAAATGTGAACTAGAAGTTCAAAAGATAATCTATTTACAAAATATTATAAATCAACTGCCAGATGCATTCACTGACCTATCAAGAATTACTAAATCTCATATATCAGCTGCTAATGCTCCAATCCGAGTTGATGTCCCAATAGGACAATCAATTAACGCAAATGAGTCTAAATAACGTTTAAAATGTGGTAGACCAATCGATTCCAAAGATAAAAATTCTCGAAAAAGAAAAGGAGCAAACAATCATTATGATCATAATATGGAGGAAGCTGCTCAAGAAAAGCAGCAAGACATAACAATTGATGAAACTTCGAGGGAGGTTCAAGTACCTGAAAATAATGAAAATGAAGAGATCTCAATAATTTATGTCTCATCGAAAAATAATATGAAACCAAAATAATATAATTATCGATAATATTTTTGCTTATAATGTTACAATTGAAATAATGCAACAAGATGAGGATCTTGAACCAAAAATCTATCCAAGAATGTAGACAGAGAAATGATTGACTAAAATGAAAAGATGCAATTCAAACTGAATTAGTTTTGCTTAAAAAATGTGAAATTTTTGGACCTATAGTTCGAACACCCGAAGGTGTAAAGTCAGTGGGGTACAAATAATTTTTTGTGCAAAAATAAAACGAGAAAAATAAAATCATAAGATATAAAGCACGACTTGTGGCACAAGAATTTTCATAAAGACCTGCATTGATTATATGAAGACATATTCTCTCGTGGTGGATGAAATCACTTTCAGGTATCTTATAAATCTTGCAGTTCATGAAAAACTTGATATGCATCTGATGGATGTTGTCACAGCCTATTTATATGGCTCACTAGACAATGACATTTTTATGAAAATTTTGAAGGATTCAAAATGCCTGAAGCGCATAATTTTCTTAAAAACTGATTCAATAAAGTTTCAGAAATCTTTATACGGATTAAAACAATCAGGGCACATGTGGTATAATTGCATTAGTAAATACCTAATGAAAGAAAGTTACAAGAATGACTCAATTTACCCCTGTGTATTTATTAAAAGGTCTGAATCTAAATTTGTAATAATAGCTGTATATGTTGATGACTTGAATATCATTGGAACTCCTGAAGAGCTTCCAAAGACAGTAGAATGTTTGAAAAAGGAATTTGAAATGAAAGACCTTGGCAAGACAAAATTTTGTCTTGGTCTCTAAATTGAGCATTTTATGAATGAAATATTTGTTCATCAATCAATATATACTGAAAATATTTTAAAGAGATTTTATATGGATAAGGCGCATCCATTGAGCACCCCGATTGTTGTGAGATCACTTGATATTAATAAATATTCATTTCAACCTCAGAAAATGATGAAGAACTTGTTGGTGCTGAAATGCCATATCTTAGTGCAATTGGAGCACTAATGTACCTTGCTAGTAATTCTCGATCAGATATATCTTTCTCTGTAAACTTATTAGCAAGATTTAGTTCTTCCCCAACACGAAGACACTGGAATGGTATTAAGCATATATTCAGGTACCTTCGAGAGACCATTGATATGAGACTATTTTATTCAAATAAGTCTGATTCACAATTAATCGATTATGTAGATGCAAGATATTTATCTGATCCACACAAAGATCGATCTCAGACAGGTTATTTACTTACATGTGGAGGTACAACTATTTCATGGCGTTTAACAAAATAAACTATGATTGCTACTTTTTTAAATCATGCAGAAATAATAGCCATTCATGAAGCAAGTCGAGAATGTGTTTGGTTGAGATCAATAACTCAATACATCCAGAAAATATGGGCCTTACTTTGGAAAGAGATATTCCAACAATATTATACGAAGACAATATCACATGCATTACTTAATTAAAAGAAGGATACATCAAAGAAGATAGAACAAAACATATCCAAAATTCTTTTTTACTCTTGATCTTCAAAAGAAGGGTGAAATAGATGTTCAACAAGTTCGCTCAAGTGATAATTTAGCAGATATATTCACTAAGGCATTGCCAACTTCAACCTTTGAGAAGATGAGATACAAGATTGAAATATATCGTTTTCAAGATATTAAGTAATGTTTTTATCAGGGGGAGTAAATACACGCTGCACTCTTTTTTCCTTGACCAAGATTTTATCCCACTGAATTTTTCTGGTAAGATTTTTAATGAGACAGCACACAAATGCGTATTCACTAGCTTTTCTTTATATATGGATATCCAAGGGGGAGTGTTACGAAATGAATGTCCAAGTGGCATCCTTTGTCTCCAAGAAATGACCAACTTTGTGGCCAAGAAAAAGATACCCACAAAATAGCTTTGTCCCCAAGGTCTTGTGGCGATAAATAGCCTTGCTATGTAAAGAAAAGAACACCCAAAAAATATATAAAAGCTACTACTTTCTACTACTCTTTCTCTATATATATTTTCCTTCCTTTTCTCTTTTCTCTATTCTTGCTCTTATATTTGATATATATTAGTTTATTTCACAATATTGAACTTATATATACTATTTATTGTAATATTAGTGAATTTTTACAAATAAAGTTATACTCCACGTTGAAAAATATTGAATTCAAATAAATTCGATAGTATAACATTGAATCCGAACGTGTAAGAACCATTTGAAAGCAGCAAGGAGGCATTAGGGGAAACCTAGATTCAAGATCGGAAGAATCCCAACATAGGTTGTTAACCAAAAAGGAGAAGTCCCCTGAAGCGGTATTGGGGTAGCAAGAAGATGCATTGACTGATAACATATCCATCCCCCTTTGTCATAATTAAAATATGTTAGGATGACTCTCTTAGGCAGGGGTGAAAATTCTCAGCATGAATAACAATGAGCAGTTGATTAATATCAATGTTGTTGTTCAGGCACCTCTAAAGCTCAACAATACAAATTATCAGTCATGAAAATGTTAGTGAAAAACCATCTTCACTGCATATGATTTTCTCCACTTATGCGAAGTCATCGCGTGCTCGTATCATGAATCTTACAGAGTCTTTAAGCAACATGAAAAAGGGTAACCTCTCTATTACTTCATATCTGCAGAAGATGTAATACTTTAGTATACACTTCTCTTCAAGAGTAAAATTTATAAACTTAACAATTATAATAGGTTAAATATTAAAAACCTTAAAAATTAGACTTTCACTTTCTCCTTTATTTTTAGCACGACTTTTTCTCTACAACTTTTGTTTTATAGGGACTGATTTAAGTGGTCTGGTTGTTCTGTTATGCTGGAAATGGGAATAGCCTTGATGCTATTAATCAATTGTAGTTGTTAATTAGTAGTAATTTTTACGTAATTTTTAAAAGTTTTTATATTCAAATTTATGGTTTAAGTTTAAAATTGTGTCACAAAAATTGAAACAAAAAAGTAGATTATTATAACAGGTGAGTCAATATCAAAATTCTTAGGCCATGTTAGCTAGCCTTAAAATGGACCAAATATTGCACACAACTACATGACAGTTATTCCTACACGTCACACACACTGCCTATTTAATTTATTTAATTTATTGCATATTGTACGGTCTTTCCTAGGAGTGGTAATTGTGGGTGGGTTGAATTAAATTTGGACGGGTTAAAACTGGTCAAGATAATAAACGGGTTAAGATTCAATTCAATTCAAATTTGCTTGGATCAAAATGGGTTGGGTAACTGGTCATAACTAATTCGTCCAATTTTTATTAAGTTTTAATTATTTTATTTGTTATTTTATAAATTTTTAGTACCTAATAAAAATATTTTTTTTCTTTATTATGATTATATATAACATATAAACTCCAAAAAAAATAAAAATAAAAAATTGATAAGATTTCTCATTAGTCAATTTGAGTTACATATCAACCTAATTTTTAATGAGTTGAAATCATGAAATTACATGGAGTGTCTCCAAAAGTGAGTGGTCTTCAATTTTTGCCATCCATAAGAAAAGTCTTTACAAAATACCCTTCCTTCCTGTTTATGTATAGAACAAATACATTTTTGCCCCTCTACACCACAACTCTCCATCTTCATTTGTCTCTCAACTTTTAATTTTTATTTTTCCTTTTTCTTTTATCTTTTTAATTTTTTTCTTTTTTCTTTTTTTTTCTTTTTTCTCAATTTTTTTTAATTCTCGTTTTCTTTTTTCTCAACCTTTATTTTTTTTATTTTTTTTCTCTCAACCTTTTTTTTTGTTCTTTTTTTTCTCAACCTTTATTTATTTTTTATTCTTTTTTTTCTCTTTTTTCTTTTTTTCTCAACTTTTATTTTTAATCTTTATTTTTTCCTTTTCTCTTTTATTCTTCTCTTTTTTTCTTTTTTCTTAACCTCTATTATTTTTTGCTAATGAACAAAAAGTTGGATAATCCGCAAAGAGGATCTTCTTTCTTTGAAATCGAAGTAAACTTAAGGGCGTGCTTTGTTGTTTGGAAGTCCTTTGGAACAAGTCTTGCCTCTAAGGCAAATGTTATAGAACATCTCATAAATCAAGACACAATGGTGTAGTGTCAAGTCTTGCTCGTGGGGCTTAACTTGTTGTTTGGAAATTCTTGAGCTAAGTCTTGCCTCTAAGGCAAGAGTTATAGAGCATCTCATAAATTAAGACACAATGAAGCAGTGTTAACTCTTGTCCATATGGCATAACTTATTTTTTGGGAGACCCTTGGGCTAAGTCTTGCCTCGAAGGCAAACGTTATAAAGCATCTCATGATCAAGACACAATGTGCTAGTGTCAATTCTTGCCCATGAGGCGTAACTTGTTGTTTGAAAGTCTTTGAGCTAAGTCTTGCCTCTAAGGCAAGAGTTATAGAGCATCGCATAAATCAAGACACAATATGGTAGTGTCAACTCTTGCCCATGGGGCGTAACTTGTTATTTGAAAGTCCTTGGGCAAAGTCTTGCCTCTTAGGCAAGCGTTATAGAGCATCTCATAAATCAAACACAATGTGATAGTGTCAACTCTTGCCCATGGGGCGTAACGTGTTGTTTGAAAGTCCTTGAGCTAAGTCTTGTCTCTAAGGCAAGAGTTATAGAATGTCTCATAAATCAAGACACAACGAGGTAGTGTCAAGTCTTGCTCGTGGGGCATAACTTGTTGTTTGAAAATCCTTGAGCTAAGTCTTGCATATAAGGCAAAAGTTATAGAGTATCTCATAAATTAAGACACAATGAATTAGTGTGAACTCTTGCCCATGGGGCATAACTTGTATTTTTTGAGAGGTCCTTGGGCTAAGTCTTGCCTCTGAGGCAAGTATTATAAAACATCTTATAAATCAAGACACAATGTACTAGTGTCAAGTCTTGCTCATGGGGCATAATTTGTTGTTTGGAAGTGCTTAGGCTAAGTTTTGCCTCTAAAGCAAGAGTTATAGAACATCTCATAAAAAAAAAAGTCGAGAAAAATGATTATAAAAAAAAAGAAAAAAATCAAAGAAAAAAAAATGAGAAAAAAAGGAAAAAACAAAGAAAAAAAGACAAAACAAAAAATAAATGAAAAAATAAAGGCTGAGAAAAATTTTAAAAACAAAAAAGAAAAAAATAGAATTGAGAGGAGAAAAGGAAAAAAATAAAGATTGAGAAAAAAACGTAGAAGAAAGAATAAAACAAAAAATAAAAGAAAAAAAAAGATTGAGAAAAAAAGAAAAAAAAAGATAAAAGAAAAAATAAAAATAAAAATAAAAATAATAAAAAAGAGAAAAAGAAATAAATATAAAAGTTGAGAGGCAAATGAGCATGGAGAGTTATTTAAAAATATTTGAGGTATAGAAGGGCAAAAAGGTAGTTGTTCTATACATAAAAACAAAGAAGGCTATTTTATTCATGTTTCGCCGCTTATATAATTAGTAAACCCTAAACTCTAATAAAAATCTTCTACTTTACTCATTATATTTCTATGTTTCTATCATATTCTATATCTTTTAATAATTCAGTATATGTTTCACTTGTTTCTGAATTTTGCTCTTCATTTGTTTTATTTATTTCATTTATTTCTAATTCTGGTAAATTATGTTCTTCATTATTTTCTTTTAGTTGTAATTTTTCTTTAAATGATCTTATTTCGTTTTGTAATGTTTCTTGTTGTTCTTTTTCTTTGTCTATTTTCATATATTTCTTTTAACATTGCTAGTTCTTTTTCTAATTCTAGTATTTTTGTATTTTTAATATTTTCTATTTTCTGCACTTCTATTTTTGCTTCTTGTTTTATTTTATTTATTTCATTCTTCCTGTCTATTTCTTCGTTTTCTTTCATTATTCTTACCATAGCCGTTAAGCTATCTTCTAATTTAGCTGATTCTTTTTCTAGCATTAGGTTCAGGGTTTCTCCTATTTTCTTATATCTTCTTCCTAGATTAGAAAATACTATTTTTATTTTTATTCCTTCTAGGTTTTCAAAGGTTTTTTCTTCTATTACATATTCTTCCTTATTCATTTATAATTTATGTTGTAATTTATATTCTAGATTTTGTAATTCTATGTATAGGTAGAATATCTTCTTTCTTTGTGCTAATATTGATTTATGGCATACTCCTGCAAATATGTTTTCACTAAGTCTTTGTTCCCTATGTGTAATTTCTTGTCTTTTTTGTTTAATTATTTCTGTTAGTTCTTCCTCGTACTTATTCATTAAATATTTTATTATAATATTCCTTTTTAAAAGAAATTAGTCTTTTTATTTCTTTTACGTTTTCTATTATATATTCGAGATGTTCTTTATCTTGGGTTTTTTTGATATTTTTCTATATTTTCTTTTATTAAGTTATTTAAGCAATTTATATTTTCTACAGTTTCTTTCCAATAACTTAAATATTCATAATTAATCATTAGTCTGAATATACTATTTCTAGATCTGAATATTTTTCCCAATCGTCATCCATATTTAAATTGTTTAAATCTATCTCATACCATTGTTGTTCTAATAAATTGTCTATTTTATCAAATATCGTTTCCCATATTGTTCTTTTTAATTCTATTATTTTTATGTCTTTTAGTATATATAGAACTAATATTTTATAGTTATTTATCATTTCGTCATGTAAACTAGTCATTTTATGATGTTTTTATCAATTATTCCCTTTAATCATTTTTTATGATAGGATACTTTTTATATAAGCTTACTATAAACTAGATTATTCTTTATCATGTTTATTCGTCACTACTAGCATTGTATTAAGCAGATACTTTTTTTCCTTAAACAGTATTTCTCATACTTTGGTACTCCTAACACGGCTTTCTGCCTCAACGATTTCCCTCTCATGATAGTACTGTTCTTAGAAGTTTTTCTTCTCTCTTTTTCCATTTGCTAGCAAACTATGTAACATGCTTTGAATAATTCCAATATATAGTAACTAATATAAAATTTATTCTACCATAGTCATGATTATCAGGAATATATGAGTTTAGCTACGCATATTCATATGACAGTATATAATAGCATAAGAATATCGGTATACCTATTAGATAGTTTTCTCGTCGGAGTTAGTTTTGTCCATGATGATTATATCTTTTTATCTAGCTCTGATACCAATTTGAGGGTGGTGCGGAATTGAGAGGTTATTAAAAGATTGAATGCTAAGAGAGAGAGAAATAGATGCTCTTATTCAAGTTAAAAGACTTCTATATATAGAAGTCGGATCTTACATAGTAACTGGCCTTTACTATTTATATATGGCCTTTACTATTTACACAGTAACTTGTCTCTTACTATTTACACAGTAACTTGGCCTTTACTATTACATGACTTTAGTCATTATTTACTTGTCATTGTCTCTGCTTGTCACTATCTCTTTGTCTGCTGTCATTATCTCTTTGTCTGCTACTTTGTCTGCCATTATTTGTTTGCCACTTGTCTGTCACTTTATTCTAGTTGTACGTCAGGGATGACGTTATCTTCTCCGTTGCATTTCGAACATATGTGGTCTGGATACTTATGTCCGATCATTTTGCAATATCTGGTTAATAGTTCTTCGGATATAAATTCTTTTTTCAATGCTCTTGTAGTAGGTGTTGCTTCTGGTTTTAATAGAGATAAAATCCATCTCTGGACTTCATCCATATCTGCTTTTCTTAGTTCTCTTGAGTTGGCATATATCATCAATTGGTCTCTTGAGTAGTAACTCCATATAGTATTGCCATTTAAATAGTTGTTGGCTAATTCTTCTATTATGGTAGATATACCTATTATTCTTTTATTGGCATAGAATTTTGGTATCTCTATTATTGGTATCTCTTCTTGCTGTGCTATCTCTTCTGGTATAATCATTTCCCTAGTTAATCCTATCTTAACCACTTGTGTGATTGGTTTTATCTCATCATATAGTATCTCTACTGGTGCCGTGTAGAACTTAATAAAAATTAAGTTCCCTTTTGTTATTTTTTTGTATGTTGTGAATGCACTATATAGTTCAGGTATGCCTTGTATCTCTTCTCCACTGTATGTATATACTGTATTTAGTAGTCCATAATTGTAGCATGTTCTTACTAAATTTTGGTTAGTTTTTGGTTGGGCAATAAGTTTGTTATATCCCTGCAGCTTTTGGGTTATATAGTCTTGGGTAGGTTCTGTAGTTGTTTTGGATCTTGGATTTCTGTTTAAGAATGTTTGGATTTTGTGTATATTTTCGATATATGTATGGGTTATATGGTTATAAGTCTTTTTGTCTCGGTTAAGGCTGTCTGCATAGGTACTTGTTTGTGGGTTTGTGATTGAGTAGCTATTTGGTATTTTTGGGTTTACTAAATATTTTGTTGAGGTTGACATTCGTATATTGTTTTGTTGTAGCTGTACTGCTAGTACCTGCAACTGCACTTGGCAAATCGTTATGGGTTTTAGGGAGTTTTCCAACATCTCCTTTTAGCTCTGGAATTTTTAAGTCTTCCGATCGACTTAGCTCCGCATGTTTAGAGTCATGCTGCTGACTTTTTAGCTTCTTCATTTCCATATCTATATTATCCACTTTGTTACAAAGCGTCTTTATAGCTTCTATGATATCTACACAAGGCTCAGTTTGTGTAGCCTTGTCTTGATATGTAATCTGCAATCACATTTTTGTCAGTTTTGATTATTTCTATTGTAAATGTAAAATTTAATATATTTAATACTAATCTTCTTATTTCCTTTGTTGTAACTGAATCTTGTACCTTTCTTGTTAACCACCATTTAACTTGTGTATTATCTGTTCGAACAATAAATTTATTGTATACAACATATGGTTCAAAGGCTAATAAACATTTATATACAGCAAATAATTCTTTTCTATTCATTTCTCATTTTATCTCTGTATTTGAAAATGTACCTGAATAGTATCTACAATGATATTCTTCTTTTTTATTATCATACCTGTATTTTTATACTCCTCCATAGCTTTTATCACTTGCGTCTGATTCTACTAGATCTTGTATTTCTTTATTTATGATTCTTCTGCTTATTAAGGGTATTTTAGCTTTTCCTTGTGTATATTTACAATCTATTACATGTTCTTTTTGGCTTACTACGTAGTATTCTTCTTTCTGTCTTTTGAATAAATTTCTTATAATTGGTATACTAAATATTTTATCCACACTTAAGTGTAATTCCTTTCCTTTTATTTGATCAAATATGTTAAAATCAAATATTATCTTTTGATTCGTAGATTCTTCATCTAGATATTCTTCTTTGTTTATTATTTGTATTTCTTTCTCAGTCATTTATTTGTTCTGATTTAGTACCTAATTCATTTTCTTCTTCTTCTTCTTCTGATATCTCATATATACTATCATTGCTATCTAGTTCATAGTCTATGTATTCTATTTGAGTATATTTTTTGTCTTCTTCGAATATTAATTCTGATATTTATTTTCTTTGTGGGTTTCTTGGTAATCTACAATTTCTAGCTATATGTCCTAATTTTCCGCAGTTATAGCATGTACAATCTGTTGTCTTTCATTTTGGTCTATATGGTCTTTTTGTTTTATAGTTTTTTACATAATATTTTCTTTTGGGTTTATATATCTATATTTAGATTTATATCTTTTATATCTCTTATTTCTAGAGTATGGGTTTTTATAATAATGAATTTCATCTTTACACCCAAATTTAGGTGCTACTTTATTGTTACAACATACTAAATTTTTTATTAGAGTTTTCTCTATTTTTAACTTTTCTCTGTATTCTTCGCAAGTATTAGAATACCAGTGATGTAAATATTTTATTCTGGCTCCTAATGTATCTGTCAGTCCTGCTTCTTTCTAATTTTTTATTATTTTTGAACTAAATGGTTCAGGTAGTTTTGTAAAATATAACTGTCTGATTTCCTTACTTTCTTCTGTAGTATATGATCCTTTATAATAGTATTCTTTAAATACACATGTGTATTCGTCTATATAACACATGTTGCATATTTCTAATTTTATCATCAAATTTCTATTTATGATTTTTTCTCTATTTTGTTCTTCGTATTCTGTCATCATACTACTAAATTCATTTCTTATTGCTGTTTCATATTTTTGTAGTATCTCTATCGATGTTGTTGCTGTTTCGCCGCTTATGTTTTTATTATTTCTTAATGTTTTTATACTTTCTTCTGTTAAATTTAATAACCATAATTTTACTGTTCCTATTAATGTTCTTTCTATGTATCCTGGTACTTCTGTCATTCCTATTTTGTTGTCTATTAATTGTTTTGCTATATATCCTATCCATAATTGGATAACTTTATTTGTGTCTGTTACGCAGTCTAGATTTAAGAAGTTATATTGTTCTACTGGTGGAGTTGGTGTCCATTTCTCATTATATCATTTTTTCCATATGTTATCCTGTCTATCTGAGTTTTCATAACTTTTTGTATAGTATTTTGGACCTGGTTTAGGGTCTCTTTCTCCTGATGTACTTGGTTTTTCTTCTACTTTACTCATGTTTATTTCTATGTTTCTATCATATTCTATATCTTTTAATAATTCAGTATATGTTTCACTTGTTTCTGAATTTTGCTCTTCATTTATTTTATTTATTTCATTTATTTCTAATTCTGGTAAATTATGTTCTTCATTATTTTCTTTTAGTTGTAATTTTTCTTTAAATGATCTTATTTCGTTTTGTAATGTTTCTTGTTATTCTTTTTCTTTTTGTCTATTTTCATATATTTCTTTTAAGCATTGCTAGTTCTTTTTCTAATTCTAGTATTTTTGTATTTTTAATATTTTCTATTTTCTGCACTTCTATTTTTGCTTCTTGTTTTATTTTATTTATTTCATTTTTCCTGTCTATTTCTTCATTTTCTTTCATTATTCTTACCATAGCCGTTAAGCTATCTTCTAATTTAGCTGATTCTTTTTCTAGCATTAGGTTCAGGGTTTCTCCCATTTTCTTATATCTTCTTCCTAGATTAGAAAATACTATTTTTATTTTTATTCCTTCTAGGTTTTCAAAGGTTTTTTCTTCTATTACATATTCTTCCTTATTCATTTATAATTTATGTTGTAATTTATATTCTAGATTTTGTAATTCTATGTATAGGTAGAATATCTTCTTTCTTTGTGCTAATATTGATTTATGGCATACTCCTGCAAATATGTTTTCACTAAGTCTTTGTTCCCTATGTGTAATTTCTTGTCTTTTTTGTTTAATTATTTCTGTTAGTTCTTCCTCGTACTTATTCATTAAATATTTTATTATAATATTCCTTTTTTAAAGGAATTAGTCTTTTTATTTCTTTTACGTTTTCTATTATATATTCGAGATGTTCTTTATCTTGGGTTTTTTTGATATTTTTCTATATTTTCTTTTATTAAGTTATTTAAGCAATTTATATTTTCTACAGTTTCTTTCCAATAACTTAAATATTCGTAATTAATCATTAGTCTGAATATACTATTTCTAGATCTGAATATTTTTCCCAATCGTCATCCATATTTAAATTGTTTAAATCTATCTCATACCATTGTTGTTCTAATAAATTGTCTATTTTATCAAATATCTTTTCCCATATTGTTCTTTTTAATTCTATTATTTTTATGTCTTTTAGTATATATAGAACTAATATTTTATAGTTATTTATCATTTCGTCATGTAAACTAGTCATTTTATGATGCTTTTATCAATTATTCCCTTTAATCATTTTTTATGATAGGATACTTTTTATATAAGCTTACTATAAACTAGATTATTCTTTATCATGTTTATTCGTCACTACTAGCATTGTACTAAGCAGATACTTTTCTTCCTTAAACAGTATTTCTCATACTTTGGTACTCCCTAACACGGCTTCTGCCTCAACGGTTTCCCTCTCATGATAGTACTGTTCTTAGAAGTTTTTCTTCTCTCTTTTCCCATTTGCTAGCAAACTATGTAACATGCTTTGAATAATTCCAATATATAGTAACTAATATAAAATTTATTCTACCATAGTCATGATTATCAGGAATATATGAGTTTAGCTACGCATATTCATATGACAGTATATAATAGCATAAGAATATCGGTATACCTGTTTGATAGTTTTCTCGTCGGAGTTAGTTTTGTCCATGATGATTATATCTTTTTATCTAGCTCTGATACCAATTTGAGGGTGGTGCGGAATTGAGAGGTTATTAAAAGATTGAATGCTAAGAGAGAGAGAAATAGATGCTCTTATTCAAGTTAAAAGACTTCTATATATAGAAGTCGGATCTTAATAGTAACTGGCCTTTACTATTTATATATGACCTTTACTATTTACACAGTAACTTGTCTCTTACTATTTACACAGTAACTTGGTCTTTACTATTACATGACTTTAGTCATTATCTACTTGTCATTGTCTCTGCTTGTCACTATCTCTTTGTCTGCTGTCATTATCTCTTTGTCTGCTACTTTGTCTGCCATTATTTGTTTACCACTTGTCTGTCACTTTATTCTAGTTGTACGTCAGGGATGACGTTATCTTCTCCATTGCATTTCGAACATATGTGGTCTGGATACTTATGTCTGATCATTTTGCAATATCTGGTTAATAGTTCTTCGGATATAAATTCTTTTTTCAATGCTCTTGTAGTAGGTGTTGCTTCTGGTTTTAATAGAGATAAAATCCATCTCTGGACTTCATCCATATCTGCTTTTCTTAGTTCTTTTGAGTTGGCATATATCATCAATTGGTTTCTTGAGTAGTAACTCCATATAGTATTGCCATTTAAATAGTTGTTGGCTAATGTTTACTATTACTTTCTTGTATATAGTTTTTTTCTAGTAATTCATTACTATGCATTTTAAATTCTTCTAAATCATTGAAATTATATTTTAAAGGTTTTTGGGTTATAATATTATTTTTTCTTCTACTAGTTCTATCTTAACTTTTGTTTTGTGATTTTCCCATCCTTTTAATGGTTCTTCACTATATAATGTTTCTAATTTATCTTGTATTGCTTTTATCTTGTCTATTGAGAATATAATTAATTCTATTTTATGATCTAACTGATTTATGTTTTCTAATTTTTGATTTATTTTTTCACTTCCTTTTATCCATTCTGTTATTTTTCTATTTTTATTATTAACTCTTTTTGCTCGTACTTTGTTGTTACATGGTGTTGTGAACCACCAATGTGTTTTTGTTATTGTATGTGAATATAGATTTATTAAAATTGGCATTCCTAATAACATATCTTTTGTTGTTAGTTCGTAATTATATACCTCTTCTATTGTTAATATTTTATCCCATATTTGTATTTTTATATTTTTTGCTTTATGTGTAATCATACTACCTTCGTTATTAAATCATGTTACTACTATTGGTGTTTTTAGCTTTTCCCATTTTTCTTCTGGTAAACAATTATATTTACATATATTAGCTTCTGCTCCTGTATCTATCATTGGTGTGTAATATCTATTATTATATCCTTCTACTATTATTTTTGCTAGTATATATATCTTCATTTCATAGTTCCTTTTAAACTCTTTTTATTGTTATTTTCTTATTACCATATGTTATTATTAATTGTTTATTTTCTATACTGTATGGCTTCATTTTTTCTAACCATTTGATTCCTAATATTATATTTTTTTCTTGGTGTATTTCGAATTTTATTTTTATTGGTATTCCTCCTATAATTATTTCCTTTTTTACTATTTCTTTAGTATTTACTAAAGAAATAATAATAGGCATATCTACCATAATACAAGAATTAGCCAACAACTATTTAAATGGCAATACTATATGGAGTTACTACTCAAGAGACCAATTGATGATATATGCCAACTCAAGAGAACTAAGAAAAGCAGATATGGATGAAGTCCAGAGATGGATTTTATCTCTATTAAAACCAGAAGCAACACCTACTACAAGAGCATTGAAAAAAGAATTTATATCCGAAGAACTATTTACCAGATATTGCAAAATGATCGTACATAAGTATCCAGACCACATATGTTCGAAATGCAACGGAGAAGATAACGTCATCCCTGACGTACAGCTAGAATAAAGTGACAGACAAGTGACAAACAAATAATGGCAGACAAAGTAGCAGACAAAGAGATAATGACAGCAGACAAAGAGATAGTGACAAGCAGAGACAATGACAAGTAGATAATGACTAAAGTCATGTAATAGTAAAGGCCAAGTTACTGTGTAAATAGTAAGAGACAAGTTACTGTGTAAATAGTAAAGGTCAGTTACTATGTAAGATCCGACTTCTATATATAGAAGTCTTTTAACTTGAATAAGAGCATCCCTTTCTCTCTCTCTTAGCATTCAATCTTTTAATAACCTCTCCTTTCTTATGGGGGGCAAAAATACAAAGTCACTCACTTTGATGGGCATTTGTGTAATTATCCTTTTGAATTTGACACCCATGGTCTTTCCTACCCAATATAAAAGTAATCAAAAAACAAACAGAAGTATTAACTATTAACTCTAGCTCATATACCAAAGAAATTATCCAAGAAAAGCAAAGCTCATTAAAGCTAATTTCTTTAAGCAAGTTAGTCATCTTCAATTTCTCTTTTGCACCTATCTTTTTTTTTTTTTGCCTTGTTACTTATTCTTTGAGTTTGTGTTGTTAACTAGTTATCAATTGTTTGGCTTTATATTGAATTCTTGTTTTAGTGGTCTTTGTCTTTCTTCCTACATCACTCGGACTATCCGGAAATGTTGTCGTACCCTTGTCGAATCCTACAAAAAATGTACTAATTTTGGAGGATTCCACACGCATCTATCGATATTTTTGAATAGTCCGAGCAATATACTTTTCTTCTGCTGGTTGTTTGTTTTGTTGGAAATGGCAATAGCACTACATAGTATCTATCAATTGAAGCTGTTATTACTGTGATAAAATGCTTTTCATATTTTGCAGTCAGTTAATGATTTTCTCAATACTTTTTGGGTTCTGCATATTTGAAATAACTATTTAATTTCTTAACTTGGGTAGAGAAAATAATAATGGTGAATTTGCTTTCCTTGAAGATTAATTTAGTGTTCAATTCCTCTGTCTACATCATACCTCTATAGGTGCTCGACTATTTAGACCAATTTGAGATTCATATCATGGATGATGTAGGATGTCTTTGGTACGAAGAAAAATATTTTCCTCTGGATCCCATTGAATTTCATTTGGAGGAGGAGCCTTATTTAGATCAATAAATTTTTTAAATATGCATACATTATTTTATTTAGATCAATGAATAAAATAACATTTTAAGTTGTTAATTATTGTGATTTATAATACTTTTAATGTAAAAAAAAATTCTTGTGATTTATAATATTTTTAATGTAATTTTTTATTATAATTTATAATAGCTTTTAATGTAATTTTTCAAATATATAATTAGTTGTTAATTATTATGATTTATAATACTTTTAATGTAAAATAAATAAATTAAAATGGAGAAGAGTAGAAAATTTTTCATATAAGAATATTTTAAGTCGTTAATTATTGTGATTTATAATATTTTTAATGTAATAATGTAATTTTTAAATATATAATTAATTGTTAATTATTGTGATTTATAATATTTTAATATAAGATTAACAAATTAAAATGGAGAAGAGTCACAGCTAAGCTTATAAAAAAGGACCTCCTACACATAATGTCCAACTTTTACCACCAAGCTAACATGCAACTTATGACAAAAGTTGCAAAGAAAATTAGATTAAACATATATGCGAAACTCCTCAACTGCCTTAGACAAAAAAAATAAAGCAGCCCATAGAGGCTCGAACCGACAACCTCGTACATGAAAACTCAGGCTTCGACCACTCAGCCAGAAGCAGGCATGTCGTCCATGACATGCCTGCTTCAGCTACTAAGTCTCACTTCTACTGTAGGAAAATACATACTGAATTACTATATAATAGGAAGATACTATTTTTGGCTGAGCGGCCAAATGTGTTAAAAGCCCAAAAAAATATGCCAAATTAAGGTGTCTAAAGCATGTTGAAAGTGAAAAATAATGGACCTTAATAGCAGAAAGTGCACTATTTACTAGTACGTAATTCTTATTGTCCAATGGTGTTCTGTACAATGGTGTTCTATTCCATCTTTTCTGAAATTTAGTCTTCTAATTACTCCTAACTCTCTCTGTGTCTGTGTGAATTCGTTCATATTGTCGGTCCCAAACTCGTATAACGGAAACAACCTCTTTACCTGTTAGGATTTGCCTTGAATTTCCTACTTTACCTGGATTCTAACATGATTATGTTTCACTCAAAAAAAGATTTCTTGGTAGAAAACGTTTTCTTTGTAGAAAAGGACTCTACCATATTTATCCTTTTCTTGGAGGAGAAGTTTTGGACTTCTATAAATAGAAGATCTTTTCTTCTCAAACACAACACAATAACATCCACAATGTAGTCGTTTAAAGAGTCTTGTTTAGGAGGAGATTTTCTCTCAATAGGTTTTATATTTTTAATATTAGTTTTCATAATATGTAGGTCACTTGACCAAACTTATCAATAATATATTTTTTAGTATAGTTTTTTTGTCATATGATTTATCGCCTTGATGGTTTGCAATTAATAGCTTCCGCATGACGCCCTACCAATTTCGATCCCAATGCTACCCCATAAAGGTAGGGCTAAGGCTGCGTACGGTTTGCTGTTGTAGTAGTATGCTCATTACTCTTTTTTAGCTTAACTTTCTTCTCCCATTAAATTTAAGACCTCTTTTTGAGGTTTGACTTTAGGTCACTAATTTCATTGAGCCACCCTTGGTTATTACTCTTCTTTACCAACGTACGATTCTCTTTTTTCTCCCAATTTTTCAGTGTGGATTGCACAAATAGCAGTAGCAGCATTAGTAGGATTTCTTGGATGGGCTTATGTGGCATTAATTAAGCCTCCCCCTTCAAAAATTTGTGGCACAATGAATGGTCCTCCTGTGACTTCACCAAGGATTCAACTCAGAGATGGAAGATATTTGGCCTATAGAGAAAGAGGAATTGACAAGGAGAATGCCAAGTACAAAATCATTATTGTTCATGGCTTTGATAGCTCCAAAGATGAAAACTTACCAATCTCCCAAGTATGAAAACTTTTGATAACCAAATTTTTGAATGTTTTATTTTGGTAGTGATTACTCCCTCTGTCATTTTTTAGTTTTGTTTAAAAAAAATGACACTTTTTCAAATTTAGAAATAATGTAGCTTTAACGTTCACATTTTGTTCTTATAAATAGCGTGATTTTATAGCCACAGAAACGTCATAGCATATATCAGAACACAAGTTTGAAAGTCTTTCGTTTTTTGTTAAACTCCGTGATTTAGTCAAATGCAACCACACGACCACATTTTAATGATTCTTTGGTACTTGAATGTTATATTTCTATGTATTGGTTCTGATTTTACGTTCTCAGGACATCATAGAAGAGTTCCAAATATATCTCCTATCGTTTGATCGCGCTGGTTATGGAGAAAGTGATCCGTATCCAAAACGTTCAGTGAAGAGTGACGCGTTGGATATTGAGGAACTAGCTAACAAATTGCAACTAGGACCTAAGTTCTATGTTGTTGGCTTGTCAATGGGAGCCTACCCTGTTTGGGATTGCCTATATTACATACCACACAGGTAAATGACTGAAAGGTCAAATTTTCAGCGTCTTGTCATGGCACGTCACTTGTCCATATCAAGCACTTTGCCACTTTGTGATTTTACTGTTATTGTAGATAACGTTTAGTTTTTCTTATTGGTACATGAATAAAGTTTACTGATCATACGTAAAATTAACCCCGAGCAGGTTGGCTGGAGTTGCTCTTGTAGGTCCACCCGCGAACTACTGGTGGACTTGTTATCCTACTAAACTATCAAAAGAAGCATTGGAACTGATAGTTCCACAAGACAAGAGGACATTTCAAATTGCACATTATGTTCCCTGGCTGTTCAATTGGTGGATGAATCAAAAGTGGTTCCATTCTTTAAGTGTTATGGAAGGAAATATGGCTATTTTTAGCAAAACAGATTTGGAAATAGTGAAACAGTTATCTGAAGCACCTAGTCTTGGTGAGGTAAATAATTTTCTTCCTCATTTAATCATCTATAAAAACATGTATTTTCTACGGTCAAATCTCTTTGTAACCGAGTTGTTTGTCCGAATACTTTTTGGTTGTTATAGCTAGATGCCATCATACAAAACATACAATTTAACATAATATGTAAGTTGACTGTAATAGTAAAATGTTATCATAGAGAGGTCTGACTGTATCTGATCTACATACATTTTGGTTGTATCCACATTTTATGGAGACTTAACTACCTGTATAGAATGACGTGATGATATTTACATAACGGTGTATTAAACGTAAACTCTATGTCTCAATATTACTAGGAAAAGGCAACACAACAAGGGAAGTTTGAATCGTTGTACCGGGACCTGATAGTAGGTTTCGGAAACTCGGAATTTGATCCAACACAAGTGTCTAATCCTTTCGAAGAGAATGAGGGATTTGTCCATCTTTGGCAAGGTTATGAAGACAGAATTGTACCAAGAAAACTCAATGAATATTTAGCAGAGAAGCTTGGTTGGATTAAATATCATGAAGTTCCTGATGCTGGTCATTTCTTGATTTACAATGCTACTCTATGTGAAACCATATTGAGGGAACTTGTTAATGGATGATCACTAGAAAACTTTATGATGAAATAAATTGTAATATTCACTAGCTTTTGTGATAAATCAAAATAAAAAAGCTAGTACAGCATTATCTATTGTACTATATTTCCTATATACTAGTTCTTGGGAACGTGCGTTGCACGTTTTTTCCGAATCATTATTATAAATTTCTATATATTTAAAAAGTTGAGTTACAAAATAGAAAGTGCTGAAATTACAATATTAATTTTACCATTTATATTTTATTCATTAAACAAAATTCATAAAAGTGGGATAGTGCATTTGTCATCAATCAAACAAGAAATATGTAAAACTAATTAAGATAATATAGTCTCTAATGGTATGAATATGTCTATGAATTCCTACTTGAAAATTTATCGAATGCATTTAAAAGCATTATATATGGTATGAGTAATATCAAAATCGCATTATAATGAGTATTACAAACTATTCAACCAAAAAAATACAATTTAAAATTGATGAACAATCAACCTCTTCAAATGACTTCTTTGTTGTATGTCAACTGGTCATAGTGGCCCAATTCTTGAATAACGTGATGGATGCATTCTCCTTCAAAATTAATCTGCTGAAAAAAGGATACAAATTTTATTTTAATATTTTTAAATATGTAAACACTTGCAAGCACAAATCAGACATCAAAAATTAAAAAAATAGTCTGAGAAAATAGAGAAGGGATTAAGAAATAAAAGGAGATGTTTTTCACATGCAAAAAACAGCTTCCGGCTCTCTTTTGTTTCTTGAAAACCAAAACAGAAAACAGTTCTTCACAGAAAAGCATTTTACTATAATTACATAAATTTGACAATACATACTTTTTAGTAACAAATTATAATTACAGGATAAAGTATAAATATATTATCTTTATTCTTACATTATTTCACTAAAATAGCATCAGACCAAATATATGCAAACTCCCTTTTTTTATAGGATGCAGGAGGTCTATAATTTACCGGTAAAATCACAATAGAGGAATAATGGAAAAGCCCACATACTGGTAGAATGGTAGCGACACTGCTTCAAAATCATGGTTTTGGAGTCACTCTCAAATACCAAAAAAAATTAATATGAAAAAAATGATTAAATGGCTCTGATTTGAACGCAATAAGGATTTTTTACATACCTGATAACTTTACAGCTATGCTCTATTAGTTTCATCCAATGGCCGGTGAGAGTTAGGCATATTTTTTATGTTCATTTATATAAGAAGTTAACATAGTAGATTCATCATTAATACCAATTGATAACTGAAGAAAATCAAAAGGTTTGGCAATTAATAGGATTTGATTAAATCACATATATACATTATTAATATGCTCATTATCAGTCATTCATGTGGTAATTTGTAAAGTTTACCACCATAGGAGTTTAAGATTCCTTTAAGATGATGAAATATACGTAAGTAATATGTAGCCTTTAATATGATATCATTAAATATGATACCCTCTTTCACTATCATTTATATCTATACTATCATCAGAAGAAAATGTGAGAAAAAAATATACATCTGAGGAATGAAATAGGAATCGTGTGGGAGTGTAAGAAATAACATTTTATTTTAGAAGAGTATTATTAATGGATAGTTGTCTTTTCATTTGCTTCCACACGTAGATAATTAAATTTACTGTGGGAATTTATGTTACTTAAAAGAGTATAATAATGATAGTAATTGAAAAGAGATATGTGAAAGTTACATTTTCTGTACAAAAATGTTATAGTGCTTGAAGGGTAAAAAAGACATTTAACTTTTATAAAGGGTAATTTGGTACAAAAACGTTATAGTGCTTGAAGGGTAAAAAAGACATTTAACTTTTATAAAGAGTAATTTGATATTTTAACTTTTCACTTTGCAGCTTCCTACTTTTATAATAATATGATATGTTCTCTGCTTAGTATAGTGTACTTGTGCTCATTTAGTTGTCCCCTCATGGTTGTTCTTATTTGTACTGTTTAGTATCTCATATTTTCAAAAATAAAGTGCCTTAGGAAGAAGGGTGTGTCCATGCTAGTATGTAGGAGTGTTTTGTTTTGTGGTCCATGTTAGTAGTCATAGTGCTACTCCTATAGTGTCTTGTTCTTGGTATTTTGGTCATGTTTGTTATTTCGGGTTGGTCAATTGTAGTATTATTTTGTGGTAGTCTTGTTTCTGTTACTATCTGTTGTTTTGATGTTACCTATTGTTTCTTGTTCTTATACTATATCAGTTTATAAACTGTTTTTGCTTTGAACCGAGAATCTATTGGAAACAACCTCTCTACCTCACTTTTGAGATAGTGGTACGGACTGCGGGATATACTTGGTATGTTGTTGTTGTTCGTATGGTCTTTGCTTGGATCACATTTAGACATACATGAATTGGTGCAAGAAATGGAAGTGAGGTCTTCCTTTTTCAAGTTTGAATTTGTTCATTTGGAATCTTGGTTCTTCTACTTCGTATTTATTTAATATAAATATTTTTCCACTCTTTGTTTTGTATCATTATTTAAGTCCCACAGATTAGATCCTTTAGAATTTGACCCATCTTCTCATTGAACAAAAGGTATAAAATAAATCCATTTGATAAAAATACCAAAAATACTAGGAATTAGCAACAAAAAAGAGAGGCTAAATCTGCCTTGCCTCGCCTTTCAGAGGTTTGGAACCCTTCTATTGAGCACCAATTAGAAATCCAATCTGACTTCTAAAATGGAAATGAATTCATGTGAGAGGACTCCACTTTCCCCATTCCTCTCCCGACGAGCAACACGTACAGAGACGAATCCAAGATTAAGTTTTGTGGGTTCAATATTTAAGTTTTTTTAGAGAAAACTACACGCCATAACAAACATAATCCTTAATTATGACCCATAACAACAGTTACAAAAAATTACCCTAGGCAGCATTTGTAGCATTATTTATAGCCCCTCCCTATTCTCTCTATCTCTCTTCCAAATCTCGCTCGCCACTCTCCTCCCTCTCCCTCAATTTCGCTCGCCTCTCTCGCCATCTCCCCCTTCTCGCTGCCTCTCTCCCTCCCTCCCTCTTGTTCTCTTTTTTTCTCTTTCTTTTTTTTGTATTTCATATTCATACCCATCCACCCACCATAAACTGTGAAAGTAGGATTTATGTATAGATCTAGGTTAGTAATTTGAGACCCATCAATAGTGAAATTGGACAAGAATTGACTGTAACAACGATGAATTTTGAAGGCAAGAGATTTGGAATTGTATAAATCTGGGTAAGTAATTTGAGACCCATCAATGGTGAAATTTGAGAAGATTTGACTGTGACAATGATTAATTTTGAAGGCAAGAGACTTGGAATTGAAAAAGAAATTGAACTGTTGATTTGATTGAAAAAGAGATGGAAAAGAATTGATAAAGAAATATTGATTCACTTTCTATTTCATTGTATCATTTGTTTTGTATTTGTATTGTGTAGTTGACTACATCATTTGTATCTTTATATATGTATTTTGATTGCATATTTATATTTGGGTCAATAAAATCAAGTATCTTTAATACTTTTGCCTTTTGTTTTTGTATTTTTTTATATTTGTATTTGTATTTGTTGATACATTTGTGTCAAATGATATATTTTGTATCAACGAAATGTATGTTTGTATTTTGTTGATATGTTACTAGTATTTAATATTTCGTTGATACACTTGTAGTCGTTGATATAAATTGTATTCGTTGATACGAATTGTATTTGTTGATACAATTTGAACCATTCAAATATAAATGATATATAAGCATCAAATGATACATGTTTATACAACTTGAACTATACAAATTCAAATGACACAAATTGTATTAATTGATAAGAATTGTATTTTGTTGATACAACTTATACCATACAAATACAAATGATACTTGTTTATATATACAATTACAAATGATAAGTTGGTCATACAAATACAAATAAGACATTTGTATCAAACATTACATTGTATATTTGTATATGATAGACTCAAGCAAATACAAATAATGCATCATATACTTGTTTATATACAATTATAAATGATAAGTTTGTACATGTTCACGACTAAATCATTCAAATACAAATGATAAATTTGAGAAAGAGAGAGAAAGAGCTGAAAATATAAAACACAAAGACGGAGAGAGAGAGAGGTGAAAATACAAAATATAAAATACAAAAAAAGAAAAAAATTAAGAAAGAGAAAGAGAGGCGAGAGATTGAGGAGAGAGAAAGAGAGAAAATCAGTGAAAGAGGGCTTAGCATATCAAATAATTACTATGGGTTATAATTAACAAAATGTTGCTATGGAGGGCTGAGTTTTACCTTCAAGTTTGCTATTTTTGATTATTTTTTTTAATCATTGAATCCATGATATTTTGAAGTTAAGGGTTCATATATAGTGTTTGTTGCATTTATAGCGGTTTTTTATATATAAATTTATGTACCGCGTCAAAAGTACTGGGTTCAGATGAACCTGGTACCAGTATGGATTTGTCTCTATGTCTTAGAAACTAACGACGACTATTGATTCCTCACTTCAAGGGGTAAAGTTGCTGTGGGGGGGGGGGGGGGGGGAGGGATTTGTCTCTATGTCTTAGAAACTAAATCAGAACTTGTGGTTATATGGTTGCAACATTTTTAGACCATGTGATTCCCCTGCCCCATCCCTTTTGCTGGTGCCGAAACATCTGTGCTAGACTGCTAGTGTTGGTAATTCAGTCTTAACATTAAAACTTATGGTATTATACAGGATTAGTATTTGTTTGGCTAGAAGCACACCATTGCTAGTTGAGTCTTTACTGAAGTTGGTTCTAAAGCTAGTATATGACTATACAAGTTAGTAAAGTTAGCATGTGTGCCTAGGAAATTCTAAAAGCTGTTGCTGGCTACTCCTAAGAAATGCTTCTAGTCATCATAATGAGTTTTTGTATCCAAATTCTGTAATTCCAAAAGAGGATTAGTTTTAGGCTATATATATACTGTCATTCCGCTCCTCCTTGTACCTCAGAGGTCAGGTTGAGAATATTGAGTAGAAAGCTTTGGAGTTTTATATCTTGAGTGTTCATATCTTTATCTTAAAGGCGGAGACCATTATTTGGTCGATGATTATGTTTAAGTGTATGACCATCTCATATAAAAGCTTAAACTGTTAGAGAGAGTACACTTTCATTTACTTAATTATATCTTCAACAAGCCCCTCATGTGCGCAGACTTAATTAATTCTTTTTGTTGAGCCAAGCATATGGAAAATTCTTTTTTTGATAATAGGTGATGTAACGACTCTAACAAAGGATCTATGTCTGCTCTGATACCATGCTAAGAAATAGACCTAGGATCTAACTCAACTCCAAAAACTAGTTCATAAGGTGAAGATTGTCCAAGACTATATAAGGAGACAAATAATCCCATCTCACACCGATGTGAGACACTAACATATTATAAATACTTTGTATAATATGAATCTTAAGGACAATTCTTAGCTTATTGTAATTAGTTTTATGAAAGATAGTACAGAATTTGTTTCTTCCACAGCTAGATTCTTTAGAGAGAAGAGCAGAAACAAGCCATACAATCTTGTTAATACTAAAAAGAGCTAGTCTCTAGTAACATGAGCAATGAAAGAATTCATCTCCATCCTAGAAACACCACCATCCATCATGGATTCTCTAACTTTTTTACCAAGTTCCATGACTCTCATCCTCATTTCATCTCCCTCTGGTGAATCCATCAATTTCCTAACAGCATTTTCAACTATTCTTGAAGTAACCAAATCTTCGCGACGCTCCCAATCCTTCACAACAATGCCAATTTTCAGCACATTTGTCACTAACACTGCATTTCTAGGCTGATCAAAACTCATAGGCCATGAAGCTATAGGGACTCCCATAGTAATACTCTCCATGCACGAATTCCATCCACAATGACTCATAAAACCGCCCGTTGATGAATGTCCCAAGATTTCAAATTGGGGTGCCCAATCTTTTACAATAACCCCCCTTCCTTGTATTCTCTCTTCATATCCATTAGGGATATTGACTTCTTTTCCTTCTCCTAACAAAGCATCTCTCACTACCCAAATGAACTTTTGGTCACTTTTTTCTAATCCAATTGCTAGCTCTTTGATTTGATCACTAGATAAAGAGCTTGTTGTTCCAAATGAAACTAATATCACTGAGTTTGGTTCTTGTTTATCAAGCCATGTCAAGCATTTGTGACTATGATCTTTTGAATCCTTTTGTACTTTGATTGGATTAAAAGGACCAAGAGCCCATTGGTTTCCTCTTCTTAGTAACCACCTATGTAATTTTGCAAGAATTTCAAGATAAGGCCCCTCAACAACTTTGCATGTGTCAAATAAGATTCCAGAGCAAATATTGTGATGCTTTTCTTGCATGCTAATAAAATCCAAGAACTCATGTGTGAAACTACTATCTAGGGATGGAAGTTCTTCTGGAATTTTAAGAAGTTTCCTAGCACATTTCCCAAGAAATGTAGGGAGATAGAGGGATTTCTCTATGCCTTGCCAAATAATGGAGCTTGTGGTAAAAGCAGAGACAGCATGGAAACAATAGGCCTCAACATTTGGTATAGAAACTATATCCTGAACCACAAAAGCCATTAAGCTATCATAAACAATAACCACTCTCCTAGTTGTGCTAGAGAGTTCATTTAGGAATGCAATTATTGGCTCTCTCAAGGTTAAGGATAAATCAAGTGTTGATGCTATGGATTTTGACATGTTAGGACAAGGAGATTGGACATTATAAGATGAAGGTATTGGGATTTCTTTGAAATGGATGGTAGGAGTAGTAACGGTGACAGGATCCCAACCATGGACGCGAAGTTTTGCATGTCTAATAAATGTGTTAAATCCAACATAATGGACTTGTAAGTTGTACGATGACACGAGGCGAGAGAGATGGAGGAGCTGATTTAGATGTCCTTGAGCTGGAAAGGGCACCATGGCTATAGCAACTTCTTCTTTTTTGGCGCCATTTTGGCTATGGTTTGTTAGAGAAATAGCATTTGTAGCCATTGCAAGAATTTTATGAGAACCTCTTCTTTGGTTGGTTGTTTCAATAAAATGTAAGCTAGGTCTTATATATATACTAATTAGTAAAAATGTAAAGAATAGGAGTTCAATTGTATGACGTTGCATGTGTAGAAATGTACATGAAATTCGTTATTTTGTAATCCCCGGTATATGATACCTTATAGTTTCGCAGTTACAAGTCATTTTCTCATTACTTTGACGTCTCTCATTTTCTCCCCAAGGTATGAAATCCTTAATAGCTTAACTCTAAGTACATATGAGATATGGATGAAGAAAGAAATACAGACTTTTGAAACTGGTGGTCATAAACTTGTCATCATAACATTTCTATTGTTAAAAGACTTTTGAAACTTCTGATCTTAAATATGTCATAACATTTATATGCTCATAAAAACTTCTTAATAAAGATGAAATGAGAAGTTTAGGGTGTGTTCGGTATGAAGGAAAATGTTTTCCTTGAAAAACATTTTCTAGGAAAACAAGTTGTTTCTTACTTATTTTCTTGTGTTCAGTACGCAAGTAGCAGGAAAATATTTTTATATATTTAACACAAAACAATGAGAACGAATAGGGTAAGGGGATGGAGTAAAAAAAGAACTATAACTTTTTTTAAAAAACAATTTTTAAAAAAAAGTAATTTTTTTTTCTTATGGAGGGGGAGGGGTAGGGAGTAGGCGGGTAGGAGGTGGGGTGGGGGTAGGGGGTGAGAAAAAGTTTTAAATTTTCTTTAAAAACAAATTTAAAGAAAAAATTTAAAAAAAAATATTTTTTGGGGGGGTGGGTGGGGGTAGGGGTAGGGTAGGGAGAGAAAAAAGTTTTAATTTTTTTTAAAAAAATAATTTAAAAAAAATAAATTTTTGGGGGGGTGGGGTGGAGGGGGTGGGGCGTGGGGGGGGGGGTAGGCGGTAGGGGTAGAGGTTGGGGTGAGAAAAAAAATTTAATTTTTTTTTAAAAAAACAAATTTTTAAAAAAATTAATTTTTTTTTTCTTTTTTTTTGGGTCGGGGGGGGGTGGTAGGGGTGGCGGTGAGAAAAAGTAATTTTTGGGGGATTGGGGGGGGGTGGGGGTAGGGAGTGGAGTGGGGTAAGAAAAAAGTTTGAAATTTTTAAAAACAATTTTAAAAAAAAAAAATTTTTTGGGGGGGAGGGGGGGGGGGGGGAGCGCGGCTGGTAGGGGAGGGGGTGAGTAAGAACCCCTTTTTTTGGGGAGGGGGTGGGGGTGGGGGTGGGGGATGTGTGATTTTAGGAGTGGTATCAAAATTGCAACTTGTTTTCCTACTTTTATTAAGGAAGTCATTTTCCTTATTTCGAAGGAACTTGTTTTCTTAGGGAAAATGTTTTCCAAAATTTTTAGCCAAACGAACATGAGAAAATAGGAAAATACATACCGAACACACCCTTAAAGTTAAATATTTTCTAATTTAAAAGAGATTATTCTTTTCAGAACGAACTAAAAAAGAAATAGTAGGATTACATAAACTGGAAGGAGCAAAATAATTGTCAAAAAAAAAGAAGAGACACCTAAATCTCTTTTTCACCTCAACTTACCTATCTAAACTAGGGGTGTACAAAATCGAACCGCAAATTGAATCAAACTGCAAAAAAAATTCGACTAGTGGTTTGGTTTGACTTGGTTTGGTATTAAAAAAAAATCCGACTATAATTGGTTTGGTTTGGTTTGGTTTGGTTTTAACTAAAAAAAGTCAAACCAAACTGAACCAACTCGATATTACATATATACTATTTTTAAAAATATTTTATGCATAAAAATATTTATTGTGATGTAATTTATAAATATTTCTTCAACTTTTTCATAGTTTTTATCTTTCAACATTTTATTTCAAGTTTAAACTTAGAATTTTAAATGGTCCAATAGGTCTTTTTACAACCCATAGATATTAGAACTCAAATAAAGCCTAAATCAATACGAATGTTAATAAAAGATTATTAAATTCAACATTATGAATGACAATCATGTTAGATATTTATTCTTTAATTTTACATAAATACATAAACTAATTTATTTTTCTGTTTAATATTTAGTCATGTAGTTAATACTTATTAGACTTATTTTAGCATGACTTAATACTTTTAAATTATGATTATTTTTATTATGATTTATTAATATGCAATATTTATTATATGTGATTTCATTATTTTTTGGTTGAATATTTTATTGTCATCACTCACTTCATAAATTTCAAATAAAGTGAATATATTTTGTGTTATTTTTTTTAAGAAATACCTTAGATAATTGTATTTTGCTCGGGCTAAAGAAATATTTGAAGCACAAGTTAATTATATATTTGTATGAAGACTTTAACGGGAAAACCCCGAGGAAATCGAAAAAAACGAGGTTGGAAAATCCGACTTTTATTGGTTTGATTTGGTTTATAAATTTAAAAATCCGACACTAATGGTTTGGTTTGGTATTTAAAAAATTCGAACCAACCCGGTCCATGTACACCCCTAATCTAAACTATCAATCCCTTTGTATTAAAACACACCTCTATGCTAAGTTGGCCAAATATTTGTTCTCAATACAAGCGTGTGTAATTAAGTCAACTCAGCATCGAGGTGTGTTTTAATACAAAGAGAGTGATAGTAGAAGTATGAAACTCGCTAAAAGGTGATAATTTAGGTAGGTAAATAGAACAATAGATAGTTAATATATGAAACTCGCGAAGAGGTGATAATTTATGTAGGTAAATAGAACAATAGAAATTGAGATATGAAACTCACAAAAACGTGATACTTTAGATGTTTTTTTACCATTAACTCTTGTTAAAATATGGTAACATGAATATTCTAGTATGTTAAGGTAGAGTATTGGCATTATTGATTTGCCCAAATCTTGTCACATTTAAAACGCAACAAGAGCTATAATTGCAGTGCTACGTACTCTTTGTCAAAAACAGCATATGAAGCCTATCTTATTTTCTTGGCCATTCAAAAGCAAAAAGTAAGGCAACTACAATCAAACTTAGGCAACGTCCTTTTCTTGAATATGCCCTCAGCATCACCGGTCAGACCCGTGATTCTCTAGAACTAGTGCCGTTATGTGACATCATAATCAATAGCTTCCTTCCTCATTAATAGGGATATATAGTCCGGTGCACTGAAGCTTTCGCTATGCGCAGGGTCCTAAAAGGATTGGATTACAAAGGTTTAATGTACGCAGCTTTATCTTACATTTCTGCAACAGACTGTTTCCACTGTTTGAACCTCTGACCTCCTAATCACATAGCAACAATTTTACCAATTACTCCGAGCTTCCTCATCAATTGCGATCAGAGACAAATTCAAAATTTAAACTTGATATGTTCGATTTATATTTGTAAGGGTCTTTCCACTAAACAACATAATATTGTTATTCTAAAGTTCAGTTCAGATTGCTGGGATATATGATATTTTGATGATTGACAAGAAGCATGAAACAGGTCTGTCAAACTGGTTCATGTAACACTGTTTCAAGAGAGTTTCAAAAACAATAGGACTTCACTATGGATAATTAGTCCAAGTATGAAAGGAACAGAAGTTGCCACCTTAACAATTAATCAGGAAAGGACATGGGCAAGTATTGGAGAGGTTGAGTTCGACTACAACACTCTAAGCAATGAGTTTGAAAACAAGGAGTTACAATTGAAGTAGAACTCTAAGCAAGAGTTCATGTTGTACAAGGAGCTTTGATCAAAGTAAAACTTATGAAGAGTTTTGCTTAAACACAAGATCTGTTCAACAAAGGAATCATGCACTCACACAGCAGGAAAAGCATTTGACAAATTGACTTATAATTAGCAAGTGTAAGCTGAAAACCTGAAGAAGCACATCGAAGAACCTGATTTTAGTATTGGTCCTAGCTAAGAGTGTTAGCATTGATGTACTAGGAGTTGGTCATTGAGTTGTAATCTTAGTTTCAGTGTGTTATAAACTGAATTAAGAGTGTTGGCTTCTAGTTGGGGATAACTCGAAGACTTGGGAACACATACCTTGGAAGGTCTGTGTATTAGGAATCAGAGTTCATAATTCCTTAGGTTACATAGGTTTGTAATCTTTGTTGAAAGGCTCATTGTGTTAAGTGAAGTCGGGGTTAAATTCTGAGAGGTACATGTCGTGTTTTTTTATACCTTTTGTGAGTGGGGTGTTTTTCACATAAAACTATATCATGTTCATTGTTTACTGTTTTCATTGCTTCCGTAGGAACACGTTAGGCAACCGCTTCACTCGTACGGTTCATTCACTAAAACACTAGGTCGTGCAGACTAACACAAATTTTAATATTTGTACATTTCAGTGCTCTCCTTACTGTCTCATATATAGTCCTAATAGGTTTAATATCTTTACATGACTCCAAATATTTTCCTATTTATATGTATATCACTACTGATAAAACAAGAATTAGAGACAGATAAATTAAATAGTTACATACTAAAATCAGTCGCTAATTCTATTTAGCTATAAATTATTGAAATATTATGCTAGCTACGAGCAATTAGCGAAGGATTTAATAGCATGCATTTAGTGTGTAAATATTTATCTCCGTGAAAATTGCTTACCAGATGTACATTCACGCAAGTAGTTATCGGTGTACCATGTAAGACTTTTTTCCCATAGTTTGTGTCACGACGCCCCTAAAAACTTATCCACACCGGGTTATACATCAAACCAATGCAACTTATCATGGTTAAGTGATTTAATGAAGTAATTATATATATTAATTAATTATGGTTAAGTGATAGTTGTATGTATTCAAACACATGTCATGTATCTATTGGTTGATGTAAACACCCGGTGTGGGTAAGTTTTTTCCACGGATTATAATGAGACGTAATTGACACCCAATTCCCTTACTATCCGTTGAGTAAACCTAAGCCTGTCAAACGGGCCGGGCCGGGTCAGACCGGCCCACATAAGTTGCAGCCCACCGGTTTCATGGACTGGGCCGGTCCGGGTCCAGAATAAATGGGCCGGTCCGGTCCGAGCTGTTTTGAGCAAAATGCTCAGCCAGCCCAGCCCAGGCCCGTCACCCATTTTTTGACCGGGTTTCACGGGCCGGTCCGGTCTAATTATGTGGGCCTTCATGGGCCGGGTTTGGGGGCCGGTCCATGGGTTTCACCTTTTTTTTTAATTTTAAATTTAAAAATTGAGTTCTAATCATGTAATGTAGTGTTATCAATTTTAAAGTGTGATATAATTATAATCGTTTAATTAAAAATTTCAAATTTGAATTATATATTTATATTTTATAATAATATAGTGTACTAGTGTAGTAATATTTTATATTTTATAATCATGTAATTTGAAAATATGAAATTTGAAATTTAAAATTTAAATTTCTAAATCCAAACACTCCAAACTTCAAATTTCAAAGTTAAAGTTCAAATTTTAATGCATTGAAAGTTGAAATTTCAATTTTCAAAGTTGAAATTTCAATTTTCAAAGTTGAAATTTCAATTTTCAAAGTTGAAATTTAAAATTCACAATATGATATACATATGATGTATATAGAATATTCACAATATGATATACTTGTGATGTATATAGAATATTCACAATATGATATACTTGTGATGTATATAGAATATTCACAGTATGATATACATATGATGTATATAGAATATTCACAATATGATATACTTGTGATGTATATAGAATATTCACAATATGATATACTTGTGCTGTATATAGAATATTCACAATATGATATACATATGATGTATATAGAATATTCACAATATGATATACATATGATGTATATAGAATATTCACAATATGATATACATGTGATGTATATAGAATATTCACAATATGATATACATGTGATGTATATAGAATATTCACAATATGATATACTCGTGATGTATATAGAATATTCACAATATGATATACTTGTGATGTATATAGAATATTCACAATATGATATACTTGTGATGTATATAGAATATTCACAATCATCATCATCACCATCATCATCATCATTATTATTATTATGTACACTTACGTCAACTTCATTTTCTTCTTCAATTCCATAATTTTCTTGTGCCTCAAAATAATTCATATCATGTGCACCCACAGGAATATCTCGTTCTCCTATCTCACTAGGTGATGGTGGAGGCACACGAGAATAATTATTTCTACCGCTTGTATTACCTCTACCAGAAGTGATTTTTTTCTTACTACCACTACTACTTCCGGGACATAAATTTTTAACACTTTTACCAAGTCGTCTTACTTTATCCATTTTATAAATTAAATTAATAAATATTAAATACGCAAAAATTAATACAAAAATATATTCAACAAACAATATACTAATTAAAAGTAAGAGATAGAACGATTATACCAAATTATCGGAGACAAACAAGTAATTAAGCAACCGTAAATTGATGAATTGAACACTTGAACTTTTTCCAACTTGGTGTTGTTGATAGCAAAATAATAAAGTAGATATTGCTAGAAATCAATAGAGAAAATCAGAAAATTGAGAGAGAATGAGAAGTATTTTGTAATAAAAATGATGAAATTTAGAAGGTATTTATATATGAAAAATGGGTGAATTTTTAAAATGGAGAAGAATTGAACGTTGGCCCAAACGGCATTGTAACCGTTGGACCAACGTTCAACAAATGCCTGAAAAGTGAAAAGGGCCAAAAGGCTTCCAAGGCTTAAAGCCTTAAACATAGCCTGAAAAGGCTATTATAGAGGCTAGGGCCTGCAGCGGCCCACAACAGGCCTAGTGACAGCGGCCCATGTGGCCTGTCAGCAGCCCAAGTCCCAAAGCCCCAAATGCCAAATCAAATAAAAAAAAATAAAAAATTTAGTACCCGGGCCGGTCCGGTCCGGTGCACCGGTGGGCCAGGTCCGGTCTCAGAACTGGGCCGGTCTCCCGGGTTGCCAGGCCTGGACGGCCCAGCCCACGTTCCGGCCCACGAACCCGAATCTCTATTCCGTTGTTGGGCCAACCGGTCCGGTTCTCTATTTGGGCTGGTCTTACCGGTCCGGTCCCGGTCAGACCGGCCCAGTTGACAGACTTAAGTAAACCCAATACTATGTGCATGTTAGTATGTGATGACTATGTGCATTTAAACTAGCTAACATTTAGGCAATAAATGAGGCGTTATAGCTAAAGTTTACCTAATTACAAAATATAGCTACAGTTTAGTAGCTAAATATACAATTAGAAATTGTATATATAACTACAAATTCGCTTTAGAGATTTGTATATGAGCCCCGAAATTCGCTTTATATACAAATACAAACTTTTAGAGATTTGAATATGAGCTCTAAAATTCGCTTTGTATACAAATATAAACGTATATGAGCTCCAAAATTAGAGAGCCCTCCAAATTAAAAAATTGTATATGAGTCTCGAAATATACAAATATAAAAACTATGTATATATAGCTATTTTATTTAAACCTTAGCTACAAAATGTAATTATTTTAAACCTTAACTATGACATGTAACTAAGTCCAAAAGTTTCTACGTTGCGTAATTTTTCCTTTAAACTATATACTCATGTGTGGGGCAAGCATGAGATAGATTAGTCAAGACTTTTAGGGGGGCATTGGGTATGGGGATGGGATAGACAAAGTTATTTCATAGGATTAATTATTCCACCACATATATGAGATAACTTATTCTATCACTATAATATAAATGATGGGATAAATAATTTCTAGACTAATTAATACCTCTAATCAAATATAAAATAAAATAATCTTACATTTATTTCAGGATTATTATATCTTATCCTCGTACCAAACGACTTCTTAGTATTAAGCTGACCGCGAGGGTTCTATTATGTGTATTTAAATTGCCATGCTACTTTCAGTAGCTTCATGTTATGAACATGATTTATATTAGTTGTTTTGCTTAGTTTATCGGGCTTCTTATTTTATTGTACGGTGACAAAAAAAAGTTTCCAACAAAATGGTCACATGTATATATAATATATCAATATTATATAAATAATATTTAATTATATATACAATATATAATTATATATCAAAGAGATGTATATAAATTCATATAAGCTTTCTCTCTCTCTCTCTCTCTCTATATATATATATATATATATATATATGTATAACCGTTGATTTGGAGAAAGAGGTGACGTAGGAAAAGTATCGGGAGTGGTATATTCCCAGAGCCTTGAGATCTTTCTTTTGCTATTCTCTGGCCAGATCTAGGTGTGAACCAGGAACTTACCATTGTGGAGAGAGAATGAATATGCCAATTACTACTCTGCATATCTGATGTGTACTTCGGAATATTGGAATGTTTATCGGAGACGGACGACGGTAGAAGGAGGTAACAACCGGGTTAAGCGCTCCAGTAGCTCTAGGAGTTCCCGTTCTCGCTTTTCTTGATCTTCCAAGCTTGAAGCTCGCCTACCAACTCAAATCTCCTTTAAACACTTCCAAATTTTAGATATGAGCTCCTCTCGATGTTTTGAGTCTTTTGATACATTATTCACTTGAAATAATTCATGTTTTTGGCACGTCAAATTTTAATATCGAGTTATGAAGAAGTTTTAATATCTAATGGAGTCTTTCAATCTCAACCAACTCATAATCTCCTCTAAACAGTCCCAAATTTTAGATATGACCTCCTCTCGATATTTTGAATCTTTTAATTAATATATTATTCATTCAAAAATAATTATATTTGTGACACGTCAAATTTTAAAATCAAATTTTAAAGAAACTTTAATGACTAAAAGCAGTGAAGAAAAAGGAAGGAAGAAGGAAAGCATCAAAGAGGAGAACAAGAAAAAAAGAAGTAGAAGAATGGAGAAGAAAAGAAGAAGCCGAAGAACGAATAAGAAAAGAAAAAGAAAAATGAAATAGAAGAACTGAAAAATGAAGAGAAGTAAAAGAGTAGTGAGTGAAATACGCTTCGGCTGAAGTAAAATATATCGAATGGTAATTTTAAGTAATTAATGATAATTGAGTTACTTTTTAATAAGAAATTTTAATTTAATAGATATTGATTTATTTGATGAATGCAATAGTGCATATTTGATACCAAATACATGTATTTATAAAATTTATATTAAATACATCAAATTAATACGAGATACACTAAATGAAATTAATACTAGATACAATAGATGAAATTTTAATATCGAATACATATACACTAGCTACAAACAAATACATGAAATTATGAAATACAAATACATTGTGAAAGCACAAATACAAAAAGTCATTGTTAATTAATACTGTCAAGTAGAAATCGCACATGAAGTGAATCACCAATACAGTCACTTGAATTTGATTTTTGCAGTGATGAAGGATTGATAGAAGAGAATTTAGATTTTTTGCTCTGTTTTTTAGCTCATGAATGCGCAGTGTCTTCAGAAATTGTTATATACGTGATTTTCTCCTTGTTTAATGTATTTTAGTTATAAAGGATCTTAATCAATCAAAAATAGTTCATTTTTAACGCGCATGTATCAATCAAAAATAGACCAATTTTAACGCGCATGTATCTGAGATACACTGATCACCCAAATTAGATATATGTATCCAAAATTAATCTTAGACAACTTAAGTAATTATTAAAATTATCGTTTCATTAAGTATTTAGCACCTATAATAGCATGCTTTATGAAAGTTAGGCAGGTCCAACCATTTTTCACAAATAGGCCTAAAACTTTTTTTTTTTAACCAATTCTTAGGGAATTGGGCTTTTAGGTTTTTTTACATTAGCACTGTATTAGTCCAAACAAAGCCCCAATACAAAATGATATTCTTTTTTACTATTTTTTTTATAAACTTTAATATACTTGTTGTACACTGAGTATATACCGGCAACTACTACAAAATATTACGATTAGGTGGCTGAAAGTGTATTTTTAGCCGACTGATGAAAAAAGTCATTCAACATGCACCGATATTTACTGGCGAAGCCAGAAATTTCATTAAAAGTGTTCAAGATTTAATATATACGTATGAAAAATAATCTTTGACCTCTATACTTAATATAATTTTCTATATTCATATATAATTCTTCGACAAAGGGTATTCGAATGGCCACCATGCATTACATATAGCTATGCCACGATATTCCATTACTGGGGATGGGCTACAAAAAAAATCTCTTTTTTTAAAAAAAATAAAAAATTGAGTTTGGATGAGATGGTGTGGGGTGGGGGGGTCCGGGGGGTGGGGGTACAAGAAAAATTACTTTTTAGGGTGAGTGGGGTGGAGGTGGAGGTGGGGGTGGGGTAGAATAGAAAAAATATTTTTAAAAAATTGTGTGAGGTAGGGGTGGAGGTGGAGGTAGGAGGTGGGAGTAGGGGGGTGTAATGACGTGAGTGTGGGATTGGGGTGTTGTGAGGGCGGGGACTTGTTTTCCCTACTTTCATTAGAGAAGTCATTTCCCTTATTTTCAAAAAACTTGTTTTCCTAAAGAAAATATTTTCCAAATTTTTGGACCAACCAAACACAAGAAATATTTTCCTCCATACCAAACATACCCTAAGGGTGTCTTCGATATGACTGAAAATGTTTTTCATGAAAAATATTTTCTTAGAAATATCTTTTCAAGAAAATAAATGAATTTCTTTTTTTTGTTGTTCGATATTCAAGCAAAAAATATTATCTTAAAAACATTTATATATAATCTAGAAAAATACTATTAGAAGTGAGGGTGAAAGATAGGAGTACGGGGTGGTGAGGATAGGGGCTACGGGGATGAGTTGAATATGAGGTCAGTGGAAGAACCATGATTTTTACTAAGGGGATTCAAAATATGAAAAAGTAAACACACAAACTAGCTGAAGAGGGTTCAACATCTACTATATATACATAAAAAATAATTTTAATCGTATACAAATTAAGGGTAATTTTTTGTTGAAGGGGGTTCAGATGAATCCCCTAGCACCAACTGGCTCCGCCTCTCTATGAGATGTATTGGAGGGTTTGGGATGACATATTCAATGTGGAATGCTACTTGTGAAACTTGTTTTCCCTACTTCCATTAAAGAAGTCATTTTCCTCATTTTTAAAGAGTTTATTGTCCTAAAAAAAATATTTTTTAATTTTTTTGATTAATCAAACATGAGAAAATTAAAATTGATTCCTCCATACCGAACTCACCCACTTAATCTTTAATTAATCAAAAAACTCGTTCAAACGTAAAATTATGCATGTTGCTTTTTTGTAAAAATTTCATGGGGGCAGTATGTTTGATAACACCATTTAATCTGCACCCGTCTTTTTAATTTATATATATATATATATATATATATATATATATATATTTCTTACGATGTCAAAAGTTATGTTAGACATAATCAAATTTTAGACACATATGACTGAAGTTTAAAAAATAATCGAAGTCAGGCAAAAATGACTGAAGTCAGACACAAATTACTAAACATGACTGAAATTTTATGAGGTAAATTAAAAATGACTAAAATGAGGTAAAAATAATTCAACTTCTACCCTATATGACTGAAGTTAAATTTTATAAATACTAACTTCAAATACCATATATCTAAAATTATTTCAAAATAAGTACATGTATAAAATATTTTTAAAAAATAAACACAAATTAAATAGCCACGTCAAAATCGATTATTCACACTTTGCCCATAATTTGTAGCACCTCCTGTGGTTGTCCAATAACAAAAAATATTTTGTGACCATGTAGGCATATATATTTCATGTAGTGGGACAAGTTTTCCCTATACTCCATGTCTTGAAAAGGACCCAATTTCACAACAAATAAAGATGGCGCCAAAGAATATTCTTATAGTATTTAGGTATAAACCAATTACATGATTCCATGATTCGAATTCGGGGGCGAAGCCACATGAATGCGAGGGCTTTATTCGAATCTTCTTTGGCGAATAATTAAATTGGGTATAAAAGGTTAAACAACTTTTATGTATATATAATAGATGTTGAATTTTTTATACTTTTTCATGTGTTTACTTCCTCATATTTTAAATTCCTTAATGAAAATTTTGGTTAAAAATTCGAATAATTAAGAAAACATTTATTTATATAGTGGCATATACGTTTATACCATGTGCAAGATGAATCAAATTAATCTAATTTGGATGTACGTGTTTTTGTAAGTTACTTATGAATCATTGAGAAGAATTAAAGAGTTGTTGTCAACAGCTTTCTTGACCACTTCAAATTTCAAATTCTCATGCCAATTATTGCTTTTTGAAGAAAAAAAAACATAGAATATAATTCATTGAAAAAAATATAATTTTATTGAAAAGAAAAGGACAACATTTTGTAGTAATTTTGATTTGTCATTGTCAATAACAGGAAAAAGAAAAACTTACCTATACTTGACGTTTGAGCGGATCTAGCCCTTGAGTTATGGGTTCACGGAAACTCAGTGATTTTTGTTCATACTCTATTTTTGTAAGTAGGAATGTCTCCATACTAGTAGGTATATAGGAGTGCATTGTCTTGTTGTCTTTATTAGTAATCGTAGGATTACTTTTGTAGTTTCTTGTTCTTCGATTTCTGTCACTATCTATTGTTTTGTTTAGTTCGATTATAGTATTATTTTATTGTAGTACTGTTCTGCTACTATTTGTTATTTTTGTTACTATCTATTATCTTTTGTACTTCCATTACGTCTTTTTCCAGACTGTTTTTGTCTTAAGCTGAAGGTCTATCAGAAACAACCTTTCTACCTCACCTCTGAGGTAGTGGTAAAATCTGTGTACACTAGCTCTGCCCTCTCCAGACCTCACTTTGTGGGACTACACTGTGTATGTTGTTGTTGAAAAAATTCACAAAATATTAATAAATAGTTGATTGTGAATCTAATTATTATTTTATGTTAACTTGATATCATTTAGGAATTCATAAATTTCAAAATTTGAATCCGACTCTGATTAAATGATGTACTATACACTAAATAACCACAGTACATTGTCATAATTAATTAATAATTGAGGTGAATAATACATTAGTTACCTATGATTAAGTTTTCTTTTTTGTTTTTCATCTAGTGTTTGGTGCCCATATTGAAGTCTCCACTAATACAGATTGCACACCGCACAGCGGCGCTTCCAACAAAAAAATAATTCATACCTAGGACTCGAATCCAAGACCTCTGGTTTAGGGTGTAGCAGTCCATCACTGCACTACCTATGATAAGTGTTAAAAGTGCATGTAGAAGACACATATCATGTAATTATTTAAGCAAAGTGTTATGTCAAGAAGAAACACAAGTTGATCTTACATAACACTCTCGACATCATTTACAGCCCATTACATATGTTATTTAGTTGTATATCTTTGTTACAAGGAATTGGTAAAATATAACACATGAGATTAGTAAATAAAATACATAAAATCTTTTTGCAAGATAATATTCTCCTATTTAAATTGTAATTGATCCTTAAAGATATTGAAAAAGGAATAAACTATGTATTGTAATTGGAAATTTAGGCAAAATAAGTAAACAAGACTATAATAAACACAACTAGCTACTCAATTATAAAGTAACAGCTTGTCCCACATGAATTCCAGCATGTTCAACTTAGGTTGCCAGTGAGATCCCTAATAAAAAAGGGAAATTAAACCATTATGTTCCCTCAATACCACATTTTTTTTAAGTATCGCAGCACTTGCTTGGATCATTGTTACATGTCATTTCATAATGTATCATATATATTATTTTGTATTGTATTATTTTGATGAATAATAAAATATTTGAATAGATTGTATTATTTTCTGTCATTACATAAAGTCACAAGTAATTTAAAGGACAAACCTATAAGAAAAGTATAATAGATAAAACTATTATAAAAAGGTAGGATAAAGGATAAAATATGATTATTAGATAATAACTAAGCAAAGACAAAATGAGGGGAAAAGTATGGTAACGATGTGATCACACCAAATCGGTTGTTACATAAAATGGAACTTTTCGTTGTTACATAACAATGGATTTAACTAGGGGCATATAAAAAAAATCGACAAGCCGCACCAAATCGATAATTGAATCAAGTCGAGAAAAACAAATTCGATTAACGGTTTGATTTGACTTGGTTTGGTATTGAAAAAATTCAGATCGTAATTGGTGTGATCTGATTTTAACTAAAAAAAAAAGTCAAATCCAACCAAAACAACTCGTCATTATATGTATATAATTTTTAAAAAATATTTATTGTGATGTAATTCATATATATTTCTTAAACTTTTTTATAGTTTTTATCTTTTAACATATTATTTCAAGTTTAGAATTTAAACACAAAACTTTGAATGATCCAATAAATTTTGTAGCCCATAAATTTTAATAACTCAAATAAAGTCCAAAGCAAAATCAAATCAATACTAATGTTAACAAAAGAAATTCAATTTAACACTAGGAATGACAATAATGTTAAATTTTTATTCTTCACTTTTGTATTGGTTTAGATAGTTAAAAGGGAAAAGGACACCACATGGCCAGTCGGTCAAACTATTTCCATAAAAAATGGTCATTTCAAAATAATGTCATTATATGACCACTCGGCTATTTAGATTTCATGTTATGACCATTTTTAAATTTGGGCAAAACTGTAGAGAATGTGTATCAAAACTGTATAATTATTTGTATATAATATGTATATGTATAAGATTTCTATAGAAATTGTATAGGATGTGTATAGAAACTGTATAATTATTGTGTATAATATGTATCTATATAAGATTTCAATAGAAACTATATAGGATGTGTATAGAAACTGTATACTTGTTGTATATAGGACGTGCATAGAAATTGTATCATTGTTGTATAGAATATGTATAGCGACTCCAGTGCTAGCGATTTTAGCTAGAAAGTGGAATTTTTCCCTTGGCTATTTGCTGGGATTTATTCAGCCGACTGACCATTTGTACTTTTGTTCCTAGTTAAAATACATAATTTTTTGTTTAGTATTTAGTCATGTAATTAATATTTATTAGACTTATTTTAACATAATTTAATACTTTTAAATTAGAAAAAATGGCTAAAATGACACCTATACTATAATCAAATTTACAGTAACACACTTTTACTTTTTGTGAGTCCTATGACCCCTAGATATCTTTTTAAAAGCATTTTTTTTACATTTATTAGTCACATAGGAAAGAAATAACAATCATTTTTTATTTTCTCTTTAATTACATTATTCCTAATTTGTAGCAGTCATTGATAAATAAAAGGGATTGAAGCTTAAAATTTTCATTTTCTTTTCTAGTAGCGATTGTGTTGGGTGTAATGAGTGATGTTATATATATAGTCTCATTAAGTGGGGTTTGGAGAGGGTAGAGTATGTTCAAACCTTATCCACACCTCAGAGATAAAGAGGTTGTTTTCCTATAGACCCTCGGCTCAAGAGAAAAATAGTCTAGAAAAAAAAGGTAATAGAAGTACACAAAATAACAAATAGTAACAAAACAGAAGAAAGTAACAGGACAATAATTGCAAAAAAATAATATTATAGTCAAATTACAAGAAACAATAGATAGTAACAGAAATCGAAAGATAAGAAACTACAGGAGCAATACTACAACTACTAGTATGGACGGATAACAAGACAATTCACTACTACCTACTAATCGTCTACCCTAATTTGTATCCTCCAGAACCTCCTATCTAAGATCATATCCTCGGTAAGTTGAAACTGCGTCATTTACTGTTTAATCACCTTTCTCCTATACTTCTTCGGTCTACCTCTATCTCTCCTGAAATCATCAATTGCCAACCTCTCACACTTCCGTAATAGGCATACATACATCTCCTCTTCATATGTTCGAACCATCTCAAATTCACTTCCCCCATCTTGTCCTCCACCGAAGTCACTCTCACCTTGTTCCGGATATCCTCATTTCTAATCCTATCTCTACTAGTATGCTCACACATCCATCGCAACATTCTCATTTTCGCAACGTTTAACTTTTGAACGTGAGAGTTCTTGACTGACCAACACTCCACCCCATACGACATATATAATGGGTCTAACTACCACTCTATAGAACTTTCCTTCAAGTTTGGGTGACACCTTCTTATCACACAAGACTCTGGATGCGAGCCTCCATTTCATCCACCCTGCACCAATATAGTCAGTGACATCTTAGTCAATCTCCCCATTTCTTGGATAATAGACCCAAGATACTTGAAACTTTCTCTCTTCTGGATGAGCTATGTATCAAGCCTCACTTTCACATCCGTCTCATGTGTTACATCACTGAACTTTCACTTCAATTGTTTTGTCTTGGCCCTGCTCAACCTGAACTCTTTAGATTCCAGGGTCTGTCTTCAAACCTCCAGCTTTGCGGAAAAATTAACTCTGTCGCAAATCTCGTCATTCAGAACTATGACATCCGCAAATAACATACGCCATGGCATATCACCTTGAATTTGTCACGTCAATACATCCCTCACCAAGACAAGGCGCGCATCAATAAACTATGAGTACGTAATACAAAAATATGTAAAAGACGGATATCATGCAGCCTTATGATCATAACCTTAGATGTAGGTAAAGATTTTTATATGAGAGAAATCTTAATATTACTTGGTGCAAAAGTCATTGGAGAAGAAAATTTTCAAGTTAAGATGCTTCATATCTCTAACTTGAAAACCAAATTAAGCAGCAATTGAAAATTGGTGACCTATACTGAACCCTTTGATACTGCTAATTAGGGATTAAGATAATGGGATCATATGTCCCCTTTCTTATTTTTTCAGAGCTATAAAATACCTTAGTAGAGGATTGAACGTATGAAAAATGACGAGTTTTAAACACCATCCTAAATGTGCCAAATTGGTCATAACATATCTTAATTTTGCTAATGATTTATTGTTATTTGCTAGAGGGAATATTCCTTTTACCTCCTTAATTCAGCAGTATTTCACTAGATTTTCTACTACCTCTTAACTTCAGAGTAACATGGATAAGAGCTCAGTGTATTTTGGGGGAGTGCCTCAAGTTGTCAAGTCTCAAATTATTATTCAATTGAGCTTTGGACTAGGTGAGCTTCCTTTCAAATACTTGGGGGTGCCTCTAGCATCAGGGCCGACTTAATCATTAGGCCACTAAATCAACCGCTTGAGGCCTCAAAAAATTGAGGCCCCATTTTAAAAAAAAATGTACTTATACATATTTCTTAAAAAAAAAATCATAAAGGAAGTAAAATATTTTTTAAAGGGACCGTTGCACTGTTACTCTTTTTGGGGAGTGGAAAGTTTTTTGAGGGCCCCATTTTAAAAGAAAAAAAGTACTTATACATATTTCTTTAAAAAAAATATATATGTTGTTACTCTTTTTGGGGAATGAAAATTTTTTTGGGGAATGATTTTGGGAAACTAATTCCTTATTTATCTCTTAATAATTTATGCTTATATTATTTTTCACTTTATATTTATCTTTCTTATTTTTTAATTATTTCTATTCTCAATATTGAACACTCTTTCTCTCTCCAAAACTTACTGTTACTATTGCTTCTTGCTTACAATTATAAAAGAACAAAATTACTTTTTGGTGTCTTATTCAAAAAAAATTCAAGAATTGTAATAAGCAATTGAAGAAGCGCAACAATTATTTTGATATCTTTATATAACATATCAAATTCTTGAGCCAGGTTTTATTATTCTAACTCTATTTTATAGTTTTTCTTGAAATTTGTTATTGTTGATGTTCTTAGTTCATAAGTATATATTCTTATTTTAGTTATTATTATAACTTATTTTATATATATTTAGGTCCCCTCTTTAAAGTTTCGCTTTAGGCCCCTAATCTTGTTGAGTCGGCCTTGTCTAGCATCAAAGACACTAAATAACATTTTCAAAAAAATAGCCAAATATTTCATATCAAATTCATCAATGAACTTCTCTATTGGTGTGGGTTCGATTTTCCACCTTGTAATTCTCTTTCCCATTTCCCCTTCCTCTACCCCCATTTTTCCCTTCAAAAAAGCACTTCTCTATTTATATTTTAGATGATCCTATATTAGCAAGTTAAAATAAAGTATGCCATCATTTGGACTATAGATAAGCACCTAAGGTGAAGAATAATTTAAACATCATCACATTAAAAGTTACTTTCACTGTTTTAATTTATGTGACATATTTTGAATCGACATAAAAATTAAAAAATATTTTTTTTAAAACTTGTGGTCGATATAATATTTGTGTGGCTAAAAGAACTTACCGTTAAAAGTAAGATGACAAGTTCAAAATTAAATTATTTTCAAATAGTATATACATGTTTCATTCTTTTTTAAATAAACCAGCAAAGAAATAATATTACATAAATTGAAATGAAGAAAGTGCGTAAAAGAGAAATGGATAATTAAAAGGACAAAATAGGCATTGCCTAAAATTTGAGAGAAAGAATGTTTATTGTCTAAAATTGAAGGTAGAATTTATGAAAAAACTAAGCACCCATTTGGCCATTAGAATTTTTCACTTTCTTTTTTGATTTTTTTTTACTTTATTTGAAAATCAGTGTTTGGCTATAAAAATTCTAAATACAATTTGAAGTTGCATTTGAAATTTGAAAAACACCCAAAACCATGTTTTCACTTTTATAAATTTTTCTTTTTCAAATTTATCCTAATTTTTTTATTTTTATAAAATAACCTCATTTAAATTATATTTCATATTTAAATCATATTTCATGTTCTTTTAAAAAAATACGTTCAATTTACGTTAATAATGATTGGCTGAAAGCTTGTGGTTGCGAAAAGGTGTATTTTAAACACGTCACTGTCTCTCGATGCATGATTGAAAGGCGGCGATTGTGCCTGGGTTTAAGCGATGACACGATGGAGGAATAAGCGCCCTTCTTCACTGAACCACAATCTCATCATACTTGTTAATGGAATACCGCAGAAAAGACCACCGATTACTTTTGGTCACTTCTTACCATCCGGGTTTCAAACGATATTGGAGGAGGATGATACTAGTAGTATTAAGGAGGAAGTGCTACTGAAATCCTCTAAGGAAGAGAGGAAGGACTCAACAGCTCGGCGACTGTAATTCTTTGAAGCTGAGACCTTCATCCATCCCACTCCTACTATCACCGTCTTGTCGGAGGAGAGAACTAATCACAGTGAGCAAAAACCATTATAGTATATTTCACCATCTGTTAAGGATGGTGTCCTCACAGTAACAATTGAGGAAGAAGATATTAAGCATTAGTTGAAGCTATGAGATTCTGCACTGATTGGGTATATACTTAGGAATACACCATCGGAGAAGCAAATAGAGAACTATGCGGATAGAATATGGAGCTTTATTCCACAGCCTCATATCCTAATGCATGAGGATGGCTATAACATTTTCAAGTTCAACTCGATGGAGGATAAGGATTTGGTTTACCAATCTGGGCCATACTATTACAATAATAAGCCAGTTATTCTCAAACCATGGGAATTGAACTTTGAATTTGATCAGGATTTGGTTAGTGTGATTCCCATTTGGGTTCGATTTCCTGGTTTGCCAGTTGGTTATTGGTCTGTTAAGGTGTTGAGTAAGGTAACTAGTACAGTTGGACGACCTATCAGAATTGATGATTTTATTGCCAACTCTAAGAAGATCTTTCATGCGAGAATACTCATTGAGGTTGATGTCCTTAGCCTTTGCCTGATTTTATTACTGTTGAAACTTCTTCAGGTCCATAGATGCATAGCATTGAATATGATTGGAGGCCAAAATTTTGTAATTATTGTCTTGTCTATGATCATGAAATTGAGGGGTGTTGGTACAAAACAGAGTCAGTGCTGCCTGAGGTGCAGTAACTAGGAACCTTGAAGCGAATACTAGAAAGAAGAAACCAATTAGGATGGAGTGGAGAGCCAGGGGTCCTGTGGTGATGCCATTTCCTGTACAGCCTGAGCCTACCAGTGTTGAGACTAGTGTCCTGCCCACTGCTCCTGTTGATGGGATTCTATATACTCAAAGGCCTGGCAAACAAGTTCTTATTGATGCCATGGAGCCTGAGCTTGCTGGGATAAAGGACTATATAGCTGGAGATGATAGTGCTGGCAGCTCCATGCCATTCCTTCCACCATGATCTTAGAAACTTGGAACATAAGGGGCCTAAACCATGTCCATAAGGAGAAGGAGGTAAAACTTTTTCTTGCTAAAAAAAATTAAGGTGTTTGGATGCTTGAAAACAAGGGTGAAAGAGATAAGAGCTTAGAGGATACTAAAGAAAGTAGCTAATGGTTGGCATAGTTATTTTAGTTATGGGCATGCTCATAATGGTAGAATTTGGCTTGTATGGTGATCACATATGAATGTTACAATTATTAAGATCAAAGAACAATTTATTCACTGTTTAATTGAGAACCCTGCTAGTAGTGTCACTTGCTATGTTAAAATTGTATATGTTAGGAATGATTGTGTCTCTAGGGAGGTGTTGTGTTCTGATCTCACCAAGGTGCAATTGCATCAGCAGTGGCCTTGGATTTTGTGTGGGGATTTTAACAATATGCTGAGCTCTTTGGATAGAATAGAGTTTGTTGTCACTCAAAGTGAGACCTAAGGTTTTCAAGATTTAATAGATACTATGCAGTTAACTCCACTAAGAAGTAAATGATGGCACTACACTTGGTACAATAAGTAGGCTGGTAATGACAGGGTGTATAGTAAGATTGACTGGGCTATAGGTGACTTCAACTAGATCCAAAAATGGATGCATGTGGAAGCTGAATTCCTTAACCCTTCAGTATCAGATCACTCACCAATCCTTGTGAAATGTAACCAGCAGGTTAATCTCCATCCCAGGCCATTCATGTTGTTTACTCATGTTATGGACCACCCTAAGTTCAGTGTTATCTTGCAAAAGTTATAGGGGCAGAAGGGTGATGACCACTCTATGGAGAATATCTGGTGGAAACTAAAGCAGCTAAAGCTGAAACTAAAGGAGCTCAATGCTTATATGACTTCTTATCAGCAGTTATGTTTGGCTAGAGAGAAGTTGGATATTATTCAGACTCAACTGCAGGGTCATAGCCTTGATGAAGCTATGATTGTGCAAGAGAAAAAGCTGGTATTGGATATAGAGAAATGGAGTGGTATTAAGGAGAGGGTTCTTAGACAGAAGTCTAGAGCTACATGGATTGAATGTGAAGACTTTAACTCCAGATATTTTCATGCATAATGAAAATCAGGACCTGTCACAATGCTATTACCTCTATTTATATAGAGGTAAGAGTGAAGCTTATTGACCCTCATCACATTGAACAAAAGTTCATCACTGTGTTCTCTGGCTTAATTGGTGAGGTATATATTGACCTACCTTGTTTGAACACTATGATGGTGAAATTAGGAGCTTGTCTAACAGTACAACAATAGAGAGCTCTTATTAGGGAGCTAACTGATGTTGAAATCGTTAAGGCTATTAAGGCAATGCCAAGAGAAAAAGCCCAAGGAATGGATGGGTTTCCTATAAAATTCTTCACAAGGAATTGGGAGGTGGTGAAGGATGATGTACTGCTTGCAGTAAAGGTTTTTTTTTTTGACTGGTAAACTTTATCATACTATAAATACTACTACTATCACTTTAATACCTAAAGTTTCTGCTCTTACAAAAGTAAAGGATTATAGACCTATTGCTTGTTGTACTACTTTGTACAAGATTATTTCTAAGGTCATAACTAGAAGACTCAAGGAAGTTATCTCTAGATTGATTGGATGCTCTTAGTCAGCTTTTGTAGAAGGCAGAAGTATTATTGATAATATTCTATTTAGCCATGAGTTGTTTAAATGCTATACTAGAAAAGGGGTGTCACCTAAATGTGTACTTACGGTAAACTTGAGGTAGGCCTTGATACACTGGAATGGATTTTTTTAAGGAACCTGTTGATTGATCTTGGTTTCCCTGCTATATTCATAAATTGAATCATGGAGTGTGTCACTACTGTGACTTACTCATTACTGCTCAATGGATGCCTTACTACTCTTTTGCTGCTAAGAGAGGTTTAAGGCAAGGAGACCCTATGTGACCTTACCTCTTTGTTTTAGCTATGGAGTATCTGGGGAGGGAAATGAAATAGCTTGCTGCAGATTGTGACTTTAACTTTCATCCTAGGTGCTGGAAACTAGGAAGTACACATATTTGTTTAGTTGATGATGTGTTGATGTATTGTAGAGCTGACATCCAATCTGTGAGGTTATTACATGGTGCTTTTTTGAATTTCTCAAGGGCATCTGGTCTACAGGCTAATAAGGATAAGAGCTCCTTTTACATTGTTGGAGTTGCTAATAGTGTTAGACTGAAATCATGAATATTTTGGGGTTTACTGAAGGAGTTTTACCATTCAAATATTTGGGCATTCCTTTAACATCCAAAAAGCTGAATGTTAACAATTACATTGCCCTTGATAGAAAAAATCACTATTAGAGTCACTTGTTGGTCAGTTAAGCTTCTTTCTTATGCAGGTAGAGTGCAATAGATTAAAGCAGTGCTCTTTGGTGTTCAATCATATTGGGATCAATATTTTCTTATACTAAGGAGGGTCATGAAGAAAATTGAGCAAATTTGCAGAACCTTCCTATGGACAGGGTCTGTCATTGTCTCTAGGAAAACTTTGGTCTCTTGGGATACAATTTGCAAGCTAACAACAATCGGTGGCCTAAATGTGATTAATTTGTGCTTATGGAACAGAGCAACTATTCTCAAGCAGCTGTGGGATGTGGCAAGGCATAAAGAATGCCTATGGATCCAATGTATTCATGGATACTATATAAAAAAGGCCCCTTGAGCTAGTCCAAATACCCCAGAATGCATCTTGGGTGCTTAGGAAGATTTTGGCTGCTAGAGAGTATATTTTGCAGGGGCAAGTAGTCTAGGGTGTCATACATAATACTTTTGATGCTGTGATAAAGAATAACAAATTCTCTATCCAAAAGATGTACACCTATTTGATACCTTAATATCCCAGAGTTGACTGGAAGAGTCTCACCTTGCAATCTAAAATTCATCCTAGATTCAGGTTCATTTTGTGGTTGGAAGTGCAAAGGCAGCTTACTACTGTGAAAATACTACTCAGGTTTGGTATATAAGTTGCACCTGAATGTGTGTTTTGTGGCCATGCCTTGGAGTCATTTAATCACCTGTTCTTTGAGTGTGCGGTTACTAGATCTTTGTGGCCTAGGCTTTGTGGCTGGCTGGGATATCATAGGAGTATCTTAGATTAGTAAGTAGAGGTGCAATAGACAAGTGTTAAGGCAAAACAGAGGACAAGATTGGCTGAGATTACTAGTGTTGCTTTTGCTATGCTAGATACCGTGATCTAGAGAGAAATGAATAAATGCAGATTTCAACATAAACTTTAGAGACTGATAAATTACTGAAAGAAATTGTGCAGCACATACACATTAGAGGGAGCACCAGCGTGAAATGGGAGTCTGCATTGCAGTTTTTAAATTTCTATCCATAGTGTAGAACTTGCTTGTATTGATAAGATGATTAGTATAGCTCTGATTGTATTGCTACTCACTAGCAGTTCTGTAGATAGGATCATAGAGGAAGCAATTAGTCTAATATTGCTCTGAACTTCTTATACATATTTTGGTCATTAATGAAGATATACTGTTAACCAAAAAGAAAAAAGAAAAAAAAATACGTTCAAATTCTAAATATTTATTACAAAAAGTATGACCAAACACAACTTCAATTCCAACTTTGAAAATTCCAAATAAAATAATTTTTTTTATGTCCAAACACCCACTAATTTTGACCTATTTAAGTTTTGGAATATACTTTAGGACATTTTTTGGTTAAAAACTTGAAAAGAACTTGTTTATAATACTCACATACTATTAACCAAAAAAACACTCATATATTAACAGGGCCCAAAATAAAAAACAAGAATGAAATCAGCAATCCTCAATATTTTGAAAGAGGAGCTTGACAAACAATGTTCAAACTTTAAAACTTTCAGATGCAAAGAATTACCTGTGCACAACAACCCCATTTGCACATGGTCTAAGGTGATCCTGTCCCCATTATCCAGCAAAGAGACAACTCTCAACAACCCAACTTCCATTAATACAAATTTGGATCTTCAAGAATCCAATGAGCAGCCAAGGCTAAGTAGTAAGTCTTGATTCTAACAGAGAACTTTTGTTCATTTGTAAGTTCAAAGTCAACCCCATTTATTGAATTGTTGTGCTGAACCTCAATTCGTAGTGGAATTTGACACACCAGATTTTTTATTTTTCAGAAGAAGGTAAAGATCCAAATTTGGATTTTCAAGAATCTAATGAGCAGCCAAGGCTAGTAGTAGTAAATCTTGATTCTTCAATAAAGTTTTGTTCTTTGGTAAGTTCAAGTCAACCCCATTAGTTTGCTGAACTCAATTTTGATGTCTTGCTTCTCGTCCTTGGATTTCTGTTACTATCTATTGTTTCTTTTACTTCGACTATCATATCATTTTATTGTAGTATTATTATGTTACTATCATTTTATTGTAGTATTATTATGTTACTATCTGTTTCGTTGGACTGTTTTTTTCTTGAGTCGAGGGTCTATCGGAAACAATCTCTATACCTCCGTGGTAGGGGTAAGGTCTGCATACACTCTACACTCCCCAGACCTCACTTTGTGGGACTACACTGGATATTTTGTTGTTGTTGTTGTAATTTTGAAGTGGAATTTGACACATCAAGATTTTTTTAATTTTTCAGAAGATGGTTTTCAGAAGAATTCTTGTTCTGATGATGGGTTGTCTAGGATGTGCTGATCAAACAACAGAACCAAATGATAATAATAATATGGAATCCAAGTCATCAGTTGTAGATGAATCTGCTATATCTACTACTTGTAGAGTCAGACTTAGTGATGGGAGGTACCTGGCTTACAGAGAAAGAGGGGTGCCCAAGAACAAGTGCAAATACAGCATCATTCTTGTTCATGGCTTTGGCAGCTCCAAAGAAATGAGCTTTATGGCCTCTGATGTAAACACAAATAACTCTCTCTTTCTCTTTCTCTTTCTGTCTCTTTGAATCTTGAAATCACTATTTTCTGAAAAGGTTAGTAAAGTATCTAACTGCTTTAGATTTGAGAATTGGGTGTTCAGTATCTTAAAATTGAAGAGAAAAGTACTGAAATAGATAGATTCAGAAGTGTTCAAGTCAGAAAAGTTGTTTCCATTTGATAATTTGATTTGATTTCAAGACAAAAGAAATTATTCAAAATGTTGGTTGATGCAAGGGATGCCATCACACCAGTAATGCAATGATCCCATGAAAACTCCAGAGTTGAGCATTCTTGGGTGAGAGTAGTAATAGGATGAGTAAGATGCTAGGCAGTCCTTGTGTTGCATTCCTTGCTGACCTCAATTAGTTTGAGATTGAACTGTAGTTGATCGATATCCCCCCGATACAATGTTGACCGGTTTGATTATTGCTCCAAGTCGATTTGAGATCTTCAAAGATCATCATTTCAATAAAGGCATTGAAGCCAAGTGGCCGACTCCCAAAAAAATTTCTTATGGATCTGCAATTACGTTAATGTTTCTGGTGTTGTTTAGCATTTGTAATTCCTTCTTTTGGTTAGGATTTCTAGAAGGAAGTCAGAAAGTGATCTCATTTTTCTTTCTGTTTTCTCCTGAAGGAATGCCGTTCTTGAATTTGCATAATACTGTTGAGAATGTTCTAATAGTACTTTAGTTCTCAGGAACTCCTGGATGGAATGGGGATATACCTTCTGATATATGACAGAGCTGGATATGGAGAGAGCGATCCAAATCCAAAGCGATCAGTTAAAAGTGAAGCATCTGATATCGATGAGTTAGCTGATCGGTTGCAATTAGGATCTAAGTATTATGTTATTGGCGTGTCGTTGGGATGTTACCCTGCTTGGAGCTGCATCAAACGGATTCCTCAAAAGTAAAGGAACACACTTCAGAAATTTTCAGCTTTCTGTTTTTTCTTTTCAATTGTTCAGGCCTAATTGTTTAGGATTGAAACATATGCTGTTGCAGGCTTGCAGGAGTGGCTCTAGTAGTCCCGTTTATCAATTACAAATGGCGCTCGCTACCTGATGATCTCACGAAGGATGATCACAGGAAACAACTCTGCCGGCTTATGCTTTTGCTCACATGCTATACTCCAGGGCTATTACATTGGTGGTTCACTCAGAAACTGTTCCCATCAGCTACTGTTCTCGAAGGAAATCCTACATTTTTTTGTGACAAAGACTTGGCCGTCTTGAAGAATACAGACGGATATCAATTGTTCACTCAGGTAAACTTCATCAGCTATGCCCAAACAGAGAAAATGAAATAACGTACACACACAACCAACTTTCTTAAAGCAAATTGGGTCAGTTATACTCGTTCAACTTGACTCAATAGTGATACGATCAGTTAAGCCTTAGTTGGCCAATCCCGTGAGCTTTACCAATATGGTTAATCAATTCGATAACAAGTAAATGTTTTACCCACTCCAGCTCCCCCAGAATATATAATCCGATTTTTCTATTCCAATGGTTCCTTGTTGATAGGAATCCACAAGAAGTAAGAAAAATCTCAAGGGATTCGATTTCATACTAATGTGTAGTAGTGTAGGAACTATTTTTTCTTTGTTCTTTATAACTTTGGGGGTAGGGGATGGAGAAATGGGGGAGGGCATTACAAGGCGAGGAATCGAATCCTCACCAACAAGGTGAAAGTTCAGGTAGCCAACCAACCAACGGAGCTACTAAGATTCTCGTATAGGAACTATTCCGATTTCTGGTTTGTGACAGATTTTACTTCTATTGACAGGACGGGATAAGGAAACGAAGGGTATTCGACTCCCTTCGTCGTGACTTTATTGTGGCATTTAGCAAGTGGGATTTTGATCCACTGGAGCTAAGTAACCCGTACCCACAAAACGAAAGCTCCGTTCACATCTGGCAAGGTTACGAGGACAAAGTTGTCCCGGTTCAATTACAAAGATACGTCTCGCAAAGGCTCCCTTGGATTCGGTATCATGAAGTTCCTGATGGTGGTCACATGCTTGTGTATGATACTGTTGTGTGTGATGCTGTCTTAAAATCACTTTTGCTTGGGGAAGATCCTCAATTGTACAGGCCAAAATTAGCTGACTGAGTATTAATTCATTCATGTACCCAAAGAATAACCCCTGTAAGTTACTCCCTCCCTCCGTTTCAGTTTGTTTGTTTTACTTTCCTTTTTAGTCTGTTTAAAAAACAATGTTTGGCAATTCTATAATTGTTTAAGACAACACAATTAAAGGATATTTTGGTATATTTCACATATTTTTAGTTTGAGTTAAGGCCACTAGATTCAAGAATCTTCTTTACTATCTTAAATTTCGTGCCAACTCAAAATAAGACAATCAAATTGAGACGGAGTGAGTAATTAATTTCTAGAAATTGATAAAAGTGTGATTGATTGCATTTTTTTCCATAGTGTAAAGAATTTTTATATTATTAGCGTATCTTAGCTAAGGTATAGCAAGTCATTGCTTTATTTTTTAGGCTAAGGTACCAAGCTTGCTTTGAGTTACTTTTTGTTGTAGATCAACTTAATTTGATGGTATAAAAAACTTATATATTGTTCGAGCATGAAATATAAACTCCTATTCCATTACCATATAAAGAGTTATTTGAAAACTAACTGTTTGGAATATATATGTTTCTTTGGAGACGTCCGATAAAATTGGAACAATACAAAGAAGATTAACATGACTATCATGCAAGATTGACACGCACAGATCAAGAAATGGTCCAAATATATACAATTAGATATATGGATCTCAAGACCATAGAATTCAAATTCCATTTCCTGGCATAGCTATCTATGATGCCTTAGACATTCTAATATTTTTTGTCTCAACTCCAAGAATGATGCCAGAAAAGGAACTTGACTGGTCTTCTTCAATGATAAATGTGTTCTTGATTCTCATTTATTTTGAGATAATTAAATCAAGTACTGGACTTCCATGTCTAGGGTAAGAAGTGCAAAAAATTTACTTTGCTGACAAAATGAATTTCTATATAAAAGAAAGGGTTTTTTTTGCTTAAGAATGGAAGGATTTTATTTTTATATTAAGGTTCGTCCATGGATGTAAAAAAAGGAACTGTTCTAAATGAAACAGTTTCACAAACATCTCTATCGATAGCATACGTTACAAAAGAAGGAGATGCTTAAAAAATATAAGGATTGTTGCTATCCATATATAGTTCCATAGATTTCCTTCCGTATTCTGCCAGGATATCCGCTACCATATTAGTTCATAAAAGAAAGGTTATGAACTAACTTCTTTCCCTAGTAAGGAATACTTGTTTGAAAATGTGCCTTTTGCCTTCAATTTTCCTCCTTGTATCCTTCCACCATGATTATGTTCCTTTGGGGAAATTTGGAGTAAAAGTAATTCGTCGAGCTTCGATAGAATCAAGACAGTAAACGGACAGTCCAGTACACTAAGTTTTTACTATGCGTAGAAATAAAGACAATAGCTAAGTAAATAAGACAATTCTCCCTCTTATGCCTCTTAAGGAATCAACTAATTAGTTATGATGGACATGGCACATACACTATAGCAGGAGGCAGGAGCATAGGCAAATCCAAGATTTAAAATTTAGAGTTCGAGACTCTAGCTCTTTTTTAGTTACTGAATTTTAAATCAATAATTCGTACATATTTAATGAATTTCTTAAAATTAGTTGGTTATATGTAAGTTATTCACTGTATAAAGGTCATGAGCAGTGCATAACCACATGTAATTTAATTTAGGGTGGTCAGTCGAACATCCTTCATCAAAAAATCATATTATGTATATAGAAAGTTATATGAAGTATATTAATCAAAAATTATTTTTATACATATATATTAAATCTTAAATACCATAAACGAAATTTCTGACTTCGCCATTGGTGATGTATGGTTTCGAACAGGAACTGGATATGCTTATTATGGAATTTGAATATTCCTACTTATTTCTCAAGTGTGCAAGTTATGCTTACACCATGTCACTATCATCAACAATGAGAACACATACAAGCTACTTTGATTGATATGAATGATTGTCTAGGCTAATAACCTATAAATCAAATAGAAGAAATTAAAAATAATTTTCCTAATAAAGGATTCAATGCTTATTTGTGGTTGATTTAGTTGAAAAAACTTGAAGAATATTATTATTGAGTTTTGTTGAGCTTGATTGTTGATGAAGACAAATTTGGTCTATTAATTTTTAAAAGTTTGGTCCGAATCTAATCCTTGAAAATTGTCAAAATTGGTATTTGAAGGTTGAATATCTGATTTGGAGACATTTCGAGTTGATTTGGGTCAATTTTGAAGCAAAATGTGTTGGTGAAATTTATGTACTAGTACTCTTTATCCGCCAGAACTAGTAAATAATTTGTTATATATATAAAGTCACAACACTTTTTGTAGTACTAAATATGAATAATTTGTTCAAAAGTTTTGGTTGGCCGCCAAGACTTGTTACAAGGCTTCGTCTTTGTCAATCCGCCAAGACTTGTGGTGACCTCGCAAGCTGACTTTGCTAAATTTATTAAACAGTCTTAAAATTTAAATGGTGACACAAAAATATTCTTCAGAAAAGTACATAGTTATCCCATAGGAGCAAACTATTTACAACTAAATACCCCCTTACATAAAATATTCCTTTAACTAATTACAGAAAATGCCCCCTCTCTGTGATACCATGTCGGTATATGATACCCTATCGTTATCATATAGGACTAAACTTATTTTTTTTTAAAAGAATAAACAAGAAATAATTAAGAGAAAAATATTAATCATTTTATTTATTTATTTATTTTATCTACTCTTTTTCTTTTTCTTTCTTTTGTCCTTCTATTTTTCTCATTTATTTCTTTATTTTTTTATTTTTTCCCTCCTTTTTCTTTCATTTTTTTCTCAAATCATATTATTTTTTATTTTTTCACCATAATTTAATTTCATACTCAATTTTGGCTCCTTTTTTTTTTTTCCCTTTTATTTATTTCATATTTTTTTTAACTTTGTTTAATTCTTTTTTCTTTTATTTTTTTTCTCCATAATCTAATTTCATTCACTTTTTTTGCTCTTTTTCATTGAGGTATGCTTGAGTCCTTCAGTCTGACACTCTCCAATCCTCCATGATACCATCATAATATAACTATATACTTGTATATTATCGTGGAAAACTATTTCAGTCCTTCAATGTGACACTCCTCAGTATACCATCATAGTATATTTATATACTGGCATAGCATCATAGAGGACTGCTTCAGTCATTCAATGAAACTTCCTCAGTATACCATCACAAATATATCTATATATATATTGGCATGTTATTATGAGGACTGCTTCAGTCCTTCAATGAGATACTCTTCATTTCTAGCTCCATGATACCATCATAGTGTATCTATATACTTGTATATTATCATGGAGGACTACTTCAGTCCTTCAATGAGACACTCTTTATTCCTCAATGATACCATTACAATATATCTATATACTGGAATAGTATCATCCTTCAATGAGACACCCCTCAATCCTTCATGATATCATCACAGTATTTTTATATATTTTCATGGTATCACACTTCAATGAGACACTCCTTAGTCTTCTATGATACCATCACAATATATTTATATATTGGCATGGTATCATGAATGACTACTTCAATCCTTAAATGAGACACTACTCAGTATACTTGTAACGACCGGGTCCGTCGTTACAGGTAGTCCAATCGTGCCAAGTTTTAGAGTTAGAAAACTCCGAGTTTGGAGTTTGAAATTCTGGGTTAGGCTAGCCTCGGCCCATTTTGGAGCGAGGTGGAGTCTAGGGAAATTCGGGTAAGGATTGGTTTATGTGTCTTGTGTTAAGATAGTCTTTCGCGTAGCCAAGACATAAAAGAGTCCGAGAAACTTTTCGGAATCAAATTTAGGTAAGTAAAACTCCCGGAATCGCGTTTGACGTGAAGGAGTTGTTTCGAGTCGTCGAAGAAAGCAAGTGTGTTGTAAAATAGCCAAAATTGGGAAATTTCTGGACATTCTGTCCGTGACGAGCGCAACCGTCCGCGGTAGCGGCTTCCGCTATAGCGATGGAAAATACCGCTATAGCGGTGGTCAAGGCGATCAACACCGGTTAAGACCGCTATAGCGGAAGTCGTCCGCTATAGCAGAGAGGAGACCGCTACAGCGGGCCGATGGGATTTTAATGCAGAAATATTCCTAAAAAATATTCAGTTTCACAACTTCATTTTGGGAGAAAGGCTAGGCGATTCCAGGAGATTTTCCTCCTTTTCCCTTCGAATTTCTTTCCTAAGGTAAGATTTCTACTCCCCAATCTTTGTACTACATTTTCTATGCGGTAGAATTGCTAGGAGGGAACTTGGGGAAAGGTTGGAATAACTTAGGAATGGTGAAATCGGGGGAAGGAAGGGGATTCCAAGCATGAATATTCTTTGGCATTGCTAAAAGTATGTTGTTATGATCATAGGTTATTAAATTCTCTATTTTTATCCGTAAAAAATGATAGAAGTAGGTGAATTAATGGTGGAAAAGCCCAGGAAAAGGGTGGGATGATCATGGGTGGCCTGGGGTTTGGGGATTTGGTGCAATCCGGGCATTGTGCAGGCCTTGTGTGTTATTTTAGACCAAGAACGAGAAAGGAATCCGGAACACGGGAAAGCTCGGGTTGAATAGAGCTTGGATCATTTCGAGGTAGGTGATGGCTTACAATTTCTGTGAATGTTGTATATTTTTGTACTCATATCTAAGTGTTTGTATGACTTATATTGCTTAGGGAAGTTGTGTAGAATGTCTAAGGTTCCTGCTTTACAGTATGTGATTTGAACGGTGTTTGCTTGTTGGTTTACAAGTTGTTTGATCATCTATTTGACTGTGGGTTATTGACATTCGATTGGCTCGGGTACCACGCCTGGTACGGGTATAACAAATGGTTGGCTCGGGTACCACGCCTGGTACAAGAATACTAACGGTTGGCTCGGGTACCACGCCTGGTACGGGTTTACTTTTGTTGCATCATTGCACTTTTATTGTTGTGTTGCATTGACTGATATTGGTTCCATGAGTGGACCGGGCTGCTTATTGAAATGTGTTATTGGTTTGGTGGCCCTTGAGCGGCCGTGAATTTCTGTATAACTGTTGTGTTGGTCTTGGTTTAGGCCGGGTTGTTAATTGACATTTTGTGTTGTTTAGAGGGGATCCCAGGGTTGGTCCGGGCTAGACGGAAAGGTGTAGTTATTGGTATATGGTTGTGGCTTAGAGTATAGGTGGTGGAATTCATGCGGGAATAAGCTAAGTAAAGACATGTAGTCTAGGTGTGTCTGTTGATATTGTTGCACGTCTTCCATACCTTTTACTTGATATTATCGTACTGTTTATACACTATTTATTTGAAAACTGGCTGATGATCCTACCAGTACACAGTGGTGGTGTACTGATACTGCACTTGCTCTTCTTTTGGTGAGTACATAAAATCTTCCAGCGGCCGAGACGCGACCTCATCTATAGCACCGGCGATTTCTGACTTCAAGGGTGAGCTGCTTGATCAAGCTACCTTGGATTTATCTCTAGAGTTTCAGCCCACTTGTTTTGGGTTAAAACTACTTTCGTATTTCTTTTTGGGGTTGCATCCCCGTACTCTAGATATTAGTAGTAATGTTTGGTACTGCGACTTTCAGTTTCTAGGAGGATTTTCCGCAGGATGATATTAATGCTATAGTTCTTTACTTATTTAATTGCTAGTTTACTCCTGTTTGCTGGTTTTAGGCTGTTAGTCTAGGCAAAGGGTTGAACTTTATTGGTTCGCTCATCCGGGGGTTGGGTGTGTGTCACTCATGATGGTCTGGGTCGTGACAAAGATGGTATCAGAGCCCTAGGTTCGTTGATCTCATCGTACCAAACAGGTCTAGTAGAGTCTTGTGGAACGGTGCGGAGACGTTCGTACTTTTCTTCGAGAGGCTATGAGACTTTAGGAAAAACTATCTCTTCCTTCTTTCCTTCGTGCTATAACTTGATTCCAATTGGTATCTGGTGATACAAATTGGTATCTAACCTCATTCACTCTTTTGTCCGCAGATGGTTACTACAAGGAATAATGGAGCAAGGCCAGCGGTCCCAGCAGCGGGCCTGACAGTTCATGGCAGAGGTAGGAGAAGGAGTAGGGGACGAGCTGGAGCCGCACCCGCCAGGGGTAGAGCTCAAGCTGCTGCTGAGGTTCGTGAAGTGACCCCTCCCCCACCTCAGGATCATGTGGCGGAATAGGTGGAAGTGGTTGTGGAGGATGAAAGGGCGCAAGCGGAGGCGGCACCGGTTGGGGGTGCAGGCCGTCCTGCTATGACACCGGAAGCCTTTCAGCAGGCTTGGAATATTCTGAGTGAGTTGGTTGGTGTTGGAGCCATACCCGCAGCTTATGCAAATCAGGCCTTGGATACTCAGCCAGCGGTTACTAAAGCGCCTAGGATGGACGCAACTTTGGGCACGAATGGTTTCTTCAGGCCAATGCTAGGCCCAGTGATGACAGAGAATGAGCATGAGATGCTGACCAAGTTTCTTAAGCTGAAACCTCCGACATTTCAAGGTACAGACAAGGAGGATGCCTATGAGTTCATCCTGGATTACTATGAGAGGTTTCACAAGTTGGGTATCGTACGTCAACATGGGGTTGAATTTGTCAATTTTCAGCTATAGGTTGATGCCAAGCAGTGGTGGAGTTCTCATGTTGAGTATCGGTCTTCTGTTCTACCTCTACTGACTTGGGAGCAGTTCCATGCCTTGTTCTCGGAGAAGTACGTACCCCGTACTTTGAGGGACCAGAAAAAAGATGAGTTCTTGAACTTAGAACAGGGTGGCATATCGGTCTCGGCTTATGAGGCCAAGTTCTATGCCTTGTCTCGCTTTGCTACACAGATGTTAGGATCTGAGGAGGAACGGCTTCGGTTATTTGTCAAGGGTCTGAATACTGAACTGCAAGTACTGTCAGTGCATATGACTTCTTTCGGTAAAGGCTTTAATGATGTGGTAGATTATGTGAAGAAGTTAGAGGGAGTTAGGCAAGCGGGGCAGGCTAAGGTTTTAGCCAAAAAGCCCCGAAATGAGGGAAACTATGGTGGTTCATACTCCAGGGGCCAGAATCAGCTGGCTTACTCGGCCCGTCCTATTCAGTCAACTCTACCAGCTACTACAGGTGGTCGTCAGGGAGCTCAGTCTTCAACTCCTAGAGGCCAGGGAGTGTCTTATACATCAGCTAGCAGGCCTACACTTGACCGTGGTTGCTTCCATTGTGGTGAGCTGGGACACTTTAGGAGGGAGTGTCCACATAGGCAGACATGTAATCAGGGTCAACAGCAGACTAGAACAGTGGTCCTTACAGGTAGAGGCGGTAATGCTAGGGGTCGTTCACAGGGTGGGCGAAGTAATTTTCAGAGAGGCCGGAGAGACAAGGGGAATAGAGGTGCAGGCAGGGGTGCGGCGAAGCCGACCTGGGAAGTTGCGCGGATTGATAATCGGGCTCATTGCTATGCTTTTCCAGAGAGGACCAAGGCAGAAGCCTCAGATGCGGTGATCACAGGTACCATTCTTGTCTGCGATAAAATGGCTTCGTTATTATTTGACCTAAGTTCTACATATTTTTATGTGTCTGTAAGTTTTGCATTGGGGCTGGATTTGATTTGTGATATCCTTGATTCCCCTGTCCATGTTTCTAGCCCAGTTAGAGAGTCTGTGATTGTGACTCATGTATATCATGATTGTTCTGTTGTGTTTGTGGGGTTGCATACTTGGGTAGACTTGGTAATTCTGGATATGGCTGATTTTGATATTATCTTGGGTATGACCTGGCTATCTCATTATCATGCTGTGTTGAACTGTAACACCAAGACTGTGGCTTAGAGATTTCGGGTAAGGATAGACTAGAGTGGAAGGGTGTGTACAGGCCTAAGCCAGTTAAGATAATATCATTTATTCAGGCTAGGAAGCTAGTGAGGAGGGGCTGTCTAGCCTTCTTGGCTCATCTTCGGGATGATAGTGTGGAGTCAACACCTATTGAGTCAGTTCCAGTGGTTTCTAAATTTTTAGAAGTGTTTCGAGCGGACTTGCCTGGTATGCCTCCGGACAGGGATATAGATTTTTGTATTGATTTGGAGCCAGACACTCATCCCATTTCCATTCCTCCGTATCGTATGGCTCCGACAGAGTTAAGGGAACTTAAGACTCAGCTGCAAGAACTCCTAGATAAGGGATTTATACGTTCTAGTGCTTCGCCCTGGGGTGCTCCTGTTTTATTTGTAAAGAAGAAGGATGGTAGTATGCGGATATGCATAGATTATAGGGAGTTGAATAAGGTGACCATCCGGAATAAGTACCCTCTACCCCGTATAGATGATTTGTTTGACCAGCTTCAGGGTGCATCAGTATTTTCAAAAATTTACTTGAGGTCGGGGTACCATCAGTTAAAGATTGGGCCTGAGGACATTTTGAAAACTGCTTTCGGACTCGGTATGGACATTACAAGTTTCTAGTAATGTCGTTTGGTTTGACCAATGCGCCGGCAGCATTCATGAGTTTGATGAATGGGGTGTTTAAGTCCTACTTGGATTCCTTCGTTATCGTGTTCATCGATGATATTTTGATCTACTCTAAGAGTAGGGAGGAGCATGTTAATCATCTTCGTATTGTGTTGGATATCTTGAGACACCAAAAGCTTTATGCAAAATTTACTAAGTGTGAGTTTTGGTTGACTTCCGTGGCATTCTTGGGGCATGTAGTGTCAGAAATGGGGGTGATGGTGGATCCCCAGAAAATTGAGGCAGTTAAGAGTTGGGTTCGGCCTAGCTCTGTGATAGAGGTGAGGAGTTTTGTTGGGCTCGCGGGGTACTACCAGATGTTTGTTAAGAATTTTGCTTCTATTGCTACACACGTGACAAGGCTGACACAGAAGGATGTACCATTCGTGTGGTCCGACAAGTGCGAGGAGAGCTTCCAAAAGCTCAAGACACTTTTGACCACAGCCCATATTTTGTCATTGTCGGTTGAAGGTAAAGACTTTGTTGTTTACTGTGATGCTTCACATTCTGGTTTGGGTGATGTGCTGATGCAGGATAGGAATGTGATAGCCTATGCATCCAGGCAGTTGAAGGTGCATGAGAGGAATTACCTGACTCACGACTTAGAGTTGGCAGCGGTGGTTTTGACATTGAAAATTTAGAGACACTACCTTTATGGTGTCAAGTGTGAAGTATTCACAGATCATCGCAGTCTGCAGCACGTATTCACTCAGAAGGATTTGAATTTGAGGCAGAAAAGGTGGATGGAGCTATTGAAGGAGTATGATGTGACCATTCAGTACCATCTGGGTAAGGCTAATGTGGTGGTAGATGCATTAAGCCGGAAAACTGTTAGCATGGGTATCTTGGCTTGTTTGGGGGTGTCCAAACGACGACTAGCTAAGGAAATTCGGGCATTGGAGGCTAAGTTTATGCACTTGGGTGTTTCAGATCAAGGTGGGTTGTTGGCCAGCATTGAGGTCAAGGCCACCTTTATAGAGGAAATAAAGGCGAAACAGTTTTAGGATCCAAAACGGAGTAAGTTGTGAGGTCAGACAATATCCGGGGAGTCCAGAGACGTTATCCTAGACTCTGGTGGAGTGTTGCATTTCAGAGAGAAGATTTGTGTTCCTCGGGTAGATGATATGATTCAGAAAATCCTGGCAGAAGCTCATGGTTCACGGTACTCAATTCATTCGGGTGTGACTAAAATGTACAAGAACTTGAGGCAGCGTTACTGGTGGCCCGGAATGAAAAGGGACATAGTTGATTTTGTGTTCAAATGTCAGAACTGCCAGCAGGTAAAGTACGAACATCAGAGACCTGCAGGACTACTTCAGAGAATGCCAATTCCAGAGTGGAAGTGGGAAAGGATAGCCATGGATTTCGTGGTGGGTCTTCCCAAGACATTGGGGAAGTATGACTTAATTTGGGTCATTGTTGACAGGCTGACCAAGTTCGCTAATTTCATTCTGGTCAGGGTAGATTACAATTTGTAGCAATTGACTAAGATCTATGTGAAGGAGATTGTGAGACTGCATGGGGTACCACTGTCCATCATTTCAGACAGGGGTACGCAGTTTACTTCTAAATTTTGGGGCAAGCTACATGAAGAGTTGGGTACACAACTCACTTTTAGCACAACTTTTCATCCTCAGACTGATGGTCAGTCGGAGAGGACAATCCATGTATTGGAGGACATGCTGAGAGCATGTGTGATGGACTTCGGGGGTCATTGGGACCAGTTTCTACTATTGTGCGAATTCTCGTACAATAATAACTACCACTCCAGTATTGATATGGCATCGTTCGAGGCATTATATGGGAGAAACTGCAGATCACCGGTTGGGTGGTTTGAGGAAGGCGATGTAAAGCCTCTGGGCGTAGACTTAGTGAAGGCAGCGCCATGAAAAGGTAAGGGGGATTCAGACCAAGTTTCTAGCTGCTCCAAGCAGGCAGAAGGAGTATGCAGATCGCAAGGTCCGGGACATGGACTTTCAGGCTGGTGAACAGGTATTGTTGAAGGTGTCACCAATGAAAAGGGTTATGCTATTTGGTAAGAAGGGCAAGCTTAGCCCTCGGTTCATCGATCCGTTTGAAGTTCTTGAAATTATGGGGCCAGTGGCTTACAAGTTAGCACTGCCACCTAGTTTGTCGAGCGTCCATCCGGTATTCCATGTATCCATGCTTAAGCGATACCATGGGGATAGGGATTACATCATCAAGTGGGATGAGGTACTTTTCGATAAGAATCTTCGTTATGAAGAGGAACCAGTTTTGATTCTTGCTCGGGATGTCCGGAGGTTGAGGACAAAGGTAATTGACATGGTAAAGGTTCAGTGGAAGCATCGTCCGGTTGAGGAAGCCACTTGGGAAATCGAGAAGGACATGCGGGACAAGTACCCTCAACTGTTTGAGGATTCAGGTACTACACTTTCCTCCTTTTATTTCCATAATTTCGGGTTTGATCGTTCGGGGATGAACGATGGATAAATTAGTATTTGTTGTTACGACCAGGTCCGTCGTTATGGGTAGTCCAATCATGCCAAGTTTTAGAGTTAGAAAATTTCGGGTTTGGGAGTTTGAAATTCTAGGCTAAGCTAGCCTCGACTGGTTTTGAAGCGAGGTGGAGTCTAGGGAAATCCGGGTAAGGATTGGTTTTTGCGTCTTGTGTTAATCTAGTCTTCTGCATAGCCAAGACATAAAGGAGTTCGAGAGACTTTTCGGAATCAAATTTGGGTATTTAGAACTCCCGAAATCGCGTTTGACGTGAATGAGTTATTTCGAGTCGTCGAGGAAAGCAAGTGTGTTATAAAATGGCAGAAACTGGGAAATTTTTGGACATTTTGTCCATGACGAGCGCAACCGTCCACGGTAGCGGCCTCCGCTATAGCGGTGGAAAATACCGCTATAGCGGTGGTCAAGGCGGTCAACACCGCTTAAGACCGTTATAGCTGAAGTCGTCCGCTATAGCGGGACCGCTATAGCGGGCCGACGAGATTTTAATGCAGAAACATTCCCAAAAAATATTTAGTTTCACAACTTCGTTTTGGAAGAAGGGCTAGGCGATTCCAGGTGATTTTTCTCCTTTTTCCTTTGAATATCTTCCCTAAAGTAAGGTTTCTACTCCCTAATCTTTGTACTACATTTTCTATGCGGTAGAATTGCTAGGAGGGAGCTTGGAAAAAGTTGGAATAACCTAGGAATGGTGGAATCCGTGGAAGGAAGGGAATTCCAAGCATGAATGTTCTTGGGCATTGTTAAAAGTATGTTGTTATGATCATAGGTTGTTAAATTCTCTATTTTTATCCATAAAAATGATAGAAATAGGTGAATTAACGGTGGAAAAGGGTGGGATGATCATGGGTGGCCTGGGGTTTGAGGATTTGGTGTAATTCGGGTATTGTGCAGGCCCTGTGTGTTATTTTAGACCAAGAATGAGAAAGGAATCCGGAACACGGGAAAGCTCGGGTTGAATAGAGCTTGAATCATTTCGATGTAGGTGATGGCTTACGATTTCTATGAATGTTGTATATTCTTGTACTCATATCTAAGTGTTTGTATGAATTACATTGCTTAGGGAAGTTGTGTAGAATGTCTAAGGTTCTTGCTTTACAGTCTGTGATTTGAACGGTGTTTGCTTGTTGGTTTACAAGTTGTTTGATCATTTACTTGGCTGTGGGTTATTGACATTCGGTTGGCTCGGGTACCACGCCTGGTACGGGTATAACAAATGGTTGGCTCGGGTACCACGCCTGGTACAAGAATACTAACGGTTGGCTCGGGTACCACGCCTGGTACGGGTTTACTTTTGTTGCATCATTGCACTTTTATTGTTGTGTTGCATTGACTGATGTTGGTTCTTTGAGTGGACTGGGCTGCTTATTGAAATGTGTTATTGGTTTGGTGGCCCTTGAGCGGCCGTGAATTTCTGTATAACTGTTGTGTTGGTCTTGGTTTAGGCCAGGTTGTTAATTGACATTTTGTGTTGTCTAGAGGGGATCCCAGGGTGGGTCCGGGCTAGACGGAAAGGTATAGTTATTGGTATATGGTTGTGGCTTAGAGTATAGGTGATGGAATTCATGCGGGAACAAGCTAAGTAGAGACCTGTAGTCTAGGTGTGTCTGTTGATATTGTTGCACGTCTTCCATACCTTTTACTTGATATCGTAGTACTATTTATACACTGTTTATTTGAAAACTGGCTGATGATCCTACCAGTACACAGAGGTGGTGTACTGATACTGCACTTGCTCTTCTTTTGGTGAGTACAGAAAATCTTTCAGCGGCTGAGACGTGACCTCATCTATAGCACCTACGATTTCTGACTTCAAGAGTGAGCTGCTTGATCAAGCTATCTTGGATTTATCTCTAGAGTTTCAGCCCACTTATTTCGGGTTAAAAGTACTTCCGTATTTCTTTTTGGGGTTGCATCCCCGTACTCTAGATATTAGTAGTAATGTTTGGTACTGCGACTTTCAATTTCTAGGGAGATTTTCCGCAGGATGATATTAATGCTATAGTTCTTTACTTATTTAATTGCTTGTTTACTTCTGTTTGCTGGTTTTAGACTGTTAGTCTAGGCAAAGGTTCGCTCATCCGGGGGTTGGGTGGGTGTCACTCACGACGGTTTGGGTCGTGATATTACTATCACAATATCTCTATATACGATATGGTTTCATGGAGGACTACTTTAGTCCTTTAATAAGACACTTCTCAATTCTCCATGATACTATCACAATATATCCATATACTGTCATAATATAATTGAGGTCTGCTTCAGTTCAGTATGATATCCATCACAGTATATGAATATACTGTAATGATATCATTGAGGACTTTTCCAGTCCTTCAATGAGAGATTTCTTAGTCATTCTTAATTATTTATTAGTGATTTATTTATTAATCATAGAATCATATTTTAAATATAATAATTTTTTTATTTTATATTTTAATATATTTTTTAATCTAATAATAGTTAGCTAATATTTTTATCTTTGTATTTAAAAAATAACTTTAAAAGATAAAAAAAGGGAGGAAACAAAATAAAAACAAGAACAAAAAGTAAAAGAAAGAAAAAGGCTTACTCTCATTTAAAAGATAAAGACACGAGATACAAAAAGACAAAAAAAAAAGGAGAAAGAATTGGGAGACAAGGACAAAGAGTCATGTGTAGCTCCAGTAAAAGGAAACAAGGGTTGATTAGAGAAAAAAAACAAATGGGAATACAGGTAAATTATTTAATCCAATGGAGTAATTAATGAAATTAATTTAGGGTAAAGCTTAACCATATAATTATTTTTAAAATGGATCTATATTGTGTACTTTTCCCAATATTCTTTTAGGGTCTATTTGGAAAGCCACCTGGTAATTGAAATTGGTGTAATTACTAGGGTAGTAATTACACAGCCTAGTAATTACAACGATCTGTTTGATTGCCACAATGTAATTACAGTGTGATTACAAGTGTACTGTTTGGTTTCACAAGTGTAATCACATGGTTATATTAAAATTTAAAATAAAAGCTAATTATTAAAAACTAAAAATTTATACTAAATAAATAAGGGCCTTTATAAATGATATTAAATTAAATATTTTATATATATATATATATATATATATAAAATATTTAATTTAATATCATTTATAAAGGTCCTTATTTATTTAGTATAAATTTTTAGTTTTTGATAATATATATATAATATTTAATTTAATATCATTTATAAAGGCCCTTATTTATTTAGTATAAATTTTTAGTTTTTGATAATTAACTTTTATTTTAAAATTTTAATATAACCATGTGATTACACTTGTGAAACCAAACAGTACACTTGTAATTATACTGTGGCAACCAAACAGGTCATTGTAAGTCTTTTAAAATATATTAATTAATAAATATATATTCTTAACTAATATTATAAAAATAATTAATTTATATTTTTCAAATTAGTATACTTTAATTAAATTAATCATAAAAACTTAAATTACATGATTTTTAAGAACATAATGAAATGCATGTTTAACAAAAAAGATTAATATTATAAATATAATATCAAAAAATTATCAAAATATTTGACAAAAAGATAATCTATCAATTTTAACTAAAAAATGAATGCTTGCAATGTGAAATATCAAGCCAATACTAGTAAAACAAATAAATTGGAACTGAAAATATAACATAAGTTCAAAATTCAAAACAAAAAAGTTAACATAATACTCTTATGTCAAATATCAATATGACGTATCTAAATATGATTCAAAAGAAAAGAAAAACTTAAGTATATAACCTTATTCAACAATGAATTCTACTTTAATTTAAAAATTAGAATACTAACTAAATTATGCTAAATGAAAATATATATATATATAAAATAAATATAAAATAGATAATACGAACAATTACATGAAATCATAAGAAGTAAATGTTTGGAAATGAGAAGGAAATGAAATATAAATAATATAAAATAAAAAGAAATATTTTAAAATTATTAGAATAATAAAAATAAAATAAAAAATTAAAATAATAGAAATTAAAAAATAAATTAAAATAAAATAAAATAAAAAATTAAAATAAAAGGAAGAAATTAGAAAGTAATCAGCTTGTAATTACACCATATAATTACCAGCAATTCACAGCTTCTCCCTGTGAATTGGAGAGTGTAATTACCTCATGTCAATTACACTCAATTACCTGCTGACCAAGTAATTACCTGGTCAACCAAACATGCCAAACTGTGTAATTACACTCAATTACACCAAATCCTATTACCAGGGTGACTTTTCAAACATGCCCTTAGTGCAAATCGATCCTTTGTGAATTCGTCTAATTTTAGGCCCAAACATAGTTGTACAAGGATTTTGCATGTGAGCACAATTTAACAAAGAAAAATTAATTTGGATTTAAATGTCACCCCCCAAAAAAAAAATCTTAACATTTTTAGTCAAGTGGCTTAAAAAGTTTTACCCCCTTAATTCTAACTATTTGTAGACGTCGTCAGTGTTACAATCAGTATATAACAAATGTATAATCAATGTATAATTTACAAATACTGATTATACACAAAGTGATATCTGGTGCCTTAGCTATGATCGAACGAACAAACTAGAACATAAGTGTGCTACGCATTCTCAACCCATGTTTAAGGACAAAACTCAATTTGTAAATATTTTAATGAGCATGAAATAGCAGTAAAAGTTTAATAATCAAAAGAAGTTAATCATACATGGTAAAGAAATGAATACTCCCTTCAGAAGGATGAATTATACTTGAAATACGTGAATGAATAACCAAATATTTATAAGCATAAGAAAATAGATAAAATTTAAGAAATTTTAAACTCAAACATGTTCATTTCATAACATAAAGTATCTCAATAACTAGAAATCAAATATATATAAACATTTTCATTTTATAAAAGAAAATTATTCCTTTTATACGTATGTTTCTTCTGCGATAGCGACTCTACATTGCTATCACGAAATTCCATTTGCTTGGCCCAAGTCGCTATCGCGTCACACATCTTGCAATTGGGGATCCCAGTTCAGGTTCACATGGTTGGTGATTGTGGATCTCTTCTTGGCGGTTACGAGAGTCAACAGTTGACCCAACATCGCTATTCAAATCAATATGGAATTATTACCTCATGTCCATTCGATATTTTTTTCTTGATTGATGATCCAAGTTCCTCGAGATAAATATATTTAAAAGGGACAAAATTTTAGCGATGGTGCGATAAAGCTTTCGTAAACACGATCCCTTGCCAGGTGTTACTCTTCTGCGATCACGTTTTGAACCTTGCAATTGCAGACAACATATATTATAGCATAAAGTTTAATTAGTTCAAACTTGTTTGAAGAACGTTCGAATTCTTTGGGTCTCAATTCAAATTTTACCTACAAGTCATAAATGACTATATCAATAAGATAAATTACCTAAAAACTAAACCTCCTTATCATATCTACTATTTTTCCTATCAGTTTATTTTAATTACTCAATATACCACATCTTATTAGAAACTCTTTTCTTTGTGTCAGATACATCACCAAAGCAGATCCCTTAAATTAAGTTCCTTCTCCCAAATTTAAAATATCCAAATCATGATAAAACATTTATCTACAACAGTCAAACAATAAATAAGGCTGAATTCAAGGGATAAAGATTTTTTTGAGCAAAAATTGTATCCCTCAGCCTCCAAATAAACAAAGCAAATTCAAAGTTTCTTCATAATTTCGTTAACCACTGAAGAAACATGTTGATTCATTTTAAAAAGCGTCAAATGTCTTTAAATTAGTGATTTTCTAGCTATATTTTTTGTCAAAATGCAAGTGTTTAATGTTTCTTCTTTTTTCTCTATTAGATTTTGATTTTGTCGTAGTTTGATCCATTAGATCTGTGATGAATCATCTTCGAGATTAATTTTTTTTGTGAATTTAAGATCTAGATCTAAGTATTTCTATTGTGAATACTCACATTATGTAATTTCATACATATTGATTCATTTTGAAAGTCAAATATCTGTAAATTAGTGTTTTTCTAGCAATATTTTTCAATATGCAAGTGTTAAACATTATTTTTGAGAGGTATGTTTTCAAATTCATGGCATAATTTATAGTTTTTGCTCCATTAGATCTGTTATGAATCAACTTTGAGCTTGAATCTCTATCAGATTTGTGTTTCTTCTTCATCATCTTCTTTTTTTTCTTCTTCTTTTAAGCATGTATCTATGCACAGATACATGTATCAAAAGTTTTGATGGGACAATTTGATACTAGATACATGTATTTTGGATTCACTGTATGAAATTTATATTAGATACATCAAATTAATACTGGATACACTAGATTAAATTGATTATAGATACATATATTTTGAATATGTATGAAATTGATACTGGATACATGAAATTAATACTAGATAAATATAAACACATACATGAAATTAATATTAGATACATATAAATAAATACATGAAATTAATACTAGATAAATATAAACACATACATGAAATTAATATTAGACACATATAAACAAATACTAGATACATATAAACAAATACATGAAATTAATACTTAATACATATTAAAATATATATGAAATTAATACTAGATTTATATAAATAGATACATGAAATTAATACTTGATACATATTAAAATATACATGAAATTAATACTAGATATATATAAAATGATACACTTGATGAAATTTGGTGAACGTATATGTGTATCATTGACATTAGATACATGTATTTGGATATACTACAAAATTGATTATAGATACATCAAATTAATGAATTTATTATTTTTAAAAAAGTAATTAAATAATTTTAATTAAACACTAATACATCTCTTGATTTTTGCCTTATATTAAGGGATTTGGTTAATTAAAATTTCCATAATTAGTTGTCCATGTACCTAAGATACATACAACCAGCAGGAAAATAGAATGTATCCGAAGTTTTAAAAGTGATAAAAAATACAATTAGGTAAACTAATGTTCCAGGAAGTAATTAGACCCTAAACATGTGGATTTTCTGTTGTTTACCCATATTAATATACACATATTGAAAATATAATTTAGCACGTAATTATTCAAAATGAAGGACTGAGTAAAGGGGCGGATCCAGCCCTTAATTACAGTATGGGTTCACAGAATTGATTTTGTATCGAGAAATACACAAAATATTTACAAATAATTGATTGTGAACTCAGTTATTATTTTACATTAACTTGAGAGGAAAAACAAAAACACTACTAAAAAAGTCAGTACTTTTCACCGAAAAATATTCTGTGGCTATTTCCACAAATATTTTGATTGAATCGGTGAGAAAAAAAATAGTAATATTTTCATATGAAAAACTTAGTAGGCGTTTGATCATAAATATTATTCACAATATTTCGGAATACGTTTTCACTTTATTCCACAATACTCTCTCCGTTCAACTTTACTTGTCACTTATTTCTATTTTTGATTTTCATTTTTACTTGTCAATTTTGATATATCAAGAAAAGACAATTATTATTTTTCATGTTTTACCCTTAGCATTAATTACTTATTCCTAAAATTATTTTTTAAGACTTAATACTAACATTAATTAATAGGGGTAATGTGGTAAAATAGCTATGTCAATCATTATTTTCTTAATGGGTGTGCCAAGTCAAAAAGTGACAAGTAAAGTTGAACGAAGGGAGTATTTGTTTGGCCATGAAAACCAAAAACATATTCCGGAATATGTTTTCACAATTTGTTTTTTTTAAAAAAAAAACACCTTTTGAGGTGTATTCACTATTTTTGGATTCAATTTTTCCTCTCATTTTATTTTTAAATACTACACCAACTCAATAGTCTAAAATATTTTTGAAAATACTATGGCCAAACACAACTCCAACTCTATTTTCAACTTTAAAGTGAATACCAAATAAAGTGAATATGTTTTTAGTTTTTATGGCCAAACGGATCCTAAGGGCTAAGTTTCTCACTATTTTAGTGATAATTTACTTACCACCATGTATTTTACTGATTCAATGGGAAATAAGTATGTAAGATCATGTTTTATAGCACATATTTTCAATGGAGGGAAAAAATTCTTTATTTTTAAATAGTAAGATAATACTTTTGCTACTAGCACAACTAATTTATTTTTTCAGGATATATTAAGAACTAATTTCAACCATTAGTCAACTAGGACACTCTGTATATATAGGAGACAAGATTCATTGATCCAATCTAGCCATAACTACACTGAAAATATAAATAATAATAAAATGGAAATTACACAGAAATCTTGCCAATCCGTTAAGGAAGCTACAAGGGAAAGGCATAAAATATATTTACTCTAATATCAATGCACTATAGGCATAAAATATATTTACATAGTAAGATTATTTATAAGGTAATTATATATAAATACTTCTTTTGTCCTAATTTATAAGACACATTTTTTTTTTAAGTCAGTCCCAAAAAGAATGATATATTTTCTATATTTAGTAACAATTTAACTTTAAAATGTCTATTTTACACTTAATAATATGATTTATAACCACACAAACATCAATGACTTATTTTAGACCATAAATTTTAAAAATATATTTTTCTTTCTTTAACTTCATGCCCAGACAAACTACATTATATAAATTGGGAAGGATGGAGTATATAATATGCATTTACTGGTAACTTTATAAATTACTCTCTTTGTCTTAATTTATGTTACACTCTTTTTTTATAGTCAGTCAAAAAATATATATTTTAATATTTAGTAATAATTTAGTTTTAAACTTCTTATTTTATCCATCAATAAAATGATTTATAACCACATAACTTATTTTACATCAGAAGTTTCAAAAATATTTCTTTCATTCTTAAACTTTGTATTCAGTAAAACACCACAACTTAAATTGAGTAGTACGTAATTATATACACAAATAGAATAAACAATTTTAGTAACTGTCGATATATATAACTTAAATCCTTGATTAATTACTCCCTTCATTTACTTTCACTTTTAACATATCAAGAAAAGATAATTATTTTTTTCATGTTTTACCCTTAGCATTAATTACTTATTCCCCAAATCATTTTTCAAGATCTAATACTCCCTCAGTTTCAATTTATTTGGCCTACTTTCTATTTTACTCCGTTTAAAAAAGAATAACCCTTTCCCTTTTTAGTAACTTTTTAATTTTAATTTTTCACATGGCATGTTTAAGACCACAAGATTAAAGGGTATTTTGATACATTTCACATATTTTTAATTTAAGACTACAAGATTCAAAAGTCTTTTTTATTTTCTTAAACTCCGTGTCAAGTCAAAATAGGTCAATCAATTTGAAACGAAGAGAGTATTAAACATCAATTAATAGGGATACTGTGGTAATATAACCATGTCAATCATTGTTTTCTTAATAAGCGTGTCAAGTTCAAATATGACAAATAAAAATAACGAGAAGGAGTAAGAAGAACTACATGAAAGCTAGCTTATATTTTTCTAACTAAAACCTCAATATATACTTGCTACAAGTTCCTGCATCATTCTTCTTTAACCAATAAACAAAAGTTGATAAAATTGCCTACCTCTTCTTGAGATCTATGCATGCATTAATTGCTTCCTCATTTCATGAACTCTCTGCATTATATATATATGCTACTAGCTAGTACATATCATAAACTTCCAAGTCTTAATAAAACCTTACAAGAAGAAAGAAAAAAAGAAGTTCAACTAGAAGAGATGGCAAATATTAGGGGTTTGAGTTTAACCATTTTGTTGGTTACTGTTGTTTTTGCTTCTAGCCTCCTTCATGGGGCCTTTGCACAGGCTGGGTACGGAAGTATTGACTCCTTTCAGGTAGTCGCAGATTCAGAATTTTTAATATTTAAATTTTATATTTTTTAAATTATAAGTTCATATTTACTATTTATTACATTCTCCATTTTAATTTGTTTGTTTTAGTTTAACTTGATACGAAGTTTAAGAAAGTAAAAAAAACTTTTGAATTTTGTGGTCTTAAACTAAATATATATATTACTTTCTCCGTTTCAATCTGTTCGACCTACTTTCCTTTTTAGTTCGTTTAAAAAAAGAATGACCCTTTCTTTTTTAGCAACCCTTTAATTCTAACTTTTCACATGACATGTTTAAGACCACAAGATTAAAGAGCATTTTGATACATTATATTTGACATATCTTTGATTTAATACTACAAAAAAGTCTTCTTTATTTTTTCAAACTCCGTGTCAAGTCAAAATAGGCCAAACAAATTGAAACGGAGGGAGTATAATGTATCAAAATGTTCTTTAATTTTATGGTCTTAAACATGTCATGCTAAATATTGAAACTAAAAAGATTCCGAATTAAGAAACTAGTACTTTTTAAAATAGACTAAAAAGGAAAATAAGACAAACGATTAAAATAAAGAGAAATCAATACTATTAATTAGTACACTTCTCATGAATATTACACATAAATTTATGTTTTGCGTTAAAAATATTGATTTCAGATGAACCTGATATCCGCCCCTTCTTGCAGGCAGCTTTGGTTCACTGCAATGCTGGCCCTGTTGAAAAGCAAAATTGCTGTAAAGCACTGAGTGCTGCTATATACAATGAGAAATACTGCTGGTCTTCTTTGTTTGGGCAGATTTTCGTTGCTGATCTCTTCAACTGTGGTGTTATTCCAAAGTGTTAAGAGTAAGTTAATTAATTATTATACCATATGCACATGTTATATTTTTTCTGTTCCATTTTATGTGACAGTATTTTACTGAACATAAAATTTAAGAGGAAGAAAAAGACTTTTCACATATAAAATTTAATATTTTTTCCGTTTTAATTAATTTGTCTTACTTTTCATTTTAATATATTATATATTTGATCAAAATATTCTGTTATGTATTTGATAATTACGTAAAAGATATTATAAATCACAAAATAAAATTTTTATTGACTCTCAAAATTGTATTAGTGCCACATAAAGGGATAAAAATGACATAAAAAGTATTATAAATCACAATAATTATAAAAAAAACGTATAACAAATTTAGTGAATTTAAAAATTCTATATATGTAACATATGTTGGGCCCGTGCTGGCACGAGGTTTTGTGCATATTCTTATATGAATTTCATTGATCTAAATAAAATAATGTATGCATATCTAAAAAATTAATTGATCTGAATAAAATAATAACATTTACATATATCTTACAATTTCGAGTATTAACATTGGGCCCGTGCTGGCACGAGATTTTGTGCATATTCTTATATGAATTTCATTGATCTAAATAAAATAATGTATGCATATCTAAAATATTAATTGATCTGAATAAAATAATAACGTATACATATATCTTACAATTTTGAGTATTAACATTGGGCCCGTGCGTAGCACAAAAATTTGTATCTAGTATATATATATATATATGGTGTAATGTATATTCCATTTGTTTCATTAGTTTTAGAGTTGGTCAAAAACACATCTAAAATATTTTGATTTTTTCAGTTTCATATCTGAACCATCAGGTGTATGAGTTCCCTACCTGAACTATCACCAATGCTTTATTAGAAATACACCTCAACTATCAGTTCTTTACTTTTCCTACCTGAAATATCACCCTTGTTCAGGTAGGAAAAGTGAACAACTGATAATTAAAGTGTGTTTTAATAAACATGGTGATAGTGCAGGTAGAAAACTCACATACCTAATAGTTCGTGTATGAAACTCAACAAACCGAGATACTTTAAATGTACTTATCACCTTTATAGATTATTTGCTTTTATATTGTGTTTTGTTCTTAGTTTAAATCGTATTAATTCCGACATCTTTTTATATACTACTATTTTTTTCAATGCTATTCAGTTTTACTTTGTCCACTTTTGAATTGTAATAGTAGTTATATTGTGTGACCTAAGAAGAGATTGGGGCTAAAATAGTCCCTCATCTATCAGAGTAGGTTCATTTTGGTCCCTCAAATATAATCCTGAGCATATTTAGTCCCTTAACTTTACTAAAGTGAAGCACTTTTGGTCTTCCTAACATAATAATGTTAAAAATTAACGGAACGGATAATTTTTTAACGGTGTAAATTTGACAGTGTTATCTCTTTCTTAATTGATATACATTTTCTTTCTTTCTTGTCTTCTTAATTTTTTAGGATTAATATAGTAGTAGCTATTTATATTTGAAGACAATATTTTAGAACACAATAATCTGCCCACTCGAAAAAAATAACCATTTTCTTAATTGCAGTAACAAAATGGTCTTAAAGTCAGTGGTGTAGCTAGTAATTTGGTGAAGGGTGTGCAAATTTCTTCTTAATTGTGTTTAAGAGCTTGTAAAATTAAATATATACTCATAATAGCTAACACTTAACCTCTATGAGTTTGTATTTTACAAGTCACGTGGGTTGCCACATGGGTTTAACACTATTATTTTTAAACGGATTTTGTTAGGGAGATCAAAAGTGCTCCACTTTAGTAAAGTTAAGGGATTAAATATGCTCAGAGTTATATTTGAAGGACCAAAATGAACCTATTCTAATAGTTAAGGGACTATTTTAGCCCCAAACTCACCTACGAACTTGGTACATATTATTGTGATATATACGTCGATTTACGTGTAGGACGTTGATAAAAAATTATCTCAAGTGACCGTCTCTTATTTTATGCTATGTGTCAGGTACTTGACAGACAGTAAAGCAACGTCGAACAAGAAATTAAACCAACATGGTGTTTTGACATCTGATTTTCTACTATGTCTAGAGAGGGGGAAAAAAAGAAGAATGAAAAGTTTGAGTGTTATAGTTTCTTATAATATTACCTCAATATTGAGTACTTAATTAATCAATGTAACTTGATAATGAATAAATGTGTTTTTGGTACCAATTACGTACATGCAGTAATTTGTCTCAAAGATATATACTTTTTTCATTTTAATTTGTTTGACTTATTTTGATTTGACATGAAGTTTAAGAAAATAAAGAAGACTAAAACGAGTCCAGCAAAATCAATGCCCAAATGAAACCACGCCACATAACCGAAAAGTATTAAATGATTTCAACATTTAAAATAAAATAATATATACATGGCTGGTCAAAAATTACTGATTCTGTCAAGCACACGCTCGTCTCAATACATGAACTAGAGAAACACAATTTTTTTTAAAACCAGGCTTTGAAAAAGCATGCATAGAAAGTTTAAAGTCTATCACTTACCGTGAATTCAAAATTCTAGTATTCTTTCTGATCCAATAAATCAAAGTTACACTATAGAGTCTCCATATAACCTCAAACTATACAAAAATGAATTTAGAAATAGGTCCAAAATCCTCCAGTGAACATTTTTAAAACTTATAACTCATGTCAAACTCGCGGTCAAAGGTTGATTTGAAAACCCAACTATGGTCAATGAGATAGAATTCCCGAACCATGACCACCAAGAAATTATATTTGGCGAGCGAATTTCAGAATACTAATCAAAATTAAATTCTGACTACACGTTTTCCTTTTAAATCAACGTGTTTGGATTGAAGAACCCTGGGACTAAACTATCTCAATTCCTCAAAATTCTTCCATATTTATTTTTGATAACTAACCTTTTTGTATTAATCACCGCATCTGTAATAGAGGAAAAAAACCACAACATATAGGTAAAACACCTTGATGTCTCTATCTGTCTCACCATAATCTATCTATTTATAGTCTACACCTCACCCTACTACCTATACAATTTCCTTCTATCTAAGATGAGGGTTGTATGTCCATCTGAATCACAACAAAAATAACTTATAATGAAGTAGAAAAACTGGAATAATAGCTGCAGTGGCGGAGCCATGATTTTTGTCAAGGGTGTTCATATTTTTAAGACAATGGGTGGGTGAGAAAAGAAAGAAAATACTTTGCTAATTAGGTGATAATAAATACTTCTTCCTAGTAATGAACTGTGTTATTCTCGTATGACTCTTGATATATTTATCAATCAATTTGTACTAAAAGAACCAAAAAAAAATCTCTTAATCTTTTGTGGCAACAAATACTAAAAAAAAATTAATTAGCAACTGCCTCATCTACAGTTGTCAATAATATTGTGAACCATATTGAAGAAGAAGAAGGCTTACTAAGTGAAGTTGGTTGGTTGAGGCAGAGAAACCACAATTTCCACCCAATCTATCAACATAATCAATAGCTGAAAATTCCAAAAATCGCCCTTCTTCCTGTTCATATCAACTCAATCAACTATCCAAAAAAGATCTCAAAACAAAAACTTATAAAATATCAGTGAATAAACTAAAGAAGGTGAAGTAGGACAAATATGTTTAGTGGTAATTTCATAGAAACATAGAATATGTTCACTGGTAATTACAATTGCACTCGACGACACTTCATCCCTTGAAATATTTTTATAATACACTCATTAGAAACATCTTTTTTAAATACTATTTTCTCTACATAAGGCACTATGCAACCATCTAAGAATTCATCGTCCATTCGATTCCGCAAGTCATTCTTGATAAACTTCATTGCCGAGAAAGCCCTTTCAACTGTTGCAGTGGCAACGGGTAGAAGCAAAGCAAACTTTACTAGAAGAAATACAAGAGAATAGTTTAAATGTTTCTTTGTCTCAACTAACTTTCTTGAAAGTTCCCCAAGTCCACGTAAATTGGAGAACCTTTTACCATTATCACGAACATCCATAATGTAATTAACAAGTTGATTCTCAAGATTCCTCAAGTTGAATCCATCAAAGTCATCAGGATATAATTCAGCCATTTTCACTATCTTCTTTATGTCAAAACTAGAAAATGAATCAATTGGATTCAAGCAAGCTATTCCATTGAGCAAATCACTTGTCACTTCATTGAAACGGTCATTAAGTTTTTGTAGCTGCCAATCAATAATTTTATAGAACACATTCACACGATAATGATGCAAAGTAGTATAATCAACTACTTTACGTCGTGATTTCCCAGAGTTAGCATATGGAGCATCATAATTGGGTAATGAAATGTTATGCTTGATACAAAACGCATCTACCTTTTCCTTGAGCGAATCCCATCCAATATGTTTTTTTAAAAGAGGATCTCATTCATTATCTCTTAAAGCTTGCAACCTTTTCTTTGCCACGTTTACAAGAATCATGGCATTTGCAATATCCTGCTCCTTTTTCTGTAATGACACATTAAGATCATATGTGATTCCTAAAACATCAGTCATCAAGTGCAACAAGAAAATAGTGTCAAACATTTGACAACTTCTGAGAAATCCCGATGCACTAGCTCTTTCTTCCGAAGTACTTGCATTTTCAACAAGAGTATCAAGTACATCAAGAATAGAGGCAAAGCTACTAATAAAGTTTCCAAATGACTTGTAGTGAGATCCCCAACGAGTATCACCTGCTTTAATAAGACCAAGTTCTTGATTCAAGCCTCTACCCATTTCTAGTTCACCCATATCCAATGCCTCTTGGAGTTTTTTTTTTTTGAGATTCTCGAAAATCATCCACACATTTAAAAGAAGCTCCCAACACATTCAAAATATTTGAAACCAATAGTACAAGTTCTCCCACTTGAACACACTTTTTAGAAACCGCGACTAGAGTGAGTTGAAGTTGATGAGCAAAACAATGAACAAAATGAGCCGATCTACTTTCTTGTCTAATCAACGTTTTAAGACCACCTAGTTCACCTTGCATATTGCTTGCCCCATCATAACATTGCCCACGTACATAAGATAAAGTCAAAGAATGGTGAGCAAGTACATTCACAATTGTTTTCTTTAAAGACAAAGCACTAGTATCTTTAACATGAACAAGTCCAATAAATGTCTCCATCACAAATCCCTTTTTGTCAACATATCGTAAGCAAATAGCCATTTGTTCTTTGCGTGACACATCTCTAGATTCATCAACCAATAGAGCAAAGTAGTCACCATTTAGATCCTCTATTATAGTCTTAATTATTTCAATCTTGCACGCAGTCACAATGTCATTCTGGATATCATGAGAAGTCATTTTATTATTTTTTGGAGCTTTTCCTAACACATAAGGTTTAATTTCATCACATCTAGCCGCATACCAGGAAAGAACTTCAAGAAAATTACCCTTGTTAAATGACGATTCACTCTCATCATGACCGCGAAGTGCCAAACCTTGATTCAAGAGAAGTCTTACTACATCAATTGAAGCATTTAAGCGAACCAAATATTCATGCTTACTTTTATCATTCAACTTGTAAAATGCAGCCTGAATGGATTGTTCTTCTCGCATTAGATATTCACACTTTCTTTTGGATTGATTATGAACGCTATTCGGTGGACCAATATGTGTAGCAAAGCTATCCTTTCTATGCCAATTCTTAAACCCTTTAGTCGAAAACACATCTCCACCACCTTGATGAATGCTTCCACCTTGAAATAAATAACAAGGCAAACAATGAGCTGCATCTGCACTTATACTATATTCCAACCAATCAGGATATTCATCAAACCATGCCGAAACAAAACGACATGGGGTTCCAAAAAAATCAGTTTGAGGGAACTGATGAGTCCGAGGTTGGCAAGGACGCTTTAGAATGTATGCCCTCCTTACCTCATCACGAATGTTTGGAAGATAACTCAAAATTGGAGGTCTCTCAGTCGGATCACTCTTTAGATCATTTACACCAAATTCTTGTCTCTGGGAAGAGTGAAATGGTATTTCTATTTGGTCGATATTTTCATCTCGGCGTAGTTGATTTTGATTTTGAGATGCCGTACCTGTTTTTGGTACTTTACGATAATATTTTTCCAAGCTCATTGAAACCCCAATCTGAAATAACAGTCAAAGCACATCACACTTATTAAAAATCAGACATACAATACAAAAGTCAAGAATTCTTGAAACTAAGTTAACTGTTATCAATTTTGTGAACAAGTGATCATTAATTATTTACTAAGAGAAACTAAACTATGAAATTACTTTGTCAAAGCAAAAAAAATGCACAAAAGTAATTTCAAAAAAAAAAAAACTAAACTAAAAAAATTAAAGAATACCTTTTTCTGCTCTTCACAAATCACACTGCAATGGTTGTTGCGGAATAAATATAAAAGTGCCTTCGAACTTGTTAATTGCAGTGGCAACAATGATGTAGAGTACAAAAAAAGGGGCTTGGGTTTGAATGAACTGAAAAGGAGAAGCAAAGAAGGGTCAAGAGTAAAGGGTTTCTTACGGAAGGGAGAAAACAGAAGAGTAAAAAGAATTAGAAGTTTAGAATTGAAGGGTAATTGGGACTTGGGTAAAAGGTTTTATTTTAATTGACTTTTATCATTTTTTAATATAAAAGGACAAAAGAAAACTTTTGGTTTTTTTAACTAATACAAAGTGAACTTTTCATTTTTTGCATTAATTTAAAGTGAAGCATGCTGGGCTCGAACCCATGCACTAACGCCCACGCATTGCAAGCGAAATTTGCAGACCCTTAGCCACTAAGCTATCATTCTTTTCTGTATCAAGGTTGTTCAACAATTAGTATATATCCCAAAAAATAAAATTTAACCTATATATCCGGAAAAAAATTCCGACGAAGGGTGTTCATCTGACCACCCTTGGGTGGTTGTAGCTCCGCCCCTGAATAGCTGCCATAGCTTGCTATCTTGATGGATGCTCTAGCATTGTGTAATATACCATAAAATGCAATAATTACATTTGAAAATAAAATGAACAAAATTAAATAAAATTATATTAAACACCAACACATTTCATATGAAGGTTATAACCTTGGTATGGCTTCTCAATTCCTGCTAGCCTTTTCAAATATTCTATAATTCCTCTCTATCCAAATTGTATGTACAACTTAATCATACATCATTTTAAAGATTTGAGCAGCCTGAGACTTACCTTTAGCATTTAGAACACTCCACCTCATATGCTGCTCCAAGTTAAAATTATTGAGAGATTTGACCTTTATCTATAGCTACTTCAAAATTCTCTCCATAGTCTCTGAGCTTCAACACATTGCAGAAAGAGTTGATCTCTTCTTTCAGGATAATTCTGGCATATCAAGAATTTTTATTACCATCTAACAAGCCTGATTAGGAGTCACTAGAGTGTAAAGTTGTTGATATTTTATATAGTAACTATGAATCCAGCTCATTCATAGTTTATTTTGCTTGTGAGCTAGGTCCTAGTAAGTTTTGGCAATAAAAGCCTTATTTCACATACATATTGATAAGATTCAGTCCACTCGAGAATTTTCTTTCCCGGGAAACTAGTGCATTCTTAGTGATCACATTGAAGCCTGAAAAAATAGCTCATGCAAAAAGCCTCAATGGGCTTCATTACTTTCACTGGTAGCAAGCCTGAAAAAATAGCTCATGCAAAAAGCCTCAATGGGCTTCATTACTTTCACTGGTAGCAAGAATAGTTGAGACCAATAGACCTGCACTCCAAACAACACTAACTGGTTGTTTAAGAAAAGATTCTTTCCGCAATCCTTTCAATAAGGGATTGGCACTGAAGAATTGTTAACCATCTTGGTTGAGAGAGGTATACCCAAGTATTTGAAAGGTATTTCTCCATATGAGTACCCCAACTAATGCTGAATGATCATATTTTTAGTCACTTGATCTACACCATCAAAATATCGAACTCATATTGGCATTAGCTTGTAGCTCAAAAGCTTAGACAAATCTGCTGAAAACAGTCGCGAATGAAAGTAACTGGCTCCAAGTCACTTTTGGAGAAAAATAATAAGTCATATGTTAAGCTGAGGTGAGTGATGCTTGAAATATCTTGGATGAAATTTGAAATTTGTGTTATTTGTTAAGCCATCAAGAGTTTTGCTCAAATACTCCATAGCTATTGCAAAAAGGAAGGGGAGAGTGGGTCTCCATGTCTTAATCCTCTAGCCACATTAAATGGTACCGTAGGTTTTCCATATTAACATGGATAGTATAATTAACAGTTTGCATATATTCTATAATTCAGTCTATGTATCTCTGAGGAAATCTCAATTCATCAAGCACTTGTTGTAAGAAAACCCACATCACTAAATCATAGGTTATTTTAGATCAATTTTGAGTATACATCTTAGTGACAAGTGTTTCTTACCATAGCCCTAACCAGTTCATGAGCTAAAATAACATTATCGGCATTTCTTCTTTTAAGTATAAAACCAGCTTGGGACTCATTGATAATACTTGCTATAACTTGTTGTAATCTAGAGGTAAGGATCTATGATATTATTTTGTACAACATGCAATAGGTCTAAAATTCTTAGTTGTCTCTGGATTTGGCACCTTGAGGATTAAAGTAACTAAGGTGCAGTTCACTGATCTATATAGTTTACCAGTAGCAAAGAATTCCATGACAGTTGCACATAAATTATCTTTGATGATGATCCATGTCTGCTTAAAAAAATAGATATTGTAGCCATCAACTCTAGGAGCCTTGTCATCTTCAATGTCCCATAATCCTTCATTCACCTCCTTATCGGTCACCTCATCACACAGTATCAGCTATTGAGCATGATTCAATCGTGACCCTTAGATTATCACCAGTGGCGGAGCCATGATTTTTGTCAAGGGTGTTCATATTTTTAAGACAATGGGTGGGTGAGAAAAGAAAGAAAATACTTTGCTAATTAGGTGATAATAAATACTTCTTCCTAGTAATGAACTGTGTTATTCTCATATGACTCTTGATATATTTATCAATCAATTTGTACTAAAAGAACCAAAAAAAAATCTCTTAATCTTTTGTGGCAACAAATACTAAAAAAAATTAATTAGCAATTGCCTCATCTACAGTTGTCAATAATATTGTGAACCATATTGAAGAAGAAGAAGGCTTACTAAGTGAAGTTGGTTGGTTGAGGCAGAGAAACCACAATTTCCACCCAATCTATCAACATAATCAATAGCTGAAAATTCCAAAAATCACCCTTCTTCTTGTTCATATCAACTCAATCAACTATCCAAAAAAGATCTCAAAACAAAAACTTATAAAATATCAGTGAATAAACTAAAGAAGGTGAAGTAGAACAAATATGTTTAGTGGTAATTTCATAGAAACATAGAATATGTTCACTGGTAATTACAATTGCACTCGACGACACTTCATCCCTTGAAATATTTTTATAATACACTCATTAGAAACATCTTTAAATACTATTTTCTCTACATAAGGCACTATGCAACCATCTAAGAATTCATCGTCCATTCGATTCCGCAAGTCATTCTTGATAAACTTCATTGCCGAGAAAGCCCTTTCAACTGTTGCAGTGGCAACGGGTAGAAGCAAAGCAAACTTCACTAGAAGAAATACAAGAGAATAGTTTAAATGTTTCTTTGTCTCAACTAACTTTCTTGAAAGTTCCCCAAGTCCACGTAAATTGGAGAACCTTTTACCATTATCACGAACATCCATAATGTAATTAACAAGTTGATTCTCAAGATTCCTCAAGTTGAATCCATCAAAGTCATCAGGATATAATTCAGCCATTTTCACTATCTTCTTTATGTCAAAACTAGAAAATGAATCAATTGGATTCAAGCAAGCTATTCCATTGAGCAAATCTCTTGTCACTTAATTGAAACGATCATTAAGTTTTTGTAGCTGCCAATCAATAATTTTATAGAACACATTCACACGATAATGATGCAAAGTAGTATAATCAACTACTTTACGTCGTGATTTCCCAGAGTTAGCATATGGAGCATCATAATTGGGTAATGAAATGTTATGCTTGATACAAAACGCATCTACCTTTTCCTTGAGCGAATCCCATCCAATATGTTTTTTTAAAAGAGGATCTCATTCATTATCTCTTAAAGCTTGCAACCTTTTCTTTGCCACGTTTACAAGAATCATGGCATTTGCAATATCCTGCTCCTTTTTCTGTAATGACACATTAAGATCATATGTGATTCCTAAAACATCAGTCATCAAGTGCAACAAGAAAATAGTGTCAAACATTTGACAACTTCTGAGAAATCCCGATGCACTAGCTCTTTCTTCCGAAGTACTTGCATTTTCAACAAGAGTATCAAGTACATCAAGAATAGAGGCAAAGCTACTAATAAAGTTTCCAAATGACTTGTAGTGAGATCCCCAACGAGTATCACCTGCTTTAATAAGACCAAGTTCTTGATTCAAGCCTCTACCCATTTCTAGTTCACCCATATCCAATGCCTCTTGGAGTTTTTTTTTTTTGAGATTCTCGAAAATCATCCACACATTTAAAAGAAGCTCCCAACACATTCAAAATATTTGAAACCAATAGTACAAGTTCTCCCACTTGAACACACTTTTTAGAAACCGCGACTAGAGTGAGTTGAAGTTGATGAGCAAAACAATGAACAAAATGAGCCGATCTACTTTCTTGTCTAATCAACGTTTTAAGACCACCTAGTTCACCTTGCATATTGCTTGCCCCATCATAACATTGCCCACGTACATAAGATAAAGTCAAAGAATGGTGAGCAAGTACATTCACAATTGTTTTCTTTAAAGACAAAGCACTAGTATCTTTAACATGAACAAGTCCAATAAATGTCTCCATCACAAATCCCTTTTTGTCAACATATCGTAAGCAAATAGCCATTTGTTCTTTGCGTGACACATCTCTAGATTCATCAACCAATAGAGCAAAGTAGTCACCATTTAGATCCTCTATTATAGTCTTAATTATTTCAATCTTGCACGCAGTCACAATGTCATTCTGGATATCATGAGAAGTCATTTTATTATTTTTTGGAGCTTTTCCTAACACATAAGGTTTAATTTCATCACATCTAGCCGCATACCAGGAAAGAACTTCAAGAAAATTACCCTTGTTAAATGATGATTCACTCTCATCATGACCGCGAAGTGCCAAACCTTGATTCAAGAGAAGTCTTACTACATCGATTGAAGCATTTAAGCGAACCAAATATTCATGCTTACTTGCAGCCTGAATGGATTGTTCTTCTCGCATTAGATATTCACACTTTCTTTTGGATTGATTATGAACGCTATTCGGTGGACCAATATGTGTAGCAAAGCTATCCTTTCTATGCCAATTCTTAAACCCTTTAGTCGAAAACACATCTCCACCACCTTGATGAATGCTTCCACCTTGAAATAAATAACAAGGCAAACAATGAGTTGCATCTGCACTTATACTATATTCCAACCAATCAGGATATTCATCAAACCATGCCGAAACAAAACGACGTGGGGTTCCAAAAAAATCAGTTTGAGGGAACTGATGAGTCCAAGGTTGGCAAGGACGCTTTAGAATGTATGCCCTCCTTACCTCATCACGAATGTTTGGAAGATAACTCAAAATTGGAGGTCTCTCAGCTGGATCACTCTTTAGATCATTTACATCAAATTCTTCTCTCTGGGAAGAGTGAAATGGTATTTCTATTTGGTCGATATTTTCATCTCGGCGTAGTTGATTTTGATTTTGAGATGTCGTACCTGTTTTTGGTACTTTACGATAATATTTTTCCAAGCTCATTGAAACCCCAATCTGAAATAACAGTCAAAGCACATCACACTTATTAAAAATCAGACATACAATACAAAAGTCAAGAATTCTTGAAACTAAGTTAACTGTTATCAATTTTGTGAACAAGTGATCATTAATTATTTACTAAGAGAAACTAAACTATAAAATTACTCTGTCAAAGCAAAAAAAATGCACAAAAGTAATTTCAAAATAAAAAAAATTAAAGAATACCTTTTTCTGCTCTTCACAAATCACACTGTAATGGTTGTTGCGGAATAAATATAAAAGTGCCTCCGAACTTGTTAATTGCAGTGGCAACAATGATGTAGAGTACAAAAAAAGGGGCTTGAGTTTGACTGAACTGAAAAGGAGAAGCAAAGAAGGGTCAAGGGTAAAGGGTTTCTTACGGAAGGGAGAAAACAGAAGAGTAAAAAGAATTAGAAGTTTAGAATTGAAGGGTAATTGGGACTTGGGTAAAAGGTTTTATTTTAATTGACTTTTATCATTTTTTAATATAAAAGGACAAAAGAAAACTTTTGGTTTTTTTAACTAATACAAAGTGAACTTTTTCGTTTTTTGCATTAATTTAAAGTGAAGCACGCTGGGCTCGAACCCATGCACTAACGCCCAAGCATTGCAAGCGAAATTTGCAGACCCTTAGCCACTAAGCTATCATTCTTTTTTGTATCACGGTTGTTCAACAATTAGTATATATCTCAAAAAATAAAATTTAACCTATATATCCGGAAAAAATTTTCGACGAAGGGTGTTCATCTGACCACTCTTGGGTGGTTGTAGCTCCGCCCCTGATTATCACAATTTTGTTGATAGTTGGGAAAGACTGTGCTGAGGATTCCATCAGAGACTTAAGAAATAGAACAATTTCATCCTTGATGTCTTTAGGATCACACAACTTCTGACCAGTGAGTACAATAAGTTGTAATATCTGCTTCTTCTGAGTTCTCTCCCTAACCATAACATATAAGTACTTTGTATTATTACCACCTAGTTTAAGCCAAGTAACTTTTGATTTTTTTTGTTTCATAACACTTTCCTCTATCAAGGACCACAACTTAAGGTTCTATATGGTATCACTTTCCATTTTTGGAAAAGAATCATAATTTTGATTATGCAACTTCTGTTGAATATCCGCTAAGTCTATTCTTGCCTAGTCAATCTTCTGAGTTATGCCCCTGAACTCCCTATTGTTGTGCTACTTAAGTTTAAGGCTCAGAACATTTAATTTCTGTCAAATATCATGTGTTGTATTCCTATGGTACTTATATTACCATACTTTAGTAACCTTTGGGTGGAATTTCTTGTGTGTGGTTCATATATTGAAGAATCTAAAGGGATACTTGAAGCTTCATGTGTCATGCTTGAAATATAACTTCATAGGAGATGATCTGAGAACATAGGTAGGCTATAGTTCACTGGTACAGATTCCTACTTCATTATTCAGTCTGCATTATCAAAGGCTCTATCAAGCTTACTACATGCTCTATCATCTCCTTGTTGCCTATTTGTTCATGTATAATATTCACCCTTCTATGTTAGCTTAGTCAAATGCAACCCTTGCATACATTCAAAAAACTTCTTCACTTCAACATATGTGATAGGATTACCATAAAGTCTATCTTGTGTGGAAACCCTAATATTGAAGTCTCCATGTAATTTTCACGGTTGATTGAGTGACTAGCTAGAGACTTTATCCTTTCGCATAAAGTCCTTCTCAATTCTATGTTGTATACATAAATGATTGTAAGTGCACAAATGTCTCTTATTCCTTGTACACAACTATGGATCATTTGAACATCAGTGAAGAGCATATCTATATTATGAAACTAGAATCATCCCATAACAATCATATTCTTCCATTAACAACAAATTATATTCTTTCATTAACAACACTATGATAATTATTATGACATGACCACCCATGGGCAATATTATTCAAAGCCTTGACAACTTTATGCTACTTGACTCTTGTTTCCAATATCCCCACAAGCTTAATATTATTGGTTTTGAGGTAATTTTTCATCCCTAAAGCGACATCATAGCTTTGCAAGACAAGTTCCACAGCTGGGGGGGGGGGGGTTTAGAGGGTTAAAAATACACTCCTCTAAAGTTTACATCCTGAGAAGCGTACTCCCAGGGCGATCAAGAGGGGCTTACAATGCGAGCTTCAGGGCGAGCAAACTCTCTCTTCTATTCGAAATAACCTCCTATTTTTGGAATATTCCTGGGGCAAGAAGGTTTCTAACCTGTAAACCACTAGCTACGCATGCTGTGATTTGGGGCAAATTTTTCTCCTTTTTTTAGTCTGACTTGGAGAGGTCTTAAGAGTATTTTTTAAATACTGTAAATACCTTCTAGGTTATTTTTAACTTATATTTTTACAGAGGAAGATCACAGAGCTTCAACTCAACACTTAGGGTTATTTTTATACTCCTTCACTTAGTTTATTTTATCGTTCATACTACACTATTTTTATGTAATCAAATTATGAGTGACTAAAAGCCCTCTATCTAGGATTGTGTACATACTATGAACATCGATATATTTATATAGATTGTTAGCGATCAATAAAATAAATGGATAATTTTTTGAAAAACTTGAGAGACGAAGGCTAGAAATAGAATGTGGGTTAAGAAAAGTAGGATGTGTCAACCGACGGATTTGCGACTAGGACGAAGATGTACCTAGACTGTCCTACTTGGGTCAAATATAGAAAAATAACTTAATGCATCCGAATTGGTTCATCTATTCCCGCTCAATAATGTAGTTAGGTGTCCAATTTGAATAGAAGGTTAGAGAAGCAAGAGCAAATGACCATAATATTAATCCCATAATTCAGCGATTCAGTAAATATCTTAATCATGGTTAAATAACTATATAGAATATACAATGTGAATATGCCACAAGCCATAACCATAGGTCATAATAATTCTGTGAATAACTCCTAAATCTCACTCACAATTATTTTAATCTCATAAGTAGAAATAATAAACAAACCCCCATCTCTAAAATCGGACAACACTTACTTTTACAATTGTAGTAGCATATCACTAACTTGTCAGCATAAGTCCATATGGGTTCGATAATACTGAAAATCACTTTATTACTTGCGACCACATATGTTTTTGTGAAGGTCGATGGCTGACCCCCAGCAAGTTCTTAGCGTCTTTGACTGGGACTTAAAGCAGTGACAAGTAAAGATTTGCTATTATTTTTATTTTTTAAAGTATTAACAACTTGATCTTAGCTTATTATTGCAGGTTATAGGTTTATGCAAAATTCTGACAGTGAAGTAAACCCTTCCAAAATTGAAGAGAATCTAGCACCGTTCCAATCGGAACCCAAAAGGTTCTTACATAGCAGGTTGTGGGAGAAAGCTTTGTTGCAAGCATATGCAACCAGTTTCTCACAATAATGGCAGATGAAGTGGAGGCAAACCCACCACTAGCTCCAGTTACAGTTTGCAAAGTGACAGTCTCACTCATCGATAATGTAACTTTCAGTACTGTCGAATCGACAATCACTGAAAGATGGAAGCTGAAACAAAAATGGTGCAGCTACTGCACTCAAGTGGGCAGTTTATAAGTTTACCATATGAGGATCCGTAAGTGCATCTCCAGAACTTCTTGGAGATTGTTGACACCTACATCACGAAATGAGTCTCATCGGATTATGTAAGACTCACCTTGTTCCTATTCTTATTATTAGGGAAAGCTAAAAGGTGGTTAAAAATGGAGCCTCTAAATTCGATCACTTCATGAGCTGATTTAGCCTAGAAGTTCATTGCAAGGTTCTTTCCAACGGGGAAGACTGCCAAGTTAAGAAGTGAGATTTTGAAGTTCAGATCGAAAAAGGGAGAAAGCTTAAGATGTAGTTGCTTAGTTTTTCTCATCATTGACAAAAGTAGGAAGTTTTAGCACATACTTTCATTGATAGTTTAGATGTTCATTCAAAATTGTTTCTTGATTCAGCTGAAGGTTGACAAGCCTTCGAGAAAGCTTATGATGAGCAAGTTCTTTTGTTGAATAGGCTAGCAACTAGTAATCTGGAGTGGACCGGTGAGTCCGATAGAAGTGGTAAAAAGAAAACTGCATGTATGCTAGAAGTTCATGGGATAACAAATCTACAATCACAAATCCTACTATGAACAACAACTTCACAAAGCTGAGTAATCCACTTATGAGGAAAGTTTAAGCAGAAACTCAATCTCAAAAAGTTCACCAAGCTCTATTATTCTGTGAGATCTATGGAGCTGATCATATGTCTGATGTTTGAAGAGCCAATACAGACTCCGTACATTTCATGGGGATAAAAATATAGAGGTACAACAAATCAAAACTTTGGAAACACATACAATCCAAATTGAAGAAACCACTCTAACTTCTCATATAATGGAAATTGATATGAGGTACAAGATCAACAAAAAGGTTATCAGTAGAATCAGAATAATATATTGTAAGGCCAACTGGATGAGATAAAATAAGTGCTGAAGAAACTGGCAGAAGGTCAACAGAAGCAGGAAGCTAGTATAAAAATAATGATTTGATAATTCAAAGTCTTAGGAGATAAATGGGTCAACTGGATGAAGCTCAAAACGTGAAACCCCTTGGAGGTCTACATAATGAGGTGGATCTCTATCCAAAATAGGTAAATGCAATTTTTGCAAGACACATCAAAGAGTTGGAGAAAACTACATCAGAAAAAATGGTGAAATTGGTAAGTAAGAAGCAAAAGAATGAGACTCCAAAGAAATCAAGATTTGAAAGCCTACCTTTACCCTTCCCACATAAGCATATTGAATACAGAAAGAAGATGACAAGTACCAAGTTCTTTGAGAACTTGATGCAGGTAACCACTAACTTACCTCTTGTTGAGATATTACAGGGTATTTCCCAATATGTAAGATACTTGAGAGATATAGTAAACAATAACAGGAAGCTGCTCAAAAATGTTATTGTTGTGCTTATTGAATAATGTTCATCAAGGATTCAAAACTCTCCCAATAAAAAGAAAGTACCCTGGAAGCTTTAACATTGAAATTTCTATTGGATAACAGGTGAAGTCAATGGCATTATGTGACTAGGGAGCAAGCACAAACTTGATGTCCTTGTCATTTGGGTAATCCGCAATCCACTTTGGTCATGTCGTAACTAGCTGATAAGTCTTTGACTTGACTTGATGGAATTATTAAAGATGTACTAGTACAGATAGGAGCTTTGATCTTCCCGGTGTATTTAATTATCCTTGATTTTGAGTCAGATCTAAAAGTTTCATTTATTTTGGGGCGTCTATTAATGTGAGGCCAAAAATATATATATTTATTCATTATTTGCCTCACATTTATTCTTTTTATTATCGCTATTGAGCATTAATTTTATGAGTTATTCTTATATTGGGTATTTTATGTGTGAGATTAATATGGCGAGATGTTGAAGAGATTTAAAGAAGAAACGAATTAAAAATGAAAAATCATATAAGAAAATCAAGCAAACAACTTAATAGAAGAATTTTAATATTATATTATTATTTTTATATAAGAATCGCAATTAAAGAAAAGAGAGCAGTACGTACAAGGGCTGCTACATGGCGAGCAATGAAGACCCTCGCAATTAAAGGCAACAACAAAAGCGGAATCCCAGCAACGCCCAAACTAATTTGGTTTTAGTTTTCCAATTGGTTTTGGACTCAGTGCCATCTTAGCAACTACTAGTGGTGAGTCCTCATCATCCCAGGACGAGCATTTATGATGCTTTCTTAGTTATTTTAGTTTCAGTATTTAGAGTTAGCTAGAGACTTGTCCCAGCAACTCGTCAGTTAGTAGAGGCGTTTCAGACATAGAGTTAGATATTCATCTTGTTTTCAGAATTGGATCTTGCTTTTTTCAGATTTATATTATTTCAAAGATTTTCAGATAAATTCTAGACTTATGTTTTATCAGTTTAGCTTCCGCTCAATTTTAAATCATGTGATTGCTTAGCATTATGCCATGCCATGGTTTATCTTGGGGTCACTTGTGACTCTAAAGTATTGTCTTACATCAAGGGTGTAGTCTCAGGGTATGACATAATTAAGGAAGACATACGTCAAATGGGATGGAAGAGCTTTAAGCTTTAAGGAAGGTGGCTCCAAGATAGATGGATTGGATGGTTGAGACTCTCTATTTTTTAAGTCATGATCGAGCTTCTTTGGAGTGTAGGTATAGGAACCCAACCCTGTCAATGCATTGACAACCTCATCATAATCTTTGATATTCGCACCATCATAGTTCAAGAGTACCAGCCAAAGTTTCACCCATAAACTTTGTTGGAACACCGTCTTTAATGGTTTCATCAATAGTATCAATCACGGAGATCACACTCATGTAATTGTGTTGCTTCATGGATTTACATATATTAAACATCATCATTCAATTGAAATTTCAACTCTCTGCTTTTTACATCTACCAAAGCATGTCCTGTGGCTAGGAATGGTCTCACCAATATGATAGGGACTTCAAAATTAACTTATGCTATCCAATATCACAAAGTTATCCAAAGAGATGAATTAGTCCACCTTTACAAGAGCGTCATAGAGGATGCCCATGGGCCTCTTGGTTGTACGATTTGCCATCAATACTCTCATAGTGGTTGGTTTTGGAGTACCAAATCCTAATTACTTGAAAATAACGAGGGACATCAAGTTGATGCTAGCTCCCAAATCACAAAATGCTTTAGCAAATTGGTACAAATCAATGTGCAAGGAATAGTGAAAGCACCTGAATCTTTCTTCTTTGGATTGCTTGACATTATGACATTACAATGATGAGACACCTCAACCGTTCCAACATCCATAGTTTCCTTCTTTGTTATAACATCTTTTAAAAACTTAGCATATCTGAAAATTTGAAGTAAGCATCAACCTATGAAATATTAATAGATAGTTGCTTGAACATAGCTAGGAACTTGTTGAATTGAGCATCTCCTTCTTTTTCTTCAACCATTGAGGGAAGGGAGGAGGACATTTTGGGATAGGCAATAAAGCATTAGGAACTTTGTCCTTCCTTTCTTCTTCAACATCAACCTCATTTATGGAAACATAATCCACATCAATCGGTCTTCAACACTCTTCCCCTTAACTTTAGAATCTTCACCTTCCAAAGCATCATCTACATTCACCGGTCTCAACTTTTTTTCTCTTAACCTTAGATTTTTCAACATCACCTTCATCATTTGGCGATTGTTCATTTTCCTCCACTTCATCACCTAGAACCCTACCACTTCTTGTAACAATAGCCATACAATGAGCATTACCATTCTTTGAATTAGGTACGGTATCACTAGGGGAGAGTTCCCTTCAATCTAGGATTCATAGCAGTGGACATTGACTCATTTGAGCCTCAAGGTGCTTGATAGAGGCCGAGTGAGAGCTTACCATTTCACTCAAAGTTGACACTTTATTTCTCATTTCTCTAATCACAACATTGGTAGACTTAACCCTCTTCAATACCTTAGCGAGCATATCTTTAACATTTGAACTAGCAGGGTCACTCACGTGCTTGATTAGAATCTTGATCACCTTTTGGAGGAACATAGGCATTAGATCCTCTGTTGTTATAACAATCTCTATCACGATCCCTCCAATTTTCATCCCTTTCATGATCTCTCTAACTACCATCTCTTTCTCAATCTCGGTTCCGACCTTGATTCCCTTGGGCTTGCCTCCAAGTGATCTCTTGAGTAGTAGCTTGGTAGCTAGGTCGGGAATCCACCACTTGATTCAACACAAAATGAGCCTTTTATATAAAGAGAATCCAAATCATTATCATCACGACTTATGCTTTATTTTGATCTAATGGCATTCATACTCTGGCCATCCGGACCCATAACATGTTTTGTGAGCAAATCATGAGTCATAAGTTTTTCCATGGTTTCATCCCTCCCTTTCTCTTTCTTTCTCATTTCTTTAGAAATAGCTGTGGAGGGGGCACCTGATGCAAGCTCAGCATCCCGAGTTTGCCAAGCCCTATTGGCGTTAGTCATCTAGTCCAACAACCTATTAGCAATCGCATACACATAATCCATAAAAGAGTCATCAACCATGTTGTTGGGAACTGATTTGTTAATAGAATAAAAGGACCTATAGAAAGATTGCAACAATACTTGGTCGGGTAACCCATGAGTAGGACATTACTAAAGTTTCTTTTTGAATCACAACCAAGCTTCATGAAGTGGTTCGGATGGCAATTACCGGAAGTTTATAATCTCATCCCAGAATAGAAGCATCCGGGAGGGCGGAAAGAATCACTCAAGAAATGCTTCTATAAGATCATTCCATGATGTAATAGACTCCTCAGGTAGATCATCCAACCATATAGTGGCTTCCCCCGTAAGAGAGAACAGGAAACCTTAATCTAATCGACTCCTGAGATATTTTGTGAATGTTGAATGCTGAGCAAACTTTCGCAAAATTCTTGAGATGCCAATTCAGGTATTCATGAGGAAGGCCTCTGAACAAGCCCTTCATGCTAAATAGATGCAATATTGTGCTAGTAACATTGAAAGTAGCATTGCCCACAATAGGAGGTAGGTGAATTGCACCAGCCATGTGCATATATCCTAGATCATCATCATTCATATTCTTTCCATGGCTAGTATCATCACTACCATCGGCACTCATGTTGTCACCTATAATAGCACAAACAACCCAAAGAAAAAAGTAAATTGATAAATGCAAACTAAAAGTGAAACACTACACTAAGAATGGAAATCTAAAATTTTATTCCTCGACAACAACACCAAAATTGATGACGTCCAAATCCACTTCTCGAATTGAAAAATATACACAAACATTGTAATATAATTACCCAATGCATAGTCGGGATTGATCCCACAGAAAATAGGATTCGAGTTTTATCCTAACTAGTATAAGATTCACTAATCAATTGCATTTTTAAGTAACAAAAAAGGGGGTGCAAGAATTTAAAGGTTATCTTAGTAATTCGATCACGCAACAAGTTTAATTGAGATTTATATCAATAGGAAAAGAACCTAGGGATGTGCTTAGATATGATTAGTAATTATAGTAGGGATTTTGGAATTACTTCTGATTTGATTCAACCATGGGTAGTATTGGTTCGGATTATGCAAGTGGTTTCTCAACCCACAAACACCTTTACCTTGAGTTTTCTCAAATCCCGAGGTATATTCAAAAAAATTCAACCAACATTTACTCAAGTAGATTACACTATTTCTAGCTATAATTATTAAATAGAGAATTCCCCAAGTCGTTGCTATGAACTCTTATCCAATTCCTGTCTTCTCTTTCAAGCAAGATATGAATTAGAGAGCTAAACCAATGTTTGCAACCATCAATTAATGAGATCAATTATGAAGGATTCAGTAGATCCATAAATAATAAACAAATCTAGAAGCAATTCATATATACCCAACTATAATTATAAAACCATCATCATACACCTCTAGATAAAGAGTTTAGCTAAGCATAATAAGAGAAAAATGTATTATACCAACTGGATTTTCTTGAATATCAGTCATTACAAGCAAAATTCTTCACAAATTATCCAATAATTAAGGAAAATCTTCCGAAAGATTCAAGTCTAAAAGTATTCTCCAAGTTCTCTATGAAAAGCTCTCAAAAACTAACTTAAACACCAGTCCAATAACTGAAAAATTATATTTTAAAATTTCCAAATCAGCCAGAAAAGTTAGACAAAAATATCCCCGCGGCAACAGTGTATGACTACCCATCCACAACACAATGTGGTGTGCGATCCACACACCGAAGGCACATCAAGGCTCAAGCTTTAGGTTTTTTGGTTGCCTTGTGCAGAGCATGTGGAGCCGCACACGGAAGGCATATCACAACTTTTGTTTCAGGCATTTGGCTGCTTTGTGCAGAGCAGGTACGACCGCACACAAGCGTGTGCGGTCTGCACATCATTTCTTTTTCAACAGTTTTTTTCTTCACTCTTTGATTCGGTTCTCGTCCTCATTTTCTTAGCCTCTTTTGATTTCAAATCTCTATTTATCATCTTATCTCTTGAATGCCTGCACATATAAGGATTATGACGTAAAAATCAATTATAAATATGAGAATTAAGGCAATAATTTATTATAAAAAATTTAATAAGATGGTGAAATACCAACTTATCAATATTAGTGGATGTTGAAGCATGAATTACTAAAGTATTAATTGATTCATATGATAATTGATTACTTGATTACATATTACTCCTGTTAACTCATACATTTGATGTAAATGAGCTTCATCAGAGAATTTTTCGTATATCATATATGTGCTCTGTATGTGCTCCTGACATTCATGCTTTTATATGATATCTCATGCATATTACACTTGATGAATCAAATAGTTATAATTTGATAAGATCTGGTTTAATTTGTTATCGGTAGAGTGATATAATTACAGTCTGTGAACCTGGGATCGCTTGAACCCTATTTCCCTTATTGAGAACTAGTATCGGGGGAGGGGGGTTGTATTTTTATTGGACCAGCCCAACCCTTTGACACCTTTAGTATTACGTGGCATAGTGTTTGCAAATCACCACCTAATATAAATTTTGGTGTGACATTTCAAGGAGACATATATTCTACTTTTAAATAGTTCAGGGGTAATAGAATTATATTCATATTCATATCATCATATCATATCATCATGCTTATTCTAAAAGTAGGAAGCCTCTAAATCGAAAGTTGAATTACCAAAATACCTATCAAATATTGAACGACCTTTTTACCCCTCAACCAATTAATTATCTTATCATCTTTTGGTATATAAATGTAAATACACATTAAATAAATATATTTTCTGCCATATTAATATTGTATAATGTCTCTTGAGTAATAAAAGGCATTTAAAAACTGAAATATCCTTCAACATCAATGAACAGATTAAAAAGGTCCTTTGAATTACCACAAAGCATATTATGGCACACGTATTTAGACTTCAATTAGAAACTTTACATTGTCCAACTTTAATTCTCATAAATAATTAAATGTTATGTGTATCATTGTCTTATAGCTTACGTTTCAAATTGCTACATGGCTTTTATAATTCCTACCTTATAAATGTTTTCACAATCACTTTTTGTAAGTGCTTATCACATATGCAACAACAAAGAGGTAAACCTATTTACGTTTTTGTTAATTAGTGAGGAAGTTCCTCCCATTATTTTACACTCTAACTATTTCTATTTCTAATTTTGTTATTTAAAAGTTTTAGAATTTAATAGATATCATATTGTTTTTAATTTACTTCATTTCATCTTGTTTTTGAATCTTTGTGGGATGAATATACATGTTAAATTGTATCAGTTGGCCTTCAATAGAAAGAAATTTACTTGTATCTTTTCATATTTGGAGAGGTAAAAATTACTTCTTCGCTTTCTGTTTCTTTATGAGCTTTCTTCAAATTCTTTCTTTTCTAATTTTTTGTATTATTTTTAATTATGTGTTTCCAACATGATAATTGGAGATTAAGTAGGTTAATTTATTGTGATGCTATAAAAACCTTGCGATATTGATATACAATTCACTTTTTTTTATCCAATTATTCTACGTAATGGATATTGTTGAATTTTTATATATAGTCCTTGGACATTACATGGCATCTTCACAGTTAATAACTCATGTCACGAGTCGTGTGCAATTTATATATCAAAATGATGTTTTTTTTTCAACTATTTGATATGGTTGTCAGATTCTCCCATTTGCTATTAAGCGTTAATTTGGTGTTACGCTCCTTTTAACAGTGTGTCCCATTTGGGATTTTTTGCTATGTATTTGTACTCCTTGCTAGAATTTTTTTGTCTAACATAATCTAATTTAGCTTAAAAAATTAATCAAATTGATTCTAGAAAAGTAAAACATGACAAGTATTTTGAGACAGAGAGGGTATCTCTATCACAACTAATTATTATGCGCTTGCTTTTTCGCCTTCAAATTTGTGCAATTCATCACATATATATTGTAATATTTTTTAAATCATTTAAAAATATTTATATTAATTAGCATAAGATACACGTGCAACGCACGTGTTCGAAAACTAGTTATACTAAAGTGGGAAGCTCCTATCTTCAAAGCTAGATTACAATTTCGTCCTTGCACTAAATCAAAATGTAATAAATTAAATATATATATAAAGTGGGAAGCTCGTATCTTCAAAGTTAGATTACGATTTGTCCCTTGCACTAAATCAAAATGTAATAAATAAAAAACCTAATCTAATTAAATAGTTTATATATATATATATATATATATATATATATATATATATATTATATTTTATATTGTATACTAAAAGTGATGAAGAAAGTTAATGTACGGGACCTGTTATTGGCCATGACCAGTTTTCCTGTAACTAAATGTATGTTAAATTAAGCTAAAGAGTAAAATAACTTAATTCATTATCTTGTAACAATTGGAATTTTATTCCTCTCATTACTCCCATTTAGTTCCCTTTCAGTTTTCATTCTTAACTCTTTATCAGTTATGCTATATTGTTATTTCATTATCTTATCTCCATTACATGATGTTTTGTGAAAGATTATATCATAGCATGTATTAACTGTAGTATCAAACTCTTTATCAAAAATTATACTAATATGCAAATTAGATCTTAACCTTGAAATTCAGATTGTTTTTCTCGTTAGTACTTGTAATGCTCAATGTATTTCTTTCATAAGATATATAACCGTATACAAAACAGTAACTATTCATCTTGATTGGTAATTAATTTGTCCCGTTTAAAAAGTTTATGCTACTTGTTATTTTGCCTATCTTAACCCATTTTCTGTTACTATAGAATAGACTCATTACTCATCAGTTTAAACTTGCATTTTCCCTTCAGATTTATAGTGTAACGAATCGTACACCCATTTTAATATTTTTATTTGTATTGTTTTAAAATATATGTATTATAACATGAAATACACGTGCAACGCACGTGTCCTAAAACTGTTCTAGTGATAAACAAGTGTATAGTTAAAAATGTGGCTATATATAATCTGGGATGGTATTTATGATTTTTCCTATATAAAAGGTATCATTCCATTTAGGACATGTTAAAGATAATGTCATACAAATTGGAGCATAGCTAGTAATTTTTGCTAGTTTAAAACATATCGATTATCAAGGATGACATTTATAACATGTATTACCATAAGAAGCTCCAATAATTCTCTCTAGTTTAATCTTTTCCAAAGAAACTAATGATAATAAGTAGCATAATCAGCTTAAGAAATATGAAATATTGATTTTGGTTAAATAAAATAATTAAGAGTTAATTAGTGGCGGAGGTTCCAAGCCTAACAAACTTCAAAAGAGTACAAAGTAGGATTAGAACGTACTTAATTTCAGTGAAAATTGTTAGCAAGTGTCATGGACACACTCTCCTCTTTTGCTTCCTGCTCAAAAAGAGAAAATTGAAACTTCCCTACAAAGGAAGCTACTAGAGTTAAGCTTTCATCTAAAAGTATGTGACTTTTTCTCATCTTTTTCATATAAAAGTCTTTTTTTATTTATTTTCTTAATGGTGATTGATTCTGTTTCAATTAATAGTTTGTGCTCGATTTGTGCATGTTATCTTTGCTCAGGAATCATACTTCTTTATATCGTTTCAATTTTATGTATCTCAAAAAGGTCTTAAAGATTAAATCAATGACTATTTTACTTGTCGATTTTTGTTACGTTAATTATGTTCCCTTTCACTATGGGTGATGATAAGTTTTTAATCGTTTTAACATCAAGCTATTTTTTAATAAATATTTTTAATAGATAAATAATTCAGTGAAGGTGTTGGGTATAGATTTAAATCGAAATAGAACTCGCTTTTATAGCTAGAAATAGTTGTAGGATGACTTAAAAATCATGGATGTACTATTTTATTTTTATTTTTTATAACGATATTCATGTTTTTGGACCAATTTACAAGTATCTCAACTATTTTACCTGGTGCCTAATATCTTTTATCGGCACAACTATCAATAAACTTCATTCTTTTCCCCCTTTTTTAATAAACTTCATGCACTAATACTTTTACAAATAAAAAAAAAATCATCTAGTGAATTTTAATAGGTCAACCTTACCCCTATCTCGACATGACCACTTTCCTCTTCTCTTTGTTGTTTTTGCTTCTTCAATTTTGAATTTTGCGTCTTCAAATTTATCACCCACATCAAATTCACCCCTTGTCATAAAATAATTGTGTGTGATGATATTATGTATGTATTGAATTGAATTCTAAAGTAAAAAGAATTCAATATTTATTTTATATATATAAAAAAAGAAAATTGGCATGGTATATGCAATGTATTTTTTTAACGGACAGGTTTCAAATCGAATGAATCTCTTTCAATACTCTCTAACTCCTCCCATGAATGAATTTTGATCTTCTATATATAATATACTTTCCTCTTCTCTTTGTTCTTTTCTTCTCCAATTTTAGATTTTGTTACTATAAATTTATCACTCCACTAAATTTACCCCTTGTCATAAAATAATTGTGGTGTGATGGTATTACATATGTATTGAATTGAATTCTGATGAATTTATCTCTATTACTCCTTTGTCCATTTTAATTTGAATTTCTCTTTTACATGTCTTTTAAAAATTATTAATTAAAAAGTATTTTTGTCTATTACAATCTTATTGATATCTTTAATCGTTTATTATATTAATCTCTTCAATAAATATTTCTCCATTTATGTGTCCTATCCTTCAAATACGTGTTTGTACTCTCCACATTAAAGTTTTCTATGTTATGTGATCAATGTTTATTACTTTCCAGAACAGTTAATATTAAGGATAATGGGAAAAATTAATTAAGTAGATTTTGATTTTTTAAAGAGACAATGCACAAGTACTCCCCTAAATTATATCTGATGAAATACCTAAATTTTTACAGGAGTTCTATTACCCCCTAAACTCTTTTTTTTTTTTGTATTTTTATGCTCCTTTTTGCTGACGTGGCTATCAAGTAGCAGAATTATTTTGTGCTCCTTTTGTGCTGACTTGACAGCCATGTCAGTATAAAAGGAGCACAAAAATACAGAAAAAATGAGTTTAGAGGGAGGGGGTAATAGGACCCTTGTAAAGTTTAGGTGTGTCATAGCAACTTCGGTATAGTTTAGGGAGGTACTTATACCTTATCTCTTTTTTAAAATAATAACTATTTTGAACTAATTATTGTTAATAAGGATGATAATTAAAATAGACCGGAGGGAGTTCTAATCTGCTCCTCAGTATTGCAATACTCGATAGAAATGTATCTCTTCTGCACATTTGTCTCTCAAGAAGTGGGGCCTAACAGCAACACGTTTTATCCTCTTATGATGAACGGGGTTCTTTGCCATATTCACAACACTCATATTATTACAAAATTTCAGAACCCATTCAATCATAACACCATAATCTTCTAATTGTGTTTGATCCATAATAGTTGTACACAATATAAAGCAGCAACTTAGCTTCTGTAGTAGACAATGCAACAATATTTTATTTCTTTATTGCCCAAGAGATCAAACGTGAAGCTAAGAAGTGATTCATCCCAGATGTACTCTTTTTATCGACCAGATAACCTGCATAATGAACACCTGCATATCCAACCAAATCAAAAGTGCCACCATATGGGTACCAAATGACTAGGTCGATCTTGAGTACCCTTTAGATACCTTACAATCCTCTTCAGAGCTTGTATATGTGACTTCTTGGGACATGATTGAAATCTAGTACAAAGCCCAACCTAAACACATATCAAATCTTCTTGTAGTTAATCATAGCAAAGAATCAATCATTCCCCTGTACTTCTTATCTTCAACCAAAAACCAGGTTGGTCCTATACATTCGAGTGACAGTAGTCATTTGAGTCTATCTATGTCAAACCTCTAGAGTAGCTCCTTTGATGTACTTTTGTTGGTAAATCATAATGTCATCCTTTGTTTATTTCACTTGTAACCTAGAAAGAAATTTAATTCTACCATCATGTCTATAACAAATTCATTCTCCATTAACTTTGAACATTCATTGCATAATGTTTCATTTGTAGAACCAATGATGATATAATCAACATATTCTTGAATGATCAGTAAACTCTTACCTTTCCTTAATATGCTGTTAATTTTACCTATTGTGAACTTGTTCTCAAGAAGAAATTTTTACAACCTTCCATACTAAGCTCTTGTTCTAGCCTCAACCTATATAGCGCTGTGTCCAACTTGTAAACATGACTGAGAAACTCATGACTCTCAAATTCTTGTGGTTGTTTGCATATAAACTTCATCAGTTAGCTATATGTTGAGCTAAAGCTAAAGCCATATTTTAGAGATTGAGAACTTATTGAGCCGAGATGAATTTGAGTTTTGATGATTGACAACAAATATACTAGAAGGAGTGATGTACACAAGAACTAGGTACACAATGTGCATTTTAAAGGTACCGGTAAAAGCTGAAAACAAGATTGCACAAACACCGGAAGACCTAGGTCTTTAATAAAAAAAAAGTTTATAGATATGCAAGAAGGACTCCTTGAGAAATTTGAATTTCAGTTGATCTGATGAGTCAAGGAATACAATATTCAACATGAAAATATTACCATATTTGTAAACATGTAAAGAGATTTAGAGATAGGAGAACACGTGTGGCAGCTGACGCAAATAATGGAAACCAAGTTTGACTTGGATTGGATTCTTGAACCAATTCTTGTTTGAATTTGGAAAAAGTATATGGCTATTCCTATTCCTATATCATGATGTTTTTAAAGACGATACACCACTGTGCAAATAAAGAATATATCCAAGTGTCATTGTGAGAGAGAGTCAATTGACAACGATGAAGAACATGTTCCTAAGAAGATTATTGTTTACAAATACTTAGTTTTTTAATTTGATAATTTGGTCTTGATTTGTAACCTATTTACTTTAATTGAATGTTATAATACGAGTTGCATTGAGTTGTAAATGACTTTCTTGGTTGGGTAGAGTCTTGAAAGAAGTAACGACAATTAGGAAGAATCATAAAAGGAGAAAGGTACTATGAAATTAGTCTCTTTAGTTATAGAGTTGTAAGCTAAAATCGCTCTTGATTTAGTAGATATTTAAGACAATAAAGAAGTAGGTCATTATTTTTTACTCATTTGAGAAGGGAAGCCTTGGAGTAACTGGTAAAAGTTGTTGTCATGTGACCAGAAGGTCACGGGTTCAAGCCTTGGAAACAGCCTCTGGAAGAAATGCAAGGTAAGGCTGCGTACAATAGACCCTTGTGGTCGGGCCCTTCCCTGGACCCTGCGCATAGCGGAAGCTTTAGTGCACCGAGCTGCCATTTTTTTAGCAAGGAATTTCCATCATAAAATCTTTGTGTTGTTTACTATTCTACACTAACTTTTTGATTACTACTGAAGAACTTGGTTCATCAGTACATTACGTGACAATATAAAATAACAAGTGGTATCAAAGAAGATTCTTTAAAAAAAAGCTAACGACTAGAAAGAATAAGAGATGGTCTCACCGCCATGAGTTCGAAAAGAAGGACAATCAACAACAACACCATCATCCTTCAATGGAAAATATTAAGGATGGTGTCAAGAGAGAATGCATGATTTCATAGTTGGAGAAAACCTGGAACTTTGGAATATCATTTAGGAGGGTCCAAAGATTCCTATGGCCAACAAAGGACGATAAATGGTCCTAAGACTAAGGACTAGTTCATTGATGAATACATCAAGGCAATCAAATAGAATCTCAAAGCTAAGAAGATTCTTATTTATGGCAATAGACCAGATAAGTCTAATCGAATATCTTCATGTAGTACTACAAAACAAGTATGGGATACATTGCAAACTATGGATGAAGGGACTAGCCAAGTGTTGAAGTTAAAAATTGTCTTGCTATATAGACAATGTAAGTTATTCAAGATGAATAAATGGGAAACCCTCTAGGATATGTTCAATAGATTCACTAACATCACTAGTGAATTGAACTCTCTTGGAGAAGTCGTTCCTAGAATTAAGAAAATCATAAACCTCCTACATAGTTTATCTGTCTTGGGAAAGCAAGGTCAACACGATAATGGAATTTAGGTACTCGCAAAGCATGATCATGAATAAGCTTATCAAAAACTTAAGGACCTATAAGATGAAGAAGCTTCAAAATTAAAATGATACTTCTCCTTGAAAGCTCGATGTGTGTTACTTGAACCTTCTCTCATATATGATCATTTCTAATCTTGTATGACCATACATCTATGAGCATCACATTTCTAAAATATTAGCATTCCAACATTCACTCTCACACAACAATATTATTGGTATTATAATTATTCTATAGAATTTTTGACAAACCCCTTTTACTTTGCAGAGAGTTGTTACTAATAAGTAGGGGTGTACAAAACCAAATCGCAAATCAAATCAAACCACAAACCGAATCAACCCACAAAAAAAAATCAACTAGTGGTTTGGTTTGACTTGGTTTGGTATTGGAAAAAAACCCGACTATAATTGGTTTGGTTTGGTTTTAACTAAAAAAAGTCAAACCGAACCGAACCAACCCGATATTATATGTATATTATTTTAAAAATATTTTATATATAAAAATATTTATTGTGATGTAATTTATAAATATTTCTTCAACTTTTTCACAGTTTTTATCTTTCAATATATTATTTCAAGCTTAAACTTAGAATTTTAAATGGTCCAATAAGTCTTTTTACAACCTATAGATATTAGTAACTCAAATAAAGCCCAAATTAATACAAATGTTAACAAAAGATTATTCAATCCAACACTAGGAATGACAATCATGTTAGATATTTATTCTTTAATTTTACATAAATATATAAACTAATTTATTTTTCTGTTTAATATTTAGTCATGTAGTTAATACTTATTAGACTTATTTTAGCATGACTTAATACTTTTAAATTATGATTATTTTTATTATGACTTATTAATATGCAATATTTATTCTATGCGATTTCATTATTTTTTTGGTTGAATATTTTATTGTCATCACTCACTTCATAAATTCCAAATAAAGTGAATATATTTTGTGTTTTTTTTAAAAAATAACTTAGAAAGTTGTATTTTGCTCGGACTAAAGAAATATTTGAAGCACAAGTTAATTATATGTTTGTATGAAGACTTTACGGAAAAAAACCCGAAAAAACCCGAAAAAACTCGAGGTTGAAGACCCGACTGTTATTGGTTTGGTTTGATTTATAAATTTAAAAACCCGACACTAATAATTTGGTTTGATATTTAAAAAATCCGAACCAACCCGGTCCATGTACACCCCTACTAATAAGGTATGGGAGATTCTGAGGGTGAAAGTGTTGGTTGTTATAAGGTTGAACCACCAAAATTGCAAGCAGAGCCTTATGATTACTATTCAGTTTCCTCATCAAGCAGGCAAAAACACTCTCCAATTTCACTAACCCCAGATGAATTCAATGGCAAGAATTTGGATGACCTGCTCAACAATTTTTGGGACATTGATGGAAATCAAGTTATGTCCAATTCTAATCAAGGTAACTTACATTTGCAACCATTTCACTTTAAAAAGCTTTTCACTCCCTATTTTTCCCCACTTCATGTTATGAATGTTTAATTATTTGTTACGCATCGTTATTATTTTAGAAAGTCAAAATAGTTTTATTATTGTAGTTTTTAAAGCATTTTAATTTCATGATTTATAATACTATACTTTTTATGTAACTAGTCTCTCGGCACATACTTTGCACGTGTATATCAAATTATATAATACACTATTTTGTAAAATAGTACAATATTATCAAATATACTATTATGTCTATTCAATATCATTATGTTTAGTTGATCTATGTATAGATGCTTTTTCCAGGTGTACAAATACACACAACTGTACAGATATTGATGATTCAGATATACAGAGAAGAAAATTTCCGAAATCCCATTCCTTTTGTCATGGTATCAGAGCAGGTTCTGTGAAGAACACTACTCGATCCTTCTCTTTTCTTTGTTATTTCATCACCATCAATCTTTTTTTTCTCCCTTTGGTGTTGTTTTGAATCTCTGAAAAATGGGAGACAACACCACTATCACCAATGTTGCTGCTGCTCAAACAGCTATAGTTGAGTCAGCTGACCCTTCTCATCCTTTCTTCTTGGCTCCTTCTGATTCACCAGGGATGCAGCTGGTGAATACTCCCTTCGATGGCAAAGGTTTTGCAGGATGGAGGCGTTCACTCTTGATTGCTCTCACTGCTAAGAACAAGGCAGGCTTCATAGATGGTTCCTCTCCTGAACCTGCAGCAGATTCAAATCTGCATAAGGCATGGTCAAGAGCTAACAACATGGTAATCTCTTGGCTTCTAAATTCTCTTTCACGCGAGATCTCTGAGAGTGTGATCTATTCCACCACTGCTCAAGTACTTTGGGGTGATCTTGAGGCCAGGTTTGGACAGAGCAGTGGGGCTAAGCTCTTTCAGTTGCAGAAGGAGTTGAGTGATCTGGTGCAGGGTGCTACTGATATAGCAACTTACTACACCAAAATAAAAAAGCTTTGGGATGAGCTGGATAGCATAGATTTTTCTACTGTATGTACTTGTGATGCAAGGGCTAAGAACCTAAAGGCTAAGCAAGATGAGAGGCTGGTAAAGTTCTTGATGGGTCTGAATGACAGCTATTGCGCTGCCAGAGGTAACATACTTATGATCTCACCTCTTCCTAGTGTTGATAATGCCTATGCTCTCTTAATGCAAGAAGAAAAACAAAGGGAAATGCACAGCATACCTAAGTATCCGGGAGAATCTGCTTCTTTTGCTGCCATAAGACCTGCAGGAAATGAAAAGAAATTCAATGAACTCAGGGGAGATTACAGAGGACAAAAGCCAGCTCTTAATGCAAAGAAGAACTCTGATGTGTGTGCTTACCGCAAGAAACCAGGTCATAGCATAGAAAAATGCTATAGAATCCATGATTTCCCTGCTGATTTCAAATTCACAAATGGAAAGAAATTCCAGATCACAGCTCAGGCTAACAGTGCTCAGAGTGGAGAGAATGGCACTCTTGTTCAAGGTGGACAGAGCACCTTCAGTAAGGACCTTCTTGACTCTCTCACACCAGAAACTGGGGTACAGTTGATGACTCTTTTGCAGCAAATCAAGAGGGGGCAAATCCCAAACAGTTCAGAGGCTTTTGCTAATGCTACTTGTGCTGGTATACCTAATTTCTTTCACTCTCCTGCTTGTTTCATTCTTTTCAATTCTCACTCCTGGATACTAGACAGTGGTGCCTCTGAGCACATGTCTTACAACATGAAGTTCTTCTCTACCCTCATCCCTTTAAAGGAGCCTAGAATGGTCAAGTTACCAAACTCTCAAAAGGTCAAAATTACCCATTATGGGTCTGTTTCAATCTACTCTAATCTGATTCTGCACAATGTTCTTTATATACCTTCCTTCAAGTTTAATCTATTATCTGTGCACAAGTTATGTAAACAGCTAAATCATGCACTCTTATTTACTGATACATCATGTTTTCTACAGGGCCCTTCACTGAAGAGCCCTTTGGAGATTGGTAAGGAGAGAGATGGAGTCTACATCCTACAATCAAGGCACCCTGCAGCCATGTCCTTAGTGTTCTCAAGCCTATTACTAGTTTTGTATCTAGGAAAGTTTCCATTCCAGTTTCCACATCTTGTTCTAGTTTTTTTGATTCCAATGTAAAAGAAAAATTATGGCATTATAGACTGGGCCATATTCCTTTGAACAATATGAAGAATATATTATCTATTCCTGTTTCTTCTTGTGCAAAGTTTTCTATTCCCTGTGTTGTTTGTCCAATGGCAAGACAATCTAAGTTGCCTTTTCCTTCAAGTTCCATTTCTACTAAGTCTGTGTTTGAATTGATTCATATTGACACTTGGGGTCCCTATAATACCTCAACTTATGATGGTTTTAAGTATTTTCTTACAATTGTGGATGATTATAGTAGAGGGATTTGGACTTTTTTGCTGAAAACTAAGTCAAATGCCTTTCCAGTTTTAAAATCTTTTTTAGCTATGGTAGACAGACAATTCCATGTCAAGGTCAAGACTATTAGGTTTGATAATGCCTTTGAATTGGGCACTGGAACTGCTCAAGCAGATTTCCTTCTTTCCCAGGGTATCATACATCAAACAACCTGTGTTCACACCCTACAACAAAATGGTGTTGTAGAAAGGAAACACAAACATCTTTTGGAAACCTCTAGGGCTCTACTTTTTCAGTCCTCTTTACCTACTTCATATTGGGGTGATTGTTTATTGACAGTAACCTACTTGATCAATAGATTTCCTAGTAAGGTTTTGAATTTTAAGACCCCTTATGAGATTCTGTTCAAATCTAAACCAAATTATTCCCATTTAAGGTGTTTTGGATGCCTTTGCTTTGCTTCCACTCTCACAGCTCACAAAGTTACAGCCTAGAGCCCTTTCTTGTGTTTTTTTGGGTTATCCACACAATAAAAAGGGTTACAAAGTCCTTGATCTCAACACTCTAAAGCCTTTTGTGTCAAGGGATGTTGTTTTCCATGAGGAATACTACCCTTTTTCTTCCATCAAAGATCCTACTTATCCAATTTACTCACCACCACCCTCAATTTTTCCAGTTACCTCTCCCCCTGTTGTTTCCAGTCCTGATCTTTTTGTTCCTTCCCCACCATCACCTCTCAACAGTCCTGGTGTGCCCACTACACTTTCTCCCATCCACACTACTGATTTCCCCTCTCCTCCCCCTCTCCTACTCCTACTGTTCCTATTCCTACCCCCTCCCACACTCCTACACCTCCACCTATCCTAGATGATCTCATTAGAAGATCATCCCGACCTCACCACCTCCTCACCTCAAGGACTACATCTGTAATGCTCTACAATTCACATATGTTAGTACTCCTTGCTTCCTCTCCCCTATCTCACCTCTTAGTTTTCCTTTTTCTGCTCTCACTATCACAAATCAACATTTGCTCAATTCTCTATCCAACATCCAAGAACCCCTTTCCTATACCCAAGCTTCTCACCATCCAGGTTGGCAAGAAGCAATGGCCAAAGAACTGGATGCACTTGATTTGAATGACACTTGGGACTTGGTCGATCTACCTAAAGGGAAGAAGGTTTTGCCATGCAAATGGGTTTACAAGGTAAAACACCATTCAGATGGTAGTGTGGAGAGACTCAAGGCACGATTAGTTGTTCGAGGGGATATTCAAAAGGAGGGGGTTGACTTTAATGGAACATTCTCACCTGTTGTAAAAATGACCACAATTAGGTGCATTTTGGCTATAGCTGTCAAGAAAGGTTGGGGACTGTACCAGTTAGATGTTGATAATGCTTTTCTTCACGGGGATTTACTTGAAGAAGTCTACATGAAGTACCCCCCTGGTTTCACTCCCCCTTCTCCTACTCATGTTTGTAAGTTAAAGAAGTCCCTTTATGGACTCCGGCAGGCATCAAGGCAATGGTATGCTAAATTGACCACTGCCTTGAATTTCAAGGGTTTCACTCACTCTTTAAACGATTACTCCTTGTTCTTTAAGAGTTCTAACTCTTTTATCTCCATAGTAGCTATATACGTGGATGATATCTTATTGACGGGAAACAATTTGGAGGAACTACAGTCTCTCAAAGCTTTTCTTCATAAGGAATTTCGCATTAAGGATTTGGGAAACTTACATTTCTTCCTTGGTATGGAAGTTTTAAGGGAACCTTCAGGTTTGATCCTTTCCCAAAGAAAGTTCACTATGGATCTGCTAGTTGAATTTCACATGCTGGATAAGACCTCTGTCTCATGTCCCCTTGATCCCACTATAAAGCTTTTGTCTAATACTGGTGAGTCCATTTCTGATCCTACTTTGTATCGTCACCTTTTGGGAAAGTTGAACTATCTAACTCACACACGACCAGATCTGTCATTCACCGTCCAACACCTAAGTCAATTTATGCAGGACCCTCGTAAGCCTCATCTTCATGCTGCACTTCGGGTTCTTTGATATTTGCTCCGAGACCCTGGCCTTGGCCTTTTAATGAGTGCCTCTTCCTCTTATCAACTACTTGCTTTCTGCGACTCTGATTGGGCTACCTGCCAGGATTCGCGAAAGTCTGTCTGTGGATTTTTCATTTCGCTTGGCTCTTCTCCGATTTCTTGGAAATCGAAGAAGCAGACTTCGATTTCTCTCAGCTCTGCTGAAGCTGAATATCACTCCATGAGTCATGTTGTAGCAGAGCTTACATGGTTGATTTGCCTCTTTTCTGATCTCTCAATTCCAATCGCTTTGCCCGTACCCCTTCATTCCGACAGCCAAGCAGCGATTCACATTGCTAAGAACCCCGTGTTCCATGAACGGACGAAACACGTTGATCTTGACTGTCATTTCGTCCGACAACAATTTTTGGCCGGTCTGATTTCTCTGCAATTTGTTAGATCATCCTCTCAACTCGCCGATGTCTTTACTAAATCACTTCACGGTCCTCTTCACCACGATTCTTTGGGCAAGTTGGGAGTGATTTCATCCCCCTCCAACTTGAGGAGGGGTGTTGGTAGTGAATAGTGATGAAGCGGTCAACAGAGATAGTGCACACACAAAAGGAATGTTCTGGACAAGAACCAAAAGACTTTGGTTGACTTTTGTTATGCACTTGGGCCTAAAAGATGTTGGGCTACATTTCATGTTCAGATTGGGCTTCTACAGCAACAATCAGATGTTGGGGCACAAACATCATTTTCATTCTGTTTGTAGATAATTATCATTTTTTGTCTTGTTTATTATTAGGTTTTCCTTTAACAAATAGGATAGGGACAACTGTATAGTTAGTTACAAAAGATGCTTTTTCCAGGTGTACAAATACACACAACTGTACAGATATTGATGATTCAGATATACAGAGAAAAGAAAATTTCCGAAATCCCATTCCTTTTGTCAAACAGACTATAAATCATTCAGAAATTATTCAATAAGATGGTTCGTCAAAACCCTAGGTGAAATGTTGTGAATGATATAGATCCTCGGGGTACAAAAGTTACTTTCGATGCAGCAAATATAATTAGGAAAAGTTACAGAATGAGAATGAAAAATAAAAGACTTGATGACTACATTGTGAATGAAGGTTAATAATCCCATGGCTCACTTTCCTTTTTAGTCAGTCCCAAAAAGAATGACATATTTACATATTTAGTAACTATTTAATTTTAAAATGTTTATTTTACCCTTAATGAAATTATTTATAGCCACATAAACATCCCAAGACTTATTTTAGACCACAAGTTTTAAAAGTCTTTTTTTCTTTCTTAAATTCCGTGCCAAGTCAAACTAGGTCATATAAAGTGGAACGAAGGGAGTAGCAATTTTGTGTTTCACACGTGAGAAGTGAACAATAGGAGGTATAATAAAGAACACTCACGTACTCAATTGAGCATTGTGGAAGTTGTACGTGGACTCTCTGATTGTTCTCGTCTCCTTTCTGTACTTCTATATTTCTCTCATCTTTTCTTCTTGTTTGTCTATGTTAACTTTCTTATATTGTGTATATATATATATTGTGTATATATATATAAAATAATCAGTTAATTTGCATTTCGATATCGTGTGTTTGAATCATAGCAACTGCTACATGGAAAATTTTACCCTGATAACATTCTACTCAACAAAATCACAGTCAAATTTTTTATAACAATGTCATTTATCTGAATTTTTTTAGCTGCTACAACCTACAGAGAACATATGAAAAAAATATGAACATCGGTTCCAAAGAAAATTTGACCTTTTATATTGAAATATTATTATAAAGGACGACTATTATAGAGAGATTTGATTGTAGCTAAAACACTAAAAAAAAACATTAAATATGGGAAATAATTAGTAATACTAAATATTGTAAAATATGCCTAATTATAC